>JAJHZJ010000040.1:4127525-4510446 GCA_023548195.1 Bettongia penicillata ogilbyi
AATAAGCACTGATGTGCACTGAAAGAACAGTAATTCTGAGGTAGCAAAGTGGGATGTGGATTCTGGCTTTGTCATTTGTATGTTTACATGCACATCACCCTATGTATTCGTCTGTGAGAACTTTGGATCTTTCTGGGCCTTAACTCACTCACCTATAAAATGAAAATGTCGGACTAGACTTTTTTCCAAATTGCATAATTCCCTTTCCAATTTGAAAGGGATCTGAAATGATAAAGTGGCTCAATTTTGGAAGAGAAATCTCCATGAAAACCTCCTAGATAAATAGTGACCCATTCCAGTGCTTGAAGGACTTCAGTGATAGGAAACTCATTAATTAGTTCCTGACAGTTTTCAAGATTTCTGATTATTAGGAAGATTTGGTTTATAGCCAACAGAATGCACTTTCTCTATATAATTGCACAATTGCTAACAGAGTCTCCCTCTGCTCAACTATCTGTAATCGGGATTGATTATTCATGATCAAGCAGGGATCTAATCATTAACCAAGGGTCTATGAACTTTTTAAATTGATAATTAAATTTCAGTATAATTTGCTTTCTTTGTAATATTATGTAGATTATTTTTCCATTTACTAACAATATTCTGAAAAAGAGTTCATCACATACAAAGATAAGGATTCCTAGATTAGAGTGATCAGGAAAGGTTTCATAAAAAAGGAAGTATTTGAGTAGGATCTTGAAAAATGAATAGGATTTTTTAAATTATGTTTTTGTGGCTTTTAATATGTTTTAAATTTAAAAACTAAAATCTAGAATTTCCATACCCATAGCACAAAAATGGATTCTATATGAAACCATGAATCTCCATTGCATAATGCTTTCTTTAAAAAAATGCTTAATTCAAAACTATTCAATAAGAGCGTATGTGTAGAACCCGTATAAGATTGTATGTGGTCTCAGAGAAGGAGGGGGAGAAAATTTAAGACTTATGGAAATGATTGTTGCAAACTGAAAACAAATAAATTAATTAATTTTAAAATACTTAATTCTACCTTGCTTTCAAAATTACACTACTTATCCAAACTTCTTTCTGAATTTTCTTTTGCTTTCTTCTATTTTTTAATATAAATTGTATGTAGTTCTGTATTATTACTATACTTCTTCCCCCTTTGGGGCATCAGTATTATGAACTCTGTCCAACTGCCTGTAGGTACTTGCAATTAATGGAGAGAAGGAAAGGGGGTAGTATTGGGAATACCTAACAAACAGGTATACTAAAGCAAAACAAAGCTACTCATGACCATATTCAAAATTCATGTACCTGAATCATGTCCATCACCTCTATCAGTAACTGGAGAGTTTATTTCATCATCAGTCCACTAGACATATAACTGGTCAGTACTTTCATCAGAATTCTCTTCTTCCAAAATTATCATTTCTTCTCAATATTTTTCCTATTTTTTTTTCTGTCTTGCCTCACTTCACTTTGTGTCAATTCATACTACTCAGGAGTCTATGAAATGGAAACTTTATTATTTTTTCTTTTGCCACTCCCTATATTGCAATAATATTCTACTGAATTCATATGTAACTTGTTCAACTATGTTCTAATCATCTAAATTCTCTTCTCTTCTTTTCTCTCTTTTAAATTCCCCTTCAGGATCAGTAAATATATTTTGCTTTTTCCTCCCTTCCTCTTAGCACTCCATTTCTAATAGCCTTTTTCCTGTTGAATTTGATTTATTTCTGTACCAGACCCTCTGTGTTTGTGTTGATCTCACCTTTGTTCTTTTGGTTTTGTTTGGTGATTTCTTGGTTTCTCAGAAAGTCATTAGCCTCCATCTGTTCCATTCTAATTTCTAAAGAACTATTTTCTTCAGTGAGCTTTTGAATCTCTTTTCCATTTGGCTAATTCTGCTTTTGAAAGCATTCTTCTCCTCATTGGCTTTTTGAACCTCTTTTGCCAATTGAGTGAGCCTGTTTTTCAAGGTGTTATTTTCTTCAGCATTTTTTGGGTCTCCTTTAGCAGGGTATTGACCCGTTTTTCATGTTTTTCTTGCATCTCTCTCATTTCTCTTCCCAGTTTTTCCTCCACCTGTCTAACTTGATTTTCAAAATCCTTTTTGATCTCTTCCATGGCCTGAGCCCATTGGATACCTATTTCGTATGTTTGGGGTACAGAGGCCTTGACTTCTATGTCTTTCCCTGATGGTAATCATTTGTTCCTCCTCATCAGAAATGAAAGGTGGAAACATCTGTTCACCAAGAAAGTAGCCTTCTATGGTCTTATTTTTTTTCCCCTTTTCTGGGCATTTTCCCAGCCAGTTACTTGACTTCTAAGATTCTTCTCCACCCCTGCCCAACTAGTGCTTGGGGTCTGAGATTCAAATGCTGCTCCCCAGCCTCAGGGCTTTCCACAGTGCACGTGGCTGCTATTCAATGTGAGCTTAAGTTCTGGTGCTCAGGTGGGGGCAGGGTGGCCTTCCAGGCTCAGTTCCCTCAGGAGGTTTATGCAGAGACCTTCAGTAATGAAGCAGAGCTCCTGCCTGCTTGGGGAGCCCGGGTCTGCTGCTGTCCCTGTCTCTGCTGCTTCCTCCCAAGGGGCCCTGAGTTATGGAGACACCCCGCTCCCCTCTTGGCCAGCCCAGAAATCTCTCTCACTGACCTATATCACCTGTGGGTGGAGGGACCTTCACAACCGCAGGAGATTCTGTTCCTGAAGCCTGTTCGGATCTGCTCCTCTCCGGGCCGCATGGCCAGGGCAGGGCAGGGCTGGACTCCACTGTCCAGTGCACAATGGACCTTTGGTGCCGGTTTTTCAGGGCTCTCTGGAACGGAAATCTCCTCCACTGCATTGTTATGTGGCTTGCACTGCTCCAGAATTTGTGTGGAGTTCTCTTTACAGGCAATTTATTGGCTGTGGGTTTGGAGCTAGCATATATGAGTCTTTCAACTCCACCATCTTGGCTCCTCCCTCCTGAACTCATATTTGTTTCAGATAAAAAAGATGTTCTTCAAATATCTACATCCTTCTTCACTTCTTCCAAATTTGTATACTTTTCACCTACCCCAATTATAATAAATAAGAAGTTTCACCCAATTCTTCCAACTTTCTCTTCCCTGTGAAAAGACAGGCACATTAATACACTGTATTGTCACTTTCTTCTTTCTTTTAAAGCCCTCAAAACAGAGCCAATACCTCCTGAGATGAGTGTTATTTTTTTTCCTATTTAGTTCCTTCAATACTCTTTGAAGACATTAAGATTTGAAAAGCACACATTTCCTCTCATTAGACTATTAGTCCTACATTATGCAACTTCTTTGGATAGTTTAAATAAACTTAAATTTCTCTGAATCTTGTTTGAAGTGTTTATTTTCCTAAGTTCCTACTCAACTCTGTGTTCAATCAGAAATCCCTGTAAGTCTTTTGTTCAATTAAAGGTACTCAAAGTGAGAATTCTATAGCACCTTAGCCTGAAAGGACCATGGTCTTGCATTGCGTCCTGAACCATCTCTAGCCATGAATATCAGGCCACCGAATCCAAATGGCTCAGGAGAAGAAAGTGAGGTTGGTGACCTTGCACAGACTACCCTCACTCAAATCAAAGTCAAGTGCAAGTCATGTCATCATCTTGATGTCATGGTCATCTTTGAGAATGAAGAACAAACACAATTAAAAGCAACAACATGATTCCCCTGTAGTATTATACTTAACTTTTCAGGGTAAATTGTTATTGAAGAAAAAAAAGATATAAAAACTATTCCAGATATGCGATCATCTAACCTCTGCTGAAATACCTCCAGTAAGGGTAAAAAAAAAGTACCTGTCTAGGCAGACCATTCAGCTTATAGATAAATTGGACATTTTCCTTACATTGAGATTGAATCTGACTTTCTAACAACATCAGTCTTATTTCCAGTTATATTTTCTAGGACATATTAGAGTGAACCTCATCTTTTTTCTACATATCTACCCTTCAAATATAGGAAGAAATATATTATGACTCACTGAGTAAGGGGACTAAACACATCTAGGTTATTCAACTGACCCTGTTTGGGCATGTTTGCGTTGTGTTTTTCCTGATCATTTATAATGTTTTCTGGACACCCATCAGTTTATAAATGTACTTCAAATATTTGGCAACCAGAACTGAACCCAGTACTACAGATGTGTTCTCAAACTGGCAGAACACAAAAAGAGATTAACATCTCTCACAGTATTGACCGCATGCCATTCTAAATGTTGCCTAATTTTATATTGATTTTCTTAGCTGTCATGCAATACTGTCATCTCATGCTGAGCACTGAATCCACTAAAATCCAAAGATGTTTTTCAGAGGAATTATTGTCTAATGATGCTTCACCTTTCTAGCAATTTGGAATTGATTTTCAATCTAAAATTTAGAAATTTAATTTATACCAGTTAAATAGACCAACACGCAGAATGAAGTGGTTAGAGAGATCTAAGAATCAAGAATCTCTGGCTTCAAGACTTCAAGACTTTCTTTATAAATATGTCTCCCAGATCTATATATTCAGTAATAATCTTTCTCCATCACCCCTTGTCTTACATAATCATCTTGTTATTGGGTATTTCTAACTAGGTATGCCATAGGCATCTTGAACTCAACAGGACCAAAACAAAACACGCTAACTTCAACGAGAACTTTGAACTGCAATAATTTTTATTGACAATACTGCCATCATTCCAGTGACTCTTTTTTTCATTATCTCTATATCTTCCTTGTTTCTTTCCCCATTCCTACAGTCAATCAATAGTCAAATTTTAATATTTCTTTGTAAAATTATTTTCATATAGTCATCACTCTCATCACCTCTTGCCTGAACTAGTGCAATAGATATCCTGCTTGAAGTTCCTCCCCATTTCAATCTACCTTTGGATAAAGTCATTAAAGTATGCTTTGTTTGCTTTTTAAAGCACTGCTCTTTCCATGCCATTCCTTCTCCAAAAAAGACAATACTTATATTCATATGTGTGTGTATATATATATATATATATATACATGCACACACACATACATATGCATACAGCACATACATATATATGTGTGTATATACATACATTTGTTTCCCAGTGACCAGTACAACACATTAATAAGTAAATAACACATGTTCTCTGATGGCTTTTTTTCTCTGACATATGCTGGCTAAATGACCTGAGGATCATTGAAACTTTTAATGCCCCAGGAAATCTCCAAGAATATAACTCACCTAGAAGTTGCCTATCTGCATTAGTAGAGAGAGTTAGTTTCCTCTCTGAGAATTATCTATACAAATGAAATCAAAGTTCTTGACCAAAAAGACAAAACAAAACAAAAGCATTTAGCCAACTAAACCAAAAAGAAAATCTTATAACATTAAGCATATTTTGCTAGGCAATGAGATCTTGAAATCCTGAATCTGGCATATAATGTGTTAGTTATCCCAGGTTTCTGTTATCCTCAAATGTTTGAAGCATATTTTTCATATATTCAATCAAATTATTGTTCAAAATGTTAACTAGAACAGACACCATGTCATATTCCTTTGACATTTGATGACCATTACATGGACTTGATCACTCAACCAATACTGAATCCATTTTGCTTTATGGTCATCTAGTACATCTGTCTCCATCTTGTCCATGAGTATAACAGAAAATATCTATTACTTTCATGAAAAAGTAGAAAAAGTTAACAAAGGCATGGAGTTGAGAAAGTGAGAAATGTGTGGTTAAAATATAACATTGGAATTCTAATACCCAGGAAAGTGTAAGAGGATTTCTGTATAATCACAGAAACTTTGGAGTTGAGAGAAATTAAAGCAGACTGCAGTGGATGACAATGCAAAGTCCTATCCACAGTTCCTTTGTTTTCTTCTGGTTCACTGTGCAAGTAATTTCTCACAACCTTTACATATCTGACTACTTTACTTCCTGATGAAAAGTAGAGGCAAGGTTATGGAAATAGAGGAAAAATTGGATGCAGGCTGCAAATCATATTACAGTCTGCTATGCTTTATTGAAATGTTTATTTTCCTTTTCTATGCTATTTACTATTGCTAATAAATCACATAGTCATTAATAGTCATTTTATCTAATACTCTTAATGTGTGACTGAAGTCTGAGACAAGATGAAATGTGTGTTCACCCTTCGTTGCCAAGGAAGACCATGCCATTACAGAAACAGTGACATGACTTGCATTTGACTTTGTTTTAAGTGAGGGAGGTTTGTGCAGGTCACCAGCCTCACTTCTCCTCCAGAGTCATCTGAATCCAGTAACATATTCATCAGAATGACTGGAGATGACTCAGGATGAGGCAATTGGGATTAAGTGACTTGCCCAAAGTCACACAGCTAGTGAGTGTCAAGTGTCTGAGGTGAAATTTGAACTCAGATCCTCCTGAATCTTGCACTGGTGCTCTTATCCACTGCACCACCTAGCTGTGGTCCCTGGCCAGCCTTGCTGGTGGTTCTTTCCTGCCCCTCCGGTGAAATGAACCCATTATTTAAGGATTTCCTCAGTTTTACCTTATGTAGTGAGCAGCCAAACAAAAAGAGTTTCTACATTTTGAATAATGTTAAAAAAATATTCCAAAGCATAACTGATAGACTGTTACTGAACCCAGAAAGACAATGAATGAGGAGCAAACCATATGAATAGAGATGGAGAGAAGTGTCTGTGATTATAGCTAATTATCTTGGAGTATACCTGTTGGAATTGCTTCTGGCTCTTACTTAACTTTTCCTGACACACAAACAATCATATTCCTATTTTCATATTGTAATACCATTTCCCCAACCAGATTACAGAACCAACAAAGAGATTAATAATTTGAACTGTAACTAGAAACATGACTGCAAGAAATAGAAATTAAAACAACTTAGAATTTTTATTGCACACTTATCAAAATGGCAAGAGGCAAAAGATATGCAACAAATGTCAGAGTGGCTTTGGGAAGACAGGCTCATCATATGCTGCTAATATAGTTTTGAAATAGTCTAACTGTTCTAGAAAACTATTTCAAATGATGAATTAATTAAAAAATGAATGGGAAAAAAGAGCAGTTATTAGGCACTTAATCTGTGCAAAGCACTGTGATAAGCACTGGCTACACAAACAGAAATGCAAGATACCAGTCCCTGCTCTCAAGTCATTCATATTTTAATGGGAGGTTTCAGCTACAATTTAGATATAAAATGGGCCTTTTGGTTTGGCAGCACAGCAAATGATAATGCATATTTTAATGCTATTTTTAGAAATAAAACCGTATCAATTTCCAATACTGAGCCATTTGGGTGTGCTTGGTGGTAAGAATATTCTTTTCCAGATCTTCGGTAGATCAAGCTGTAGCATTTATGAGAGGGATTTACCAGATCACATGTTCCCAAGGGATCCTTTTATGGATAATGCTTATGAGAGCCGACACATTTCTGGAGCATTAATTATGATACTTTCTTATCAAGTTTTCAAGTCACTAAAATGTTCATTTTTTTATCTAGCCTAATAATGTATTTGTAATAAAAAATATTTCAAAAAAAGGACTCTCATGAGTCAAAATAATTTATAGGTACACACAAAAATCTAACCCTAACCCTAAATCTTTATGTATACACACATATATAGTACATATATAGTACATATACATAATTCAAATATACACATGTGCATGTATGTGAATGTGTGTATATATTAATATCTATTTGGCAGTAGTTGTTTTGCCTTGGAGGCAGCACTTTTTATGAGTGGGAATATTGGCTTGGAAAAGTTAAGTCTATGATCAGTCTAGTACTCTGCACCACACATTGCCTTTGCCACTCTCAAATCTTGTCTGTCTCTTCTCCTTACAATCACATAGTCTGTTAGATGTCAATGTTTACTACAAAGGTGCATCCATGAAGTTTTATTGTGTTTAGGTAAATGGAAAACAGTGTTGGTGATAAGAAGGTCATGTGATATGCAAGTCTTAAGTAGTAAATGACTGTTTTTGGTTTTTTTGTTTCTTTTCACTATTTTGATATAGGGCATTGGAAAGAAGAAACTCACAGCTAAGTTCTAGCCTAGGCCCCTGAGAGAACATTGATTCAAGCAATAGAAATAGGAAAGGCAAAAAGAAATTGGTTCACAGAGATAATTAGTAGAATTATGGTTACGTAGAACTTGATCTACTATTGTGATATTCAATCAGAAATACCTTATAGGAAAGTGAATATGCACTCCTGGAGTTAGGAATGGAGATCTGTACATCAGTATTTGAAAGTCATTTACATAAATGTGATACTTTAAGCCATGGGGAGGTAGATTATTTGCATACCTTGTTTATATGCCAACTTAAAGTTTATCAATCATCACTAGCATTTACATACCGCTTTAAGAATTGTGAAGTCCTTTATAAATATCACATAACTTCTATCGCCATGCCAACCTTGGGAGGTAGGTGTTAATATTAGCCTCATTTTACTGATAAAGTAACTGAAATAGAGTCAGTATGATTTGAAATCAGAGGTCATATTTGAACTTATATCTTCCTGACTCCATGTTCAGTATTGAGCACACTATGCTACCATGCCCCTTCTTTCCCAACCTTGTAAGGCAGGTAATAGAGCACTGTTATCACCACCTTAAAGATAAAGAAACTGAGGCACAGAAAGACAGGATGACTTTCTCAGGGTCATGTAACTAAGAAGCATGAGAAGCAGGCTTTTAATCTAGGTAATTTTACATGAAGTACAATGCTCTCTCCATCATGTCATCCTGCTTCATCACTGGCTCAATACTACCCAAGGAGGGACTCATAATTACATTAGCTATCGGTTAAGAAAATAACTTTATCTGTGATAATGTGAGACCCTTTATTTAGAAGTGGATGGATTTCAATTTCTACCTACAAATGTGATACTCATGTGAATAAAATCACATTTTATTAGTGAACTAATATGAATTGAATTCCAAAAATAACAGATAACTGAAACCAGACCAAGTTTAGTTTAATACTGGTCTTTTTTTTTCTTCTATAATTTAACACCTGATATTTGGCAACGTATAGGGAAATAGCAGAGGGGGAAAGGGTTGTTTCCACTTCAGTGCCAACATCACTATCACTATGTCAGCTTTTCTACTGATAGAAATTCACCTAAAATGACTCCAACAAATTTTTCAGTCATTAGATATTCAGAATGGAACATTAAAAATTCCAGAATGACTGTGAAGACCACTGTTAACATTTGTAAGACAGTTTCCCATGGAACAATGTTTCATTACATGGCCAACTCAACTATAGGACTTTAGGCCAGATCTTAGATTGGGAAAATTTTCTTGCATGAACCTTGCTGTCTCTGTTTAAGTTAGGCTTAAGCAAGATAGGAAAAGTATCAACTTGCAAGTATGAATTCCAGAATGAAATGTCTTCATCTCACTGCAAAGCACCAGAAACTAGCCCCTACTAGAATGAAGATACTAAGTTAATGAACTGTACTGGTACTTGGCAAAGACCTCTTTGTGAATATAATGGAGGAATAAAAGCATTTGTTAAGAAGCAGTAATGACATTGGTGTTTATTTAGAATTGAGATGGGAACTGGACCTGTGATATGGTTCATATAAGGAACTTCAGGATAAGGAATTTCCCTTTATCAATGCAAGTCAATTCTGCAATTTATACTGTTACAAGGTTGCCTGGAACGCTGACAGGTTAACGTGACTAGTCTAGGGTCACAAAAATCAGAATATTTTAGAAGTAAAACCAGAACCTAACTCTTCCTGACTTCAAATCCAGCTCTCTATTCACTACTTCCTGCTGCTCTATTCTTTTACTAAGGGCAGCTTTACTTTTGCCCATATAGTCTGTCCAAAAGCTTATAAGCTCCTGCTGAATAGCGGCTATTTTTCATTTTGTCTTGTGCATCTCTAGAAGTTAGTACAGAGTGTTGAAAATAACAAGCATTAAACCAGGAGGGCTTAGGACAGAGAAGAAAGTAGGAATTATCTAGGGAAGGAGCATCTGAAAGTGGCCTATTTGAGTGTAGGGAGTACAGGAGATCTCTAATATTTACAAGAAAGAGAGATGTCAGCAGTCAAATTTTTGCAAAAACCACTGAAATAATTCCTTCAATATATTTTTGGAAAATTGTGTAGGACTAGTGTTAAAAGCAGGTATTAACATTTGGCAAATGCACTATGTAATACTAGTGACAAAATAATTAATGAGAGTTTCTGGGCATTGGATAGCATAGTAGATGAAGGAACAATTTTTTGAGCTTCAATATTTCCCAAATGTCAGCAACATCATCATCTTGCTGAAATGTTAAGTTCATTGGTAGTAATGACTGCTTTCTCCCATTTCCAAGATTCTTATTAAACTTATCACAATAGACTGAGAACTTAACGGAAAGAACCAGAACTGGTGGGTAAGCCACATTGAACAGGCCATCTGCATAATGTATATAGCTCACAGAAATGACGCAAATCATCTTAGGCATGTTCTTTCTTTGACCATATTAACTGGGGAGTCCATTTTGCCTAAAAACCCTAAAGACAGAATACAATCTCTTGTCAAAATGTGTCAATGTAGAGGAGTAAAATCATTCCAAGTATACACATGATCAAGTGAGGAAGTTAATACTCTACACCAAATGCCTTTGTGGTCTCTCTTTTTCTCTCTTTCTTTCCCTCATTGGCTCTCACTCCTGTTCCTAGTCTCACTCTCTCTGCCTTACTCCATGCCTTGGCTCTGGTTGACTTGCAATTCATTTGGAAATGGGCAACATTCATTTACAGAGGGTTCCACAAGCTTTCACTTCTGACAGATGTAATGTGACTATGGATATATAGGCACAAATTGTTTCCATGATGAGAATGATATGCACATTTATGAAAAATCCATTCCTTAAAGAAATTCTGTGGACAACTTTCTAGGATGCTGGCCTTTTCTCCAACAGACTTTTTTCAAAAATCTGTTTCATTACCATGAATTAAGTAGAAAATGAAGAGCAATCCCCATGTTGGTTCACTGAATATCCTCTCAGAATGATGGTGATGATGGTAGGGGTTTGGACAACAATGGTGATAGAGGTTATGGTAGTGATATACAAAAAAATAATATTAAGGAAATTCTCCTAAGTTGTTCTCATAATCAAGAGGTTCAAAATAATATATATATGCATATATATATTACACACATATATAGATACACATATATATACACATACACACATGTGTATATATGTGTATATATGAGGACATCAGAATTCAGTCCTTAGCACCAGAACTTAAGGAAAGGATGTCATGACTTATTGATTAGTGCCCATTTCACAAGTGAAAGGAAGAGACTGTGCAACATAACACTGTGAATTAGAAAAAAAAAGTTAGCATCTACCAAATACATAGTAAAATATGAAATGGTGGCCAGAATTTCAGTCAGAAGTTCACAATTTTTCATACACTAACATGCTAATTCTCATACCACCAAAATAGAGACTTTAAAATATTCATGATAATTCAATAAGATGTACTAGAACTACATTATTAGCATTATAAAGATAAAAATGTTGCTAAAAATCACCTGTACATAACATTGACCTATTAAAAATATAGAAAAGCATTTTGCTAGAGGACACTATAGTGAATACTACATTTATATAGCATTTATTGTTTATCAGTCAGTGTGCTATGTACTTTATTATACACATCTCATTTGATTCTTGCAATCCTGGGAGGGAGGTGCTGTTATTATCCCCATTTCACAGATGAAGAAACTGAGACTAGGAAAGGTTAGGTAACTTGCAAAGGGTTACAGAGCTAAAAAGTGTCTGAAGCCAGATTCAAATTAGAGTCATCCTGACTCCATGCCCAGCCCTCAATCTGGTGTGCCATCTAACTCCCCAGTCATGGATATCATGATCCCCAAATTAATTTGAATGAAAATCTTTCAAATTACTGAAACATAGCAAGAGAAATAAAAATCATGTGCTTAAAAAATGAGGCAATAAGCATTCTTGTCTTCTGCTGGTTTTCATACAAAAAGCTCTTTCAATGAGCCTACAAAACAGCATTTTATATTCCATTATTCAATTTTTACAAGTAGTTACTTAGTCCACAACTCTAATAATCTGTGTCACATTAACCGTAAAATAATAATAGGCAATGACCAATACTGGAAATACTTCTTTCTGAGTTCATTTAGAAAGAGGAAGATCATTATCCTCATTCTCCTTCTGCACCATCTCCTCCTCATCAAGGAGAACTGCAACTGTTTCAATGTGGTCTTTGTAGATGTAGCAGCTAGCATGGTATCTGGTCCAAAGTTGGTACTTAATAAATGACTGTGGATTAATTAAACTGTGATTAAAATATTGACAGCAACAATCATAATCATGGCAACATACTTTAAACAGAGCTTAAATATTTTCAGAACACTTTCCATGAATTATCTTTGAGATTGCATTGCAGAGCAGGTATACTAGACTTGGAGTCAGGAAGACTTGGGTTTGAATCCTGCTTCAAAGAGGTACTAGCTTTATGAGGAAGACGACAAAGTTTCCTAATATGTAAAATAAAATGGGGTGAGATTATTATCTCTTAAGTTCCCTTCCAGTTCTAAATCTATGATACTTTGGTGCCATCTGACTCCCACAGAAATGCTATGAGGAAGGTGCTATATTTGTCATCCCTAATATTTAGATGAGAAAAATGAAACTAACATACTAAATGACTTATCCAGGGTACCTTAGCTAATACATTCTTGAAAGAGGTTTCAAACCCAGAATGTTTGAGTCAAGATTTAGAACTCACTGAAGGAGAGAGCAGACATCTGAAATATCAAATTACAATCAGTAAAATAACACAAGGAGGATGAGTTGCAAAAAGTTAGAGTATATGATCATGGACTGGAAAAGCAACATGTTCTAATAGAATAATTTCTACAATGTCCTAGTTAAGTATTCCTTTGGGAGTTTCTTAAATGTCTAAAGTGACAAGAAACTCATTTCTTCAAAGAGAGTCCCTTGTAGTTCTGAATAGTTATAATTGTTAAACAACCCATTCTAACATTAAGCTGAAATCTGCCCCTCTAACTTCCCCCAACTCATCATAGACTCATTTTGGAAACATACATGTACACTATGAAGAGATAAAAATTGACAAGATCCAAATGAGCTCCCCCTGTCCCAATTTTACTTCTTCCAGTCTATAGAGAAAAGTTCAAGTCTACATAGCTTTTTATTTATCAGCTTTCTGAAACATCACTTTAACAGAGAAATGTAAAGAGAAATTCTATGGATTCATTTCACCACAAGCCTGTTACCCAGGACAGCATAGTTATGGCTGATTTGTGGATTATATTAGAATAACTCCCTGAAGTAAACTTAACATTAATGCTATGGTAAATGATTTCCATGATGAAAGCATGAGTCATGAGTTCCATTACAAACAGTATCTTCACTTGCCCAAACTTGATTCACATGTGATGTCAGTGATGCTAAAGTTTTTTCCCACTCAGGAACTCCCCTTTTCCAGAGAACTATTCCTTCAGCTTATGACCACACCTTATGGTGCCATACCTCTTATCCTCTCAGTAAGAAAATGTGTTGTGGAGGATCAGTCCTTGTCTTTGTTATGTTAAACTCATTTTTGGTTTTCTACTATTGTTTATTGACCCAGATACCCATCACCAAAGCAAGACCTACATTCTCCATAAGTCATCTTGAGATTCCTTCAAAAGATGTTTCAAATGTTACATCCTATGTGAGGCTTTTCCTGATTTCTCCAACTGGTAGTACCTCCCCATATCAAATAATCTTGGATTTATTTTGTGTATTATTAGTTATAACACTATATTCTCCCCCAGGATAATTAAAATTTCCTAAGAGCAAAATTTATTCCTTTTGTGTCCCTAAGATCTAGCAAAGTACTTGGCATACAGTAGATGCTTAATAAATACATGTTTATGTATTGATCCAGATAATATCACTTTAGAATTTGAAAGGATATTAGAGCTTATTTAGCTGAAAGTCTTCCTTTTAATAATGGGAAAACTGAGGCTCAGAGTAGTGATGTAACCAAAGAGAAGCAATGGGTGAGGGGGTATTGGGCCAAAAATCTAGATCTCAACTCTTGTGGTACTGCTGTTTCTACAATAATGTACAGCCTCATTGCCTAAGGTGACAGAGAGGATAACAGCAGAACCAAAACTAGAAACTAAGTCTTTAGAATTCAAATTTTGTTGTTGTTCAGGTATTTTAGTTATGCCTGACTATGTTCCTATTTTGAGATTTTGTTGGCTTGCTGTTTCCCTGTCCAGTTCATTTTACAGATGAGGAAACTGAGGCAAAAAGAGTTAAGTGACTTGTTCAGGGTCACATTGTATCTGAAGGAAAATTTGAACTCAGGTTTTCTAAGCTCTGTGAGGACAGGGACCATGTCTCTTTTTTTTCTATTTTTTTTAATAACTGTATTTATTATACCCAAGGCATATACAAAAATCAGGGCATACATAGCAAGGTTTAGAGGCAGCTAGGAGGCACTGTGAATGGAGTGTTGGACTCAGAGTCAAGGAAGTGCTGAGTTCAAATTCAGCCTTAGACATTTATTAGTTATGTGACCTTGGACAAGTCACATAAACTTTGTGTGACTCAGGTTCCTCAATTGTGAAATAAAGCTAACAATAGCACATACCTTGAAGAGTTGTTAGGAAAATCAAATGAGAATATTTTTAAAGTGCTTAACACAGTGCTTGGAACATATTAAGCACTATAAATACTTATTCCTTTTTCCCCTCCTCTACCCTCTCCTTTTCCTTCCCTTCTTTTCTCCTTTTTTTCACCTTCTCCTTCCCTTTCCCCTTCCCTTTCTCTTTTGCACTTTCCCAAGTGAAATGAAGTATGAATGTGTTTGCCATCAGTTAAGGTGCCTCACTGAGAGAGAGACAAATGTCCAGGACACTGATGGGAGACAATTGTTAAAGTTATCAGTAAGGGGAGGGAGCAGGGAAGGCTATTAGGACATTGATCCCAATCTGCTTCCAGATAGTTTCCTATTTTAATGGATAATGCAAGCTAGATAGATTCTAAATTCCACTTCCTTTTTCTATTCCAATAAAAGGACTTCAAGTAATGCTTCCATCTAAAGTCCATGCCTTTTAAATTAGGTACCTTGAGTCAAAGGCTTGGTCAACTTACCCTGGTTATGGATAGAAACACCTTCTTGGGATCATTACATACAATTTATAAGTATTTGTTGACTTTATATGAAGGGTTTCAGTGTCAGTTCTACTTCTTGCAGAGGTTTGCCACCTTACTCCTAGTTTCAGTCCCACTGAAGAATGGGCATTGTGTCCATTTCCCCAGGAATTGTTTTAATGAGTGCCTAGGAGAGCAATATGTTTGATGGTCTTGTCAGAAACTTCCTGCATATTTTATACAGTTTGGGAAATGAAGAGTAATGAAAGCTACAGCTGAGGACTGAGCTTCAATAACAGGCATTTCAAGCCAGGGACTAGATTAACAAGAGTTCTGTACTGCAATGATCAAGTCCACTGCCCTACTCACTCTTTTAGAAAGGAAAGTATTCCAAGGCTCACCAAGTCTACCTTTGTTGCCTGCCAAGAGTCCTCCCCACTCACGAGTAGCTGGGTCACAGAAACACAGCCAAAAGCAAGGAAGAAATGGCAATTCAACCTGATCTGCCTTGATGAAGGACCTGGGCTTTGGCATTTCAGTGTTTATTTTCCCACTGTCATTTTGTGTTTGTCAAGCACAGATTAGTTTCATATGTGGAGCACTTTGTGTCTTTGCTTTCAGCTTTCTTGCTCTTCCCTAACCCTTATTTACAAACCCTATATTAGAACAAACTTTTGCAAGGAGCATTGTCTAGATTTGTGGGTTTTGCTCACGTTTGACAAAGTCTGCATTGAGAAATTGATGCTAGAGATCTGCTTAGGCAATCCAAAGGATTTGTGTGTGTGTGCAGACATGCATATATACACAAAAACACATACATGCACAGATACACACACTCTTTCTCTGTGTCTCTGTATATATACATATACAAATTTATGAATGTGTATTTATTGTATAGGTATACACATATAGACATATTTATGTATACATGTGCATATAGCATTCATTAATATGTGTGCAAGCATACTTATACACATGGTACATGAATGTATATGCCACAATAAACATTTGCATATACCACAATTCATATATATTTTCAAAGCTTGCACACATTTCACATTGCATCTGTACATATCCATGCACACATATACTTTTACTTAATATATGTCTGTATGTCTCTGTGCACACACATACATGCACTATATATGTATAGCATGCATGTGCATTTGTGTGTATGTATAATGTACATGGGGAAGCTAGGTAGCACAGTCTTGGAGTAAGGAAAACTCATCTTCCTGCATCCAAATATGAATTCAAACCTTGGGTAAGTCACTTAACCCTGTTTGCCCCGTCTGTAAAATGAGCTGGAGAAAGAAATGGCAAATCCCTCCATTTACTTTGCCAAAAACAAACAAACAAAAACCAAATGTCAGGGTTCCAGATGTCTTTCTAGGAAAACTAAACAAACTTTTTGGAGGCAAAGGACACGTTTGATTTCTGCTTAATAAGAACTAATGTTTGTATAGCACTTGAAAGTTTACAAAGTGCTCCACACACATTATTTCATGTGACCCACATACCAAGTCCATAACTGCACTGCTATTGTTATCTCTATTTTACAAATGTAAAAACTTTGACTGAGAGAGGGTTAAGTGGATTGCTTTCCCAGAGCAAAGCACTAGTCAATGTCTAAAGCAGAAATGGAATGCTGATTGTCCTGAGGTCCAACACCCCATCAACTATCCTCCTTTACCTCCCAAGAAGCTTGGTTCTGTTATCTACTGTCACTCGAAAAGTAATTTCACTTCTCTGGGGCTCACTTTCCTAATCTCAAAAATGAGGTCTTATTACTAGCTAAGTAGCAAGGTCTCTTTCCAAGGTAAATCTGTAATCATATGATGATGGTGATGTCTATCTACATAGGCAATGTAAGTTAAAGCTAATTTAAATGAAAAGAGAGGAAGTAAACTTTCTTAGGCACATAATACATGACAGATACTATGTAAAATGGTTTAAAATATCCCTTTTGTTCATCAAGACAATTCTGTGAAGCAGGTGCTATTATTGTTTCCATTTTACAGATAAAAAAAATGCAGAAGAGAGAAGGTAAGTGACTTACCCACTGATAAATAGTAGCTGAAGCAATATTTGAACCAGGCTTTTCCTGATTCCAAAATCAATGCAATACCCACTAGGCTGCCTACATGTTTCTAGTGATAGCACATATTCTATCACCATATTATATCATATAATGCATCTATATAAGGTAAGGTAATAGGATTATAGGATTTGATATGATATAATATGATATGAAATGATAGACTACAACACAAAATAATAATTGATAAATATAATTATAACTTTAATAAGTATATTTTTTAAATTCATTCAAGCAAAAGTGATTCTTTTTAGAGGGAAGTAAATTGAGGACTTTTTTTTCTTGTTTTAACTAACATCTATAGTGGTTAATAGCATTATTCATCTATTAAGTTCTTTTGCCTGTGTAACTATAGTTAGATAAGACAACGTTTAGAACTATACAAATACAGATTTTGCTATTTGGGAGGCCATGAGTTTCATATCACTGGAAGACTTCAAATGAAACACTTGGTCATTTTGCAGATAATATTAATATTTGGGTGAGATTTGGATAGAGGACCCATGAAGCTTTTTCTACATCTCCAATTATCTGATTCTCAGGTCTGTCATAGATTGGTACAACTGGTCTTTTCTCCCCAGTTTTTAAGTAGAAAATGTCAAGAGAGACCTAATTAACATATATCATTGGGATGTATGAGGCTTCAGTGCAGGAAAAGAAACATAGCAAAGGATATAGGGATCTGGCCTTAGAGTTAGGAAG
Organism: Bettongia penicillata ogilbyi; assembly: GCA_023548195.1. Classification (NCBI taxonomy): domain Eukaryota; kingdom Metazoa; phylum Chordata; class Mammalia; order Diprotodontia; family Potoroidae; genus Bettongia; species Bettongia penicillata. The sequence continues at coordinate 4,145,458 of JAJHZJ010000040.1, forward strand.
ACCCTGACTCAGGTTCTACCACTGACATATACAGGCTTAACCTCTCAGTGCCTCAAATAATTTCTAAGAACACAGAATAAATAGTAGTATGCTTTATTGAAGGTATTTGTGTGAGTTCTCACTCAATATTTTATTCTCAGGATTATATGCAAATTGATTATATGATTTATGATCCCCAGTGTGTCTAGAAGGAAGCTTTTGATTTACATCTATGCCCTAAACCCACTGTTCTGTTCTTTAAGAGTTGGAATTGACTAACACACGGGATTTCCTTCAAAAAAAAAAAAAAAAAAAAAACATGAACCACCAATCACCGTCCAGATCATCTCGTTTAGTAAAGTCCCACAGAATGCTTTTTCATTTTTCAGTTGTTAAATTATCCTAAAATATGTATGTTGATGCAGTCCAGAGATACTGGGAACCCCAAAATACAAAGGTACAGGAAAGAATTCCACCATTCAAGCCTTCTTTTAGTCCAAGACAAGGTCTATTTTGTCACCAATATAAGCAGGCAGGATTTGGAGAGAAAGGAAAAAGGAAAAAGTAGATTGGGGAATATCACCTCACATGAATGAAGAAAGAAAAAGCATTTATCATGGAGGGAAGAATATGGTAGAGGTGAGAGAGCATGAAAGAATCCTACTCTCATTGGAATTGACTCAGATAGGAAATAACATATATGCTCAATTAGCTATAGAAATCTATCTTACCCTATTGGAAAGTAGGAGGGGAAGGAAAAAAGAGAAGGAAAAGGTGATAGAAAAGAGGGAAGATTGGGGAATGGAGTAGTCAGAAGCAAAACACTTTTGAGGAGGGACAGGATAAAATGACAGAGACAACAGAATAAACAGAGAGGGAAATACAATTAGCAACTCTAAATGTGAAAAAAATTGAAGCAAGTTTCTCTGATAAAGGCCTCAGTTGTCAAACATATAGAAAACTGAGTTAAATTTATAAAAGTAAGACCTATTCCCCAACTGATAAATGATAAAAAGGTATGAAAAGTTTTCAGATGAAGTAATCAAAGCTATTGATAGCCCTATAAAAATGCTCAACCACTATGGATTGGAGAAATGCAAACTAACACAGTTCTGAGGTACTATCGCATGCCTATTAGATAGGCTGACAGGACAGAAAAGGCAAATGGCAAATGTTGGAGGGGATGTGGAGAAAAAGAGACATTAATGCATCACTGATGTGTTGTGACCTCATTCAACTATTCCGTAGAGCAATTTGTAGGAGCAGCTAGGTGGTGCAGTGGATAGAGCAACAATGCTAGAGTCAGGAGGACCTGAGTTCAAATCTCACCTTAGACACTTGACACTCACTATCTGTGTGACCTTGGGCAAATAACTTAACCCCAATTGTCTCATCCTGGGTCATCTGCAGACATCCTGATGAATATCTGGTCACTGGATTCAGATAACTCTGGAGGAGAAGTGAGGCTGGTGACCTGTACAGCCCTCCCTCACTCAAAAAAAAAAAAGTGAAGTGCAAGTCATGTCATCATTTCTCTGATGGCATGGTCTTCTTCAGCAACAAAGGACAAACACACACAGAGCAATTTGGAAGTATTCCCAAAGGGTTATAAAGCTAAACATACCCTTTGACCTAGAAATACCACTACTAGGTCTGTATCACAAAAGAGATTAAAAAAAAGGAAAAGGACCTATATATACCAAAATATTTATAGCAAAGAACTAGAAATCAAGGGGATGCTCATCAACTGAGGAATGGCTGAACAAATTGTGCCATGTGATTGGCATGGTTCACTATTTTGGTATAAGAAATGTTGAGTGGGATACTCTCAGAAAAACATGGAAATACTTACAAAAGCTGATGCAAAATGAAATGAACTGTGTATAAAGTAAAAGTAATATTGTGCTATGATCAGTTGTGAATGACTTAGCTATTCTCAGCAATATAATGATCCAAAACAACTCTGAAGGACTCATGGTGAAAAATGCTACTCATCATGAGAGAAAGAACTAATGGTGTCTGAATACAGATTGAAGCATACTTTTTTTACCTTTTTTCTTGAGTTTTTTTCTCTGTTTTCTTTCACAATGTGACTAATGTGGAAATGTGTTTTATATGAATATATACACAAAAATTATATTGAATTGCTTGCCTCCTGAATGAGGAGGGTGAGGAGAGAGGAAGGGAGAGAATTTGAAACTCAAAGCTTTAAAAATGAATATTGAAAATTGTTTTTACATGTAATTTGGGAAAATGGAATGCTAAACAAGAATAGCCGAAAAAATAGAATTTTGTATATATAGGAATTTTCTTATTCCATACAATAAAACTGGAAAGATTTGTGTAAATTGATACAGGGTGAAGTAAGCAGAAATAGAAGAAAACACATAAAGTAACTGAATTGTGCTTTATAAAGTAAACAACTGTGACAGATATAAGAACAGTGATCAATGAAATAATCAATCAAGACTCCAGAAATAAGTTAAATTCCAGGGCTCACTTCTTGGCAGAGGTTGTGATGAAAGCTATGAAATGGCATACACACATATGTGTGTGCGTGTATGTATGTGTATATACATATATACATAAACACACACATGCGCGCACACACACACACACACACACACACACATATATATATATATATATATATATATATATATATATATATATATATATATATATATATATACTTTAGATGTGGCCAGTTTATGAATTTGTTGTGCTACCTGATCCTTGTTCAGAAGGAAGTCATATAGAGAAGAGAATGATTGTTATATCCCAAAAAGGGAATATATAATGAATGAAGTTGTTGAAAAAAATACATAGAAAAGAACAGAAGGAAATTCAAAAAAGAAACCAATTTTGTATTGGAAAACACACTATAGGACAAAGAAACAACCACCAACAAGGTTTTGAATGGTTAAGATTTGGGTTACATGCAATCATCTTTCTGTAATTTATATATTCATATGTTGCATACACATATATGTCCTTGGTCATCCATGCATAACAAGCTAATAATAAAAAATGATTTGTAAAAGGCACATCAAAAAGAAAGGTGATAGGTGTAAAAGATTAGAGCGGATATTGAGAATCAACTATTGATTGGGAAACAAGAGAAAAAGGGGAAGAAAAAGTAACTAAATGAATAAAAGAAAGGAAAGAAAGAATTTAAGTAAAATAACACTAGGTAAATAAGAAAAGGATTGATTTAAAAGCACAAAGAGCTTATTGCTAAACTTGGGTGAAGAGATGGGAATAAGTTTGTGTGTGTGCCCACGTGTGTGTAGAGGGGGAGAGAGAGAGACAGAGACACGGAGAGACAAAGAGAGAGAGAGAGACACAAAGAGAGACAAAGAGAGAGAGACAGAGAGAGAGACAGAAACAGAGAGAGACATGAAGAGAGAGAGAGAGAACTTGCTATGTGCCAGGTATTTTGATAAGCACTTTTTACTCTTAATGTCCCCAGTTCACAATTGAAGAAACTGAGGCGAAGAGATTTGCGCAAAGTCACTCAACTAATAAGTGTCCAAGATTAGAGTTGAGCTGTGGTCTTCCTAACTCCAGGCTCAGTATTCTGGGTTCACTACCAAATACCTAGAGAGAACAGTTGCAATAGAGTGATAAAGTAGGGAAAATGAATGGACAAGTCTCTCTACAGGTTTGGAACTAGAAGGAACACATGATAAAAAATAATAATGTGAGGGAATGTAAGGTCAAGCATGGGCTTTCTTGAAGACTGGAGAAACAGATATGTTTGTAAGCAAGGCAGAAGGAGTCAGGACACAAAGTGAAGATAAAAGAGCAGGAAGCTTCTTGAGTTTGAAAGGAGTGGGATAAGAGGTTCAAGTAACCAGGTTAATCTTAACAAAGGAAAGAGCCACCTTTTCCTCTCTGCAAAGTGGAGGCTGAGGAGTAATGATTTATTCACATTGAGATGTGAAATACTGAAGGTGTCAGAGTTTTTCAACGTAGCTTTGGGACAACTTCATATCGAAATTCTATCCTTCATTCCAGGAAATGACTCTCATTTAACCCAGGGTATATTTACACTCTTGATATGATTAAAGTTATTTTGATGCAGATATTCAGAATATATTGAAAGAAGAAGAAACTGAAGGGAGATAATTTAGGAGGTCTCCAGTTGCAGTAGTACTACTGAGAGGGAAATGGAGTCTGAACTAGTGTGGGGAGCAATGAAGATACACAAAAAGAGAACAATAAATTATAGCTATGTTATGAAACAAGAGTAGATCTTACTTTGTGAATGATTGACATGAAACCAAAAAAGTGGGAGTCACTCAAAGAACACTATAAAGCAGGGTTTCTTAACCTTTTGTTTGTGGTAAAGCCAGTTGACCTCTTTTCACTTTACTTTTTCTTGTTTCATTTTTTATATATAATTTAAGGAAATGTTTAATTTAATTTATACGATATCAATAGGATTTTGCCCCCTTACAAGTCCATGGACGCCTTGATATCTATCAATGGATACCTTGAATATTCATGGACAACAGGTTAAAAATTTATGTTCTCAATTGTCAAGTCTGGGTAATTGAGAAAATATTGATATCATCAACAGAACTAGGAAATTCAAAGAAGAATTTTTTGGGAGCAGAAAACATGGTGGTTGGGTTTGAAATATTTTACTTTAAGTGAAACAGAGAAGGGAATAAGCATTTATAATCATACTTATGATATCACATGCACTATGCAAGCAATTTCTTTTTTTACAAACACTATCTCATTTGATCCTCACATAATATTATGTGGGAGATGCTATTAATATCCTCTTTTTACAACTGAACAAACTAAGGCAAATAAAAGTTAAGTGACTTGCCCAGGGTAACACTGCTAATATCTGAGGGTAAATTTGAATTAAGGTCTTCCTGATGCCTGGGCTTTATTCAATGTACCACCAGCTACTGGAGGGAAGGGTTGCTAAGCAGAAATGTCTAGAATGTATCAGGGAATGTGCAGTTAGAGATTATGGGATGGGTCATGACTAGATAAAATTCATTTTAGATGTATCTGCAAAGATGACAGTTGGGACTATGACAGAAAAAATTTAAGAAGATGTCGAATAGTTTGGTGGGTGAGATGACAGATAAAAAGAAAATTTGGACTGTAGGACACGTATATTTTGAGAGGAGGAAGAAGAGCCAGAAAAGAAGAAACAGAATGGAATGAAAAAGAACCATATGAAGAAGGCAGGTATATAAGACAATGTCTAGGCTGGCATAAATATACCCTCTCCTCTCCCATTGCTGCTGGAATTTATAGAGCTGAAAGTAAATTTTCAGGGAAGTTTGACGAAAATGTTTTCCAAAACCCTGAAGTTAGTTTTCTAAAATTATAGCATCAAGGGTATGATTGAAGATGAACATAAAAAAGATAGTATCAGAGCTTAATGATGCTGATGTTTATCAAGCCAACCTCATTGTTCCAACTCCTGGCTTCCTTCCAGTGCCAGCTAAAATCTCACCTCCTACAACAAGCCTTTCCCTATTCCCCTTCAGTACTGGTGATTTTCTTCTCTTGGTTATATCCAATTTAGCATATATATATATATATATATATATATATATATATATATATATATATATATATATATATGTGTGTGTGTGTGTGTGTGTGTGTGTGTGTGTGTGCGTGTGTGTGTGTGTGTGCATGTACATGTATGTGTATATTGTACATTTGGTTTTTTTACTGTCTCCCCCACTAGATGTGGTGCTCCTTCAGAAAAGGGGCTGTTATTTGCCTTTCTTTGTATTTTCAGTACTTAACCTAATGCTTGGCTCACTAATGCAGGTACTTAACAAATATTTATTGATTGTAATTAAAAGAGTAACTGAGGAATGATAAATTGGTGAGTCAACATGATTTATTGGAAATATTGCTATATTTGGAATCAGAAAATCTAAGATTAAGTCCTAACTCTGCTACTTACTACCTACGTTTCACTTCCTAGGCCTCAGTTTTCAAATGGGAGGGTTGGTAGCACGAACTACAAAAACTTCCAATCTTAGATCTATGATTCTTTATCTTACCACTTTGAAGATTATTCAGCATATAGTTCTGTAGCCATTGGGTTTCCCTCCCTGTTTGTTCCTTAGGTGAGGTCTGTTAACTCCTCCGGAGTTCTAAATCTTCATCATTGTCCGTTTGCCTGGTTGACCTAGTGGATTGTGTTGGGTTTACTAGAGGCAAGATAAAATTGCATTGAAATTCATCCTCAGATACTTGTAAGTTATGTGGCCCTGGGCAAGTGAATGAATGAATTATCTGCTTCAGTTTGCATGACTATGAATTGAGAATGATAACAGTAACTACTTCATGTGGTTATTGTGAGAATCAAATAAGATGATATACTGTAAAATGCTTAGCCAGATACCTGGTATGTAGCAGTGCTTAATAGCTCTGTGTTTCCCTCACCTTTGCCTTCCCTAAGTTGCAGAAGTGAGTTTCAAATATGTCTAAAGTGGGTAAAGATTACCACGAGCATTGACTATATGCAATTGAATTGGACACCAATGTTTGCTGATTAGCATGCCTCTGAGAGTGATTTTTGAGGTCTCACATCGCCTCGCAGGTATTTCTCAACTAAAATTACATATTGATTCCAAGAAAAAAATATTAGATAAAATACTAATATAATAGTTTACATTTATAAAATGCTTACTCTGTGCCATGTATTGTGGTTAAAGTTTTATAATTAGGATTCTCACAACAACCCTGGAAGGCAGGTATCATAATTATTCTTATTTTACAGATGAGAAAACTGAGGCAAACAGAAGTTGAATTATTTGCCTAGAGTCACAAAGCCAGAAGGTGTCTGAGGTCACATTTGAACTCAGGTCTTCCTCACACTAAGATGAATGCTATCACTTAGGTCTACAGGAATGGTGTTTAAAGTGTTAATAATTCTATGTTAAAGTAGGATTTTATGTCTTCACAGAGGGATTTAGTTAAAATACATTAATAAAGTTAGAGAAAACATCATTGATTGGAGTATTTCAATGTGGAATATGTCTTTAGGGATATATGGTATTATCAGAATATTATGAAAGACAATGCTAGGGGAAATATCCCAGTTATTTGTAATCTGAAAAAAAGGTATTGGATTTGGGAATTGCAAGTTTACTTTATTTCCCTGGAAGGGAAGAGTCTAAGTCAGTCCTGTAACCCACCAAAAATTTTGGACAACCCACAAAAAAAAAATGTAAAGATTCCTTGAGCCACGGGTTGTGAAAGCCTGGTCTAAGGAGAAGTTACATTATTTGGGTTCAAGGAGACAATAGATGGTGAGAACATGTTATTGGCAGGGATATACAGAACAGTCATCATTAATAACACTTATGACAACTTTCTGTTTCCTTTAATGGAACACAAAAAGGTTTTTTCATACATTCTGCTCCCTGAAATAACTGGGCAGAGGTATCAAAATACGGAAGGAAAACATTTCATTTTTCCATGTCATACTTTTATGTTTTTTTTATTCTAAAAAAGGTTATTTAGGTAACATTTTAAAATGTCATTCCAATTTGCTTATTTCCATCTCCTCTTATATTTATCAACCTCTAATAACCATCAAAATATATGCTGTACAAGAAAAAAGAGTATTCTTAGCAATTTTCCCCAAAGTCTTTGGCAAAAAAAAAAAGTTCCTTATTAAAGGGACCAAGTCTTTTTGGTTCTCTGAATATTTTAAGCAAAAAATCATATTTTTAGACAAAATTACAGAATGAGGAAAAATACTCTGTTAATTGAGAAAATTCCTGGATGTGCTTGTGGTCAAGTTTTCCTTCTGTGACTTGCAATTTAACCATTGCCATCACTAAAACTATGGTCCTAAGATGCTCTTGTTTCATGTTGACTATTTATTATTGCTGTTCAGTCATGTCCAGCTCTTTATGATCCAATTCAGAGTTCTCTGGGCAAAGGTACTGGAGTGGTTTGTCATTTCCTTCTCCAGATCATTTTAGAGGTAAGGAAGCTAAGGCAAACAGGGTTAAGTGATTTGGTCAGAGTTACAGAAGTAGTAAGTCTCTGAGACTGGATTTGAACGCAGGGCAATGAGTCTTCCTGACTCCAGGGTTGGCACTGTATCCACTCTGTTTATGAGCTGTTCCATGTTGGTTTTTATTTAGAGGGAAACTTTTCTTGCATGCACATAGGTCTTTTTCTGTATAAATTTAGAGATATTATAATGCAGATTATTAGCTTTAAATATGATAAAAGCCTGGAGCCCCCAGAGCAGAACAACTTCTGTCAGTCCAGAGATGAGGATTCCCAAACTTTAAATCCTGTATGTTGAAATAGCCATTGATTTCTCCACTTCTATATTCCATATTCAAAGATATACACTCAGAACTCAATTAAAATCAATTCATGCATTTTTTTCTAAATCAAGCAAATTTTAAAGTGCTATTTAAAGAATAAGGAAACAGCTTAGAAGAAACATAGACTTAAACATAGAAACATAGAAATAAAAACTTTGCTTTTAAAATGGAATAATAGAAAAATAAAGGGAAAATGAGAAACTAATTTTTTCTCAACTTTTAATACTTCTTAAAAGAAACAATTATCCAAAATACTTAGTTTAGATCCTTCGTTCCATAAAGTGGAGGTATTCCCTGGGGCTCCTTGCCACCCAACACTGTCATTAGTCTTTTTCTTTCTGATCTCCATTGCAAACCCTGCACCTTTTTGACTGCAGATGTTAGGGAGTGGGGTGTTGCTTCTCAGCTTTCTAAATCCCGGACAGGGTGTTAGGGACACTGTCACCTTATGCTTCATTTTCATCAGAAAATCAATGTGCCTCTCTATACACCAGTTTGTGTTTCTGTATCAATCTACATATAGATGCCACAATCACTCCTGCTGCTGCTGTGGGTGGCAGTCCTCCTCCCTAAAAATCTAAACTAAAATTTATGCCTAATCACCTCATCTCGGCATCATCCCTTCAGAAGCTCTATGCTCATTGTCAAAACTGCAGTCCAAGAGATTTTGTTCCACTTCAATTCCCATCATGCATTTTCCATGTCCTAGAGACAATAAGGCTATATTTAGATATCCATCTTATTTTTGCAATGTGAAGAAAATAAGTCCTGGAGAGATTAAATAACTTGCCCATATGTCCAAGGTCATACAAGTTATTTGGGGGTGGAATGGTGAAGAGAATGGTATTCGAACCCAAGCTTATTCTTTTACTTCCATCATAGTAACTATTACCTGTACAGCAAGGTTCTTTTTATTTTTTTGAACCAGAAAACAGAAGCCAAGATTTTTTAAATGCTCTATTTACAAATTTGCAATGGTATGTAGATACTAAGATTATACGTTAAGACACTCTTCAACCCTCTTTTAGATGTCTTTCTGGTTTAGTTTCTGTAGTGCAGCCAGATCAATAAATTTCAACAGTATATTGATTCATTTTATTATTTTAGGCAATTGTGCACTCTAGAAAAAGTGCTGTTTATGGAATCAGAGTATTTGGCTACAAATCTCATTTCTACCACTTTCTACCTATATGACTGCAAGAATACCATTTCTTACCTCTAGACCTCTGCTTCCTCACATGAAACAGAAAAAAGTTAGGTTAGATAACCTCTTGATATTCCTTTTATGCTCTAAAATGAAGATAATCCTTCATATGGTAGGGAATTGCTTCTCTTATCCAGTAGGGGTAAATTCAGTTATGAATCAGTGGCTACCACTTCTATGTCCTAGATTATACCTATGTAACAGGTGAATTGAGTTGTATTTATTTCCATACTTGGTGCTTTTGGAGGTGAGTAAATGTTGTCCTATAACTTTTAGATCACTTTTCCAGGGAGCAGTTTACCTTGCTTTATTTTATTATTATTTTATTATTTTCCATAATCTCATAGCCTTAATCCTACTGAGTGTTTAGAAAGTGGAATTTTTACTAAAATTCTGTAATTATTTCAAAAGCTTCTTCCTCTATCTTGTAGACTTCCTGTGCCTGAAGTTACTGATCTCCTACGCTATCTTTTATTATCAAGTTTTTATTTTAATTTTTTTTTCACTCTTTTCCAGTGCTTAGCAGAATTTTCACTTTATTCCTACAAACTGTAAGAAGATTTGGGGCCTCAAAGACAGGAGTCAAAGACATTCCAGAGAAAGTATACCCTTTCTAGTCTAGCACCTGCCTATTGCTTGGGTAAATTGCTGACTTGTAAAGGCTGCTCACACAGTTTCTGAGTAATCTAATCATTGGAGCTGAGCCAGGAGGGTTTACCCCAACATAGCAATTCACACTGACATTAAAAAGAAGTAGGGAGGGGGAATAGGAAGGCTAGTCAAAAACTTTGCAATTACCAGTGTACTACAAGTTGAGTGCCTGATTAAATTCATTTTGTCTTTTCAATCACAGCTCTCAAGTAAAGAGTGTCTCTTCTCCCTTGCAATCTGGACATCTTGACAGTCAGATTTAATTCTGTATCGCTTTCTGCCTGATATGGAGTGACATGTAGTAGGGTCCAAGCTGGCATGCTAGATGAGTGAGATTGTGCTCTGGGTCTTTCAAACCAATGTGTCCATCCACTTTCCTGCAGTTCAGGCAGTAATAGAGATAGATACCCAACACTGAATATATACAGCTGGGTCCTGGAAATTAAGTCGACCCTTCATCCTTAAGAAGTAGTCATTGAAGAACTGACTGAGGATGTGGTGCCTTATGGACTTTCCTTTCAGCATTCCGGTCATCTAGGACATCAGCTTCCAATTCATTCAAGAAATTTATTTGCTGACCATGGCATGCCAGATACCTTAATGAAATGGTTGCAATTGCCTAAAGCCTAGCAAATAGGCGAAGTCTGACCTGGCAGAAGCTGCAACTCTGCTCTCTGAGAGAGTATCATATTTTCAAGATCTGTGTTATTTAAAGAAATTTCTAATTTGCCACTCTCTTTTTAGAGTAATAGGAAACAGAACCTGTGACTTCAAGTGCCTAGAGAGTGAACTAGGTTGTAAAGGTTCATCTATTTGGTTAGGGGGCTTGGAAGAAAGTCCAAGAATCTATCTAGAACCCATGTCATATCATTTCAACAAATTTAAGAAAGAAAATTAACACTATGATTTAAGCACCAACTTTGGAGTTTTTCTGCTTCCGGCTCAGAAGGATAATACTTCCTCCCTCCCTCCCTTCCTTTCCCATCTCCCTTCCTTCACCCTCCCTCTTTTCCTGCCTTCCCTCCTTCTTTCCCCCTCTTTCCCTCTCTCTCCTCTTCCTTCCTTCCTTTTTTCCTTCCTTCCTTTCCTCCTTCTCTCCTTCCTCTCATCCCTTCCTCCTCCTCCCCACACACACTTTAATGTGAGAAAGATACTGGCATGTGTCCAAGTATACAAATTCAAAAAGGACCATGTTAAAATACATAGTGCTTTAAGGAAAACAAAAATAATAGAGAGCATCTAGAACATGATTCTTTCATCATTCTGGACACTAAACAAACATGGGTTCTTAATAACAGAAACAAGCAGTGTTCCAGATTTTTACCCTTAAATCTGCAATAATTGTGGAACTAACCCTTAACTTTAGTCTTATTTGCAAAAGAGGAAAAGTGATGCAGACAAGGGAGCTTTATGCAGAATTTCCTCAGGTGAATGGAGGGGATACATATATTGCCCAGAATCAAAATGCAGAGGCATAACTCAACATTAAAGGGAAAAGAAATGTACTAGTTAGTCAACATTAAGGATATTACGTTGATGACTGGGAAAGCAGACTTTAAAATAATAGACACAAAGTACGATTTTTGCTAAATCAAATGAAACAGAAAACCACAAACCCCCAAAACAACACACATGCACAGAGATTAAGAATTTGAGGTGTTGTCAAGGTTAATAGTGGTAAACATATAGAGTTTCAAATGTTCTGTGTAGAATTTTTTATTATTTGACCTAACTTCAAGCCTCATTTCAGACATTTACTCAACAACACACTTAATCTCTTTGAGTTTTCTGATCTATAAAATAGGGATAATGATAGCACCTACCTCATAGAATTATTTTCAGGATTAATTAAGATACATTTCACTAACCTTAATAGACTATGTAAATTCTAGTTATTATTTTTTGCTCTCATGGATTTTTACCAAATTCTTAATGCTACAAAACTAGGTAGTACAATAGTACTACAATAGCCTTGGAACATTGGGTTCTAATTTTAACTCTGCTACTAAAAAGTCATATGACCTTGGTCAACCTGTTTCCCTTCTTCAGACTCCAATTTACTGTAAAATAGGTTAAATTATCTCTAATATTCACCACAATTTTAAGAGTCTGAGACTTTATAGATATTGAGCATGTAGCATATGTACTACAAAAGTTCAAGGCAATAAGTTCTCAGTAGGTATCATTTAAACCAGAAATCAGTAATTGTCTCCACCCAATTTTGTATATTGATCTCTCTTTCCAAAGTTTTTCTTGATGTTTGTGTCATTTACCTAGTGGTCTCATTCTATTCCTTGGATAGGTAAAGTCTGTGTAGATTCTTTAAACTGGAAGGAGCATTACCCAGAGGAGACATAGGCTCTAATCCCTCTACAGTCATCATTAACTAACAGTGACCCTGGAAAAATCATTTAACTTCTACATCTCACTTTTCACAAGTATAAAATTAGGATAATAATACATGTTCTTTCTACTTCACAACATTATGATTAAATTCAAAAGAGGTAATAACTGCTAAAATACTTTGGAGCATTTAAAGCTCTATCCAAGTGCAAAGCATCATTATTGCTGCTTTTAGTCCATTTCACTTCTCTATTTCTCACACATGTGTATAATACTGATGTTCTGGAGATATTCATGACTATCTCCTCCTCAACTTCCCATTCCTCTCCCCCACTGACTTAAATAAAGGAAAAACTTTAATTTGGTGAAATAGAAAGTTTTAAAAGCTGCGTTTTTAGAAAAATCCAGCCTGGCAGATATTTAGATATTACTACATGAGGATACAGTGTCTCAAAATTCTTAGTGTAGGTCAAGGCAATACAAATTATGAAAAATTTACATATACAATTTTGTATTCTAGACATTATTTAACACAATATATAGTGTGTATGTGCACAAATATATATATATATGCATGCATGTTTATACACACACACATATATATGTATATATATACATATATATATATATATACGTTTGTGTGGATATATAGACAAATATAGATATTCTAAGAGTGAAAAAAATTTCAAGTCAAATTTGCACTTTTCTTTATGGTTGAACTGAAAAGTAAAAGGCATTCTACTCTCCATTCATATGCACAGGTTTATTAGTATTACTATCATTGTTATTGCACTCATATTTTTAGTTACTAGTCCCTGCAAAGGACTCCATAAGTGTAATGGTATTATGGGACTCCTGAATGATTTAAAGCTATTCCCTTTCAATAATAGCATTGGATTACCTGAACAGATTTTACTTTTCTTGATGAATCTTAAACCAGTTTCATTATTAAACATCTGTAAGGGTCACTTTGAGTGTGATGTGGATATTGGTATTTATTTCACATTGAAAAATCAAAGACGGATGCCACCTTCTTATTCTAAAAGAAAATGAATTGTTTTTTCTTTTCCTTAAGCACTAAGGTCATAGTACTTAATTTTATTTCTTTCCCTCCAGTCAATTCTCTCTCCTCTTTTCCTCCCATCTTCTCCTCTACTGTCCTCTCCTCTTCTTTTCTTTCCTCTTCTTTTATTTCCTCTTCTCTCCCCTTCTTTCCTTGTCTTTCTTTTCCCCCTTCTCCCTTCTCTTACAATTTGAAAGTTATTCTTATGATAAGTAGGGGTGAGAATGGGATGGAACATGACCGGGAGCACTCTTTCATACTTATGGTGATCCTTAAACACTTTGTTTAGTGCTTTGGAAAAGCTAACACTTTGCAGATAGAGACCAAGACAAGGAAATCTCAGAGTGATTCAAAGAGGTCTGAGGCAGACAGTCAAAGAAAAAAAATAGTACAACTAGTTGGTGATTAAAAAAAAAAAATAGATACTGATATACACTTGTTCCCTCTCACCATCGCCAAAGCAAACTGGAAGGAATTGTGACTGCTCATCTGAGAGCAACAGCATGTAAAATTACATTATGATTGCAAAATGCTTTTCACATATTAACCCATTTGATCCTAACAACAGTACTGGAAGATTAGTAGTGAGTACATTTCTACTCCAAAGACGGACAAATGGAGATTTAGGCAATTTAAGGGATGCCCCTCCTCCTTTCATTCACAGTCAACCTATTCTTCACCCTTATCATGACTTCTAATTCACTTGCCCAATTCTTTTCTCCAAGGATGTTTCACCTCATATTTTTATCTATCCCATTTATAGGGTGGGATACCCCAAAATTATCTTCCCCAACTTCAAGTGACCCTGTTTGTCTACATCACCTACAACATCACACACAAGTTCCCACACACGTTTCATTTGTTGTGGTCAATCAGGGGAGTCATCTAATTCACAGGCAAGCATTAAACAGAAAGGCATAAAAAGTATCAACCCTGCATTTCCCACCCAAACCTGAGGTCAATGTTGCCACAAATATCAGCGGAAATAGTAGACAGGAACATGTATGTGTAAGCATAAAGGGCATACCTATAAGGAACACATGAGACCAAGACATCTATGGAGAGATTCACATAGGGTACACACATAGAAAATATGACCTGGACACATACATGCACACACATGCAATATACATGTACACATGTGTACATATGCATATACTATATAGATGTACATGTATGCATTGTGTGTGCATATGCATATGTATTGTGTATATGCGTATGGCTACCTACCCACATATTATATACAAATATGCAATATACACCCATATGTATACACACGTACATGAATGGATAGGTATATATGTATACATACATATAGATACATGTACATACATAGGTATGCAGATATATAGGTATAGATTCATCTATCTATCTATCTATCTATCTATCTGTCTATCTATCTATCTCTGTCTATCTATATCTATATAGTGACCTAGAGACACATACACACACACATACATATATATATATGTGTGTGTGTGTCTCCCTGTGTGTGCCATGATATACAAGCATGCACATCCATATACATACACATGTGTATATTTGGATGTATGCATGTGTACACACAGAGAGGGATAACTCATATTTCTGACACCGTTCAGATAGTCATGTCTTTGCCTGACATCTCTTCACTTGATGTTGCTATGTAGAATGTTGCTCTGCCAGACATCATTTAGCTGGATGACATTGTTCTGCCAGATTTCTGGCAAATATTCCTCTGGCAGATTCTGCTTTATTCTTTTGGCTGGAATATGCTCAACCAGATGGTTTTGGCAGAGGTGCTATTGATTGCCTCCTCCTTCTAAGTGGTAAAATTCTTGACTATTTCATCTTTAATGGAATAGGTACTATCATACTCTTTTTATCTTAAAGCCCACATTAAAGCCCCATTTGACAAAATAACCAAATACAAACTGGATATACCTAACATTTTAATCTTTTTTTTTCAGAAGAAGGCATAAAATGCTGCTAGGACAAGCAAAACTCCTGCCCTTCAAGTTTTCTTGTCTTACTTTCCTAGACTGGTAGATCTTAAGTTCCTTATCACTCTTACTGGAAATTCTCTGATCCAATAGGTCAAGCTCTTTAGAATAAAGAACCAGGCTCTCACAGGTATCTGGTGTCCTTAGGCTTACTCTTTTATTTGGACACAAATTCATGGTCCCTGCTCTTGGGGTCTTAATATGTAACATCACACTTCTTATAATGAGAACTCTACATGTTTTCCAATTTTAATACCTGAAGGTTCAATCATAATCCAGGTAATTATTATTTGCATGATAACTATCAAAATAATCTAGTATATGAGTTTTGGACTTATTTTGTTTGTTTTTATCTTTTCTTTCATTCTTTCCTTCTTTATTTTTTCTTTCCTTCTTTTCTATTTGTTGTTTTCATTTTATTTGTTGCATGTTTTTTCCCCCTCATTAGACCAGCATAAGCATAGAGACTTAACCCTTGATTGGAAGGTCACCTTTGTCTCTCACCCTGGTTAACTGAATTCCAGGCCTTCTTACACTAGTCTAAAACCTTAGATGAGTTTGAGGGCAAAGTTTTTATATTTATATACTCACTTAAATTTACATGTATTTCTCATGTGTTCTTCAATATTGTCTTGTAATATAGATACAACAAATATCATTCTTTTCATTTTATAATTGAATAGTTTTAGAAAGTCCAGGGGGAGGTAAAAAAAAAAAAACCAAACAACTTAGAGAACATGTGAGGCAAATGGAGTAACTCATATCTTTGGAAGTATTTTTGCTGGAGTCTTCAAAAGGTTCCATTTAGATTTGATGTAGTTTTCTTCTTGGTTCCTTGTACATCTGTGAATCTGTGTCCAGTATGTGTCTGGACAACAAAATAAAGATGGGAAGTTTTCTATGCCTTTCAAGTTTTCAAGGTTCTATTTTGTCAAAGGCAGGAGGTTAACTGAATCACTCTCCATTCCCAACATCCCAATTAATTCCTTCTCAGAGGTAATATCTTATCAAATCAGAGTTAATTAGCACTGTATCTCTATTGGGCCAAGCTGACTTACTTTATAAATGACCTCTAGTGTGTGACCAAGTGTCCTTAGACAATCCAAGCATTCTTTCTATTTATCACTTCGAGTTCTATCTAGCAGTTTTTCAGAAATAACTAGATTGATTAAGGCCTTTTCACACTTAGCTGGAATGTCAAGACCCATTTTCACCTAAATAAAATACCTGGAAATAGCATTTTACCAATTACTGTAGACAAGATGTGGTAATTTTATTTATTTAATTGCATTCCACTTTTACAAGAGTTTAATTTCAATGAAGGTAGTTTTTATTGGGTTTTGTTGATTTGCATTCATTTATTTATATATGAGTATTGCAGAGATGGTGATGACTATGAACACAAACTCAAGTTTGGGATTTTTACACTGAATAGGAGAGATACTTCCATTTTCAGTTTCTTGCAGTTGATAGATTATAGATCAACTGAATACACTTGGGTTTTTCCTACTACTATTCTTCCAGAAGTTAAGTAAAATTATGACTTTCTGTTTCAATTCAGAATTGAAAGTGGAGGAAAAAACCAAGGAAACATAATCAAAACAAATAAATATTTCAAATTTTCCTCTTGCAGTCACTTTATTTCAGACCTTCCTTCATTTTGGAGCCATATTTAAGTTATCTCACCACACCTTTACCAGAAAACCTCTCAAGGGAAATAATTCAATTTAGTGGAAGCCACTTTCATCCTGTAGTCTCCTTTGATTTAAAGCCACAACTGAAGTAATTCAATTTAATAGAAACTCTATCTTCTAAAGAAAGATGCATGATATATCACTTGTTTTGGGTCCTTATATGAATGTGTGTCTGCCTATGCACACACATTTGAAGATTATGATATATACATTTGGAGAACACAATATAAAAACACAATTTTGCTCTATTCTTCTAGTTGAATTCTATCTTTGAAAGCAATAGTCTTTTTTTTTTCTTGTTCATTTGCTTTGTTTTTGCCAAACCATCTAAATTTGGAAATGTTCTTTCACCAATATCTTTTTAAAAATGGCTAATTTTTCCCCTTTTCTTCATAAATAATATTTCTGAATTCTCAAACTTACTCTCTTATTTTATTCTTGAGATGAATTTTGAGTATAGTTAAGGAATTATCACTCAAACAATTTGCAATTATTAAGTTAAGATGTATTTTTATAAGATTTTGCTCTTTTAAGTGTAGAGATCTATTTCCACTCTTCTTGACTATTTTGCTTGATCTTTAGCTAATTTCAAATCCCTGTTAGGTTTATCCTATTGTTTTTATGTTCAAAGATCCTGTAAGTATTTAGGTTTATATCTAGATATTTGATGAAGAATGGAATATGTAAGATGATGGAACAAGGGAAGCACACTAGCCAAACTCTACAAACTTCTCCCTCTAAATAACCTTAAAACAATGCGTTAAATCAAATTCTAGAGTGGGATAACCAAAAAATGATCAAGGTAATACTTTTTTTTAAGCCTAGAACAACTTAGGAGGTCAGAAGGAAAGGTCTATGGCACTGGGGGCTGGTGGAGTTGGTCAAGGTGCCAGTGCTGCAACAAAATCAGCTATAGGTCTTAGACAGGGTGGGACTGAAGCAGTGCAACAGTACTGGGAACTATCCAGAGATAGTAACTGACCACCAGGCCAAAAGAAAGATTCTGTGGTTCTCATGTACCAGCACTGAGTGCACAATTTGGCAACTACACTGCTCATGTCTTTCTTCAGGGTCACAGTTCCAGGGCAGAGAGGAGTGCTTGCAATTGCAGAGATTAGGCCTAGTTGCAGGTGGCAGTTACGGAGAACAGAGGAGCTGTGGCCGTGAAATAGCAGAGACTTCAGCAGAGTCTACCTGACTAAGGACCAGAGCATAAACCAGGAGAGAAGTGATCACAGTTCTCCCTGCATCATTGCAGACCTCCAGAACAAACTGCGAAAACATCAGGGTGAAGAAACCTGAACCTTGGGACAGTAGCTCACTCCCTCACCCTTTGCATGCCTCTTTTCCACCTCCCCGGAAGAGAGAAGAGCCAACTGTAGCATTAAGGTTAAAGCAAGAAATAGGGTAGAAAAATGAGTAAACAAAAACAAAAATGCCTGATCATAAAAGTCTACTATAGGGACAGGGAATTCAAGAAACAAATGTAGAAGACTATGACACAAAAGCAAAGCCTCAAAGGAATAAAAAAAATACTAATTTGACACAAGCCCAACAAGACTTTCAAGAGGAGCTAAAATATTTTTAATGTATCAAAAGTGGATTTTAAAAAATCAAATTATAGCAGTAGAGAAAAAAATGAGAGCAATGCAAGGAAATTATAAAAGATATTTAACAGCTTGGAAAAAAGGGAACAAAACCAATGAATAAGCCCTTAAGATACATAGTTGGTCAAATTATAAAAGAAGTATAAAACCCACTAAAAAAAAAAAAAACTCCTTAATAAGCAGAATTGGCCAATGTAGCCCTAACACAATATTCACATCGCCTACAGCAGCTATGGCTACACCCACATAATTCTGAATTGTGAAATACAACACACTCTCCATATGGAAGATAGAATCAAAACATTTATTTAGACACCAGAAAGCCAAATTCCAACACCAAAAATCCAAATCTGTCATAGCAACCAAGAAATCTACATACAATAACAGAACAGAGGGCAACACCATCCCCAATCTTTCCCCCTGCTAGGGACTTCCCACAAACCAACTCCCTTAAATAGATGACAAACAGGCTCTTGGACTTGTGCTAGGTGTTGCCTTTTCCAGCTTTGACTGCTCTCAGACTATCTTCTTCTCAGCTCTGCTCTAACTCTACCACTTCCTATTCTATCCTTCCTACTCTACCCCTTCCTGTTCCATGTGTCTTGACTCATGTGACTCAGGCTTCCATGTAACTTAGCAGATAAGATGGGCCTATTAATGGATAGGAAAAATCTTCCCATTAAAAATCAAAATTACATTAACAAAAAGCAAAAATACATTATCAATACAGTCAAGTAGAAAAATATGTACAAAATCTCACCAATGATAATATTTGCTTACAAATTAGCATTAAGTGGAAGCTAAAGAAAAAATGGGATATTAAGAAATACTAAAATGAAGTCAAAAGAATGAAAAGCACTAGAAAAATATAAAATACCTCATTAGAAAAAATAAACTGACTTAGGAAATTGATTGAGGACAGATAATTCAAGAATCATCGAACTACCTGAAAGCTGTGATTAAAAAACAAAAAAGCCTGGACATCATTTTGAAGAAAACATAAAGGATAAGCTAGAGAAAAAGAGAATGACAAAAGAAAGGAGAGGCAATTAAAGCAAGGGAGCCATCTTTAAGGGACCAAAACAGTATAAAAATTGCATTCAATAAAGGGCCTTGGGAGTGTTAGGAGCATGGACTATATATATATATATATTCATGTATATATATTCATATATATATATTCACATATATATACGTTCTTTAGTTTATTATATATACATATATATAATAAACTAAAGAATGAGCAGGTTAAAGAACAAATCATAGAAATAGTTAATACTTTCATTAAAGTAAATGACAACCATGAGGCAACATACCAGAATTATGAGTTAAAACAACAATACTTAGGGGGGAAATTATATTTATAAACTCAGATCAATACAAGAGATAAAGAGCAGATCAATGAATTGGGAATGCAACTAAAAATTGGAAAAAGAACATATTAAAAATCATCAGTTAAATATCAAAATAAAAATTTGGAAAAGTCAATGGGAAGATTAAAAAATTAGAGAAAACATCAAACTAATAAATAAAACTGGGAATTTGTTTTATTTTAAAAATAATGGATTAACCATTGGTTAATTTGGTGGGAAAAAAAGAAATAAGAAAAAGAAATTGGCAGTGTAAAAAGGAAAATGATGAATGCACCACCAATGAAGATGAAATTAAAGTCATTTTTAGGAGCTATTTTCCCAATTTATTTTCAAAAATATAATAATTTAGATAAGATGGATGAATATTTTCAAAACTATAAATTGTTCCAATTAACAGAAGAGATATAAAATATGTAAATAATTCTACCTTGGAAAAATAAATTGAATAATCCATAAATGAGTTCTCTAAGAAAAAAATTCCTAGAACCACACTGATTTTGAATTGTATTCTATCAAATTTTTAAGGAAGACATTAATTTCAATATGATATACACTATTTGAAAGAAATTGGCAAATAAGTCCTATCATATTCTTCCTATGATACAATATATATTTTAGTATCTAAATCAGAGAGAGAGAGAGAGAGAGAGAGAGAGAGAGAGAGAGAGAGAGAGAAGAAAGAACAATATCCTTAATGGATATTATGCAAAAATTAAAAAAAATACTATCCAGGAGACAAGATAAATGTATCATAAAGATCATACATTATGACCAGGTGAGATTTATATCAAGAACATAGGGCTGGCTTGATGTTAAGAAAATTAGAAGCATAACTGACAATATCAAAAGCAGAAACAACAAAAAACCCCTATTATCAATATTATCACAAATATTCAATGTATTACTAGAAATACTAGCGATATCAATAAGAAAAAATAAAGGAACAAGAATAGGCAATTGTGAAATAAAACTATCATTTTTTACAGATGACAGGAGATTATCAAAAAACCTAGATGATTAACAAAATAATTAAAACTATAGCAATTCTTTGGGATATTAAATCAGTCTAAGTAAACCAGTAGTTTTTCTTAACATTACTGGCAAAATTCAACAGGAAGAGATAGATAAATTTCATTTAAAATAACTGTGTACAGTATAAAATACTTAGAAGTCCATTTGCCAAGACACACACAGGGACAAATAAAGACACATCTAAACAACTGGTGAAATATTAATTATTCATGTGAAGCCTGAATTAACATAATATAAATGATAATCTACCCAAATTAAATTATTTGTTTAGTGCTCTATCAAGTGAACTACCAACGTGTGTCCAAGGACTATGTTGAAGATACAGGAGGAAGCTATTAGGCTAAAACAGTAGTGTGTTTCTTCTTCAAGAGAAGAAACATAGACCACAATAGCGAAGCCGTAGGTTTCAGTTCAGGGGAGAATCTTCCTATACATTAGGGAAAGAATTCTTAATAGATTTTGGACAAAGTATTATATGATAGTGAGGAACACCTAGAGCAGAAACCTAGATGATACAAAGATAGAATGCTTGATGGGCAAAAGCAGGACATTCACTGTTTAGGGAAGCTTAGACACAATGTCCATAAGAGATCTAGTCTAGCAGCCATCTAATCCAGCTAACTCTCCACTTTCTATCTGCAGTTTTGCTTAGCTAGAACTCTAAGGACCATGATGCTTCCAAATGGGGTACCCCCTTCCAGTTTCTTTCCATATTGCCTCCCAAAAATTTTAGAGAACTAATTATCTGACAGACTAGTGAAAACTTAGATTAATTTGGGCATATGACCTATTTTTTTTTTTTTTACTTTGTGGTCAAAGGAAGCACCAATAATCTCTGAGAACAGGATCTCACAAATACAGGTACAATCCTGGTGGTCCTGACCCCAAAAGAGGATCAATTTCTACCTCTCTCTGGCTCTACCCTAACCATTGCATAACTCTAGGGAAATTTCTAAAATAAAAATCATATTTGATTTATATCTTGGATGCTCCTAAAATGTGAATAACAGAGTCTCTTCTAGGAAATTTATTAAATATATACTATGGATTTCCATTATAGTATAACTGATCACTTCCTCTATTGCAGAAACTACATGCCACAAATATACATGTGAAAAAAATAAAACATTAAATATACTTATTATTCTCTCTATCCCTCTGAAAAGTAAAGGAACTTGGTTGAATTGTAGAACAGATACTTTGCATTCACTTCAGACCTGTAGTTTCTGAGCAACTGACAGTTCCTTATCTCAAAGTTAGCTGAATTTCAGTTTCCTTTAGGACTTTTACCTATGGGATGTTCTTGGTGGCAGTCACATTCTCTCCTGAAAAACACACAGGTCTTGAAATCTTCCTTTTTTAATATATGAGATCTGAATTTTGGGCCATGAGATGTTTGATACATAAGGCAAGCATCAAGGATATAAACATTAATTTTTAGGCTCACTAGATAGCCTGTCCTTAGGGGAAAAAAAAAGAACAGAAAGATTAAAGGAGGCTATGTGGTACTCTCTGCCAGGTCTAATATCTGCCTAAATAAGTATCTGTCTCACACATCTATACTCTTGTGTTGCAAATTCTACTCCTCGCCATCCACCTATCTTCTATAGAGGTTCAAGGAGAACAAATGGTAGAAAAGAGTCAATATACAGGCAACAAAGTGGCAAAGAGGATAAAGTACTGGAACTGGAGTTAAGAAGAATGGATTTAAAATCCAGCCTCAGACACTAGCTATGTGACCTTAGGCAAATCATTTAACCTCTGTCTGTCTCAGCTTCCTCATCCAGAAAAGAGGGGTAATATTATGAACTACCTCCCAAGTAGTTGTGGGCATAAAATAGCACAACATTTGTAAAATATTTTTAAACCTTAAATCATTTCTTAAAATGATTTATATGAACATTATATGAACATACACACATTATATGAACATACACACATACACACACACATATATATATATATAATTTATGATAGTTTTAGCATCATTACCCTGTCTACCTACTGATATAGACATCAATCTCTTTAAGTTTCCTGCTTTATCTATTTTTTAAGTGAACTCAGATATTCTTTGTCTTCATGAAAATATAATCCTGTCTCATTTTCAAAAGAAATTATTTTCATTTAAGGGTGTTTGGTGTTCTCTTTGTTAAAATTGCATCAATTTTATCTTTAATGCTAAATCACTGTAAATCAATAAAAAGTTTATGTGACTTCTAGAGAAAAGTTCCAGATTTAAAAATAGTTTGCTGAAATTAGATTAATATAAATAGAGGTGAATGTATAAGTTGAAATCATATTTGCAGGCCATTGAAGAACATTTAATCTGGATTTGATTTTCTGGAAATGCCCATACTATGAAAGACTATTATTTTAACCAATTAAATATGAGAATGAAGCACATGTCAGCTTCCAAAGTAAGACTCAGTGTCTTAGGGACCCTTAAAGTCACCTGATTTTAATATCTGTGACCTTCAGAAATTTTTATATTGATAAACTATATTTCTTAATTTAACTACATGGTGCACAATGCATATTCAACGGCAATGAAGATTTTCTCATAATGCCACATTGTTAAATTTTAGAAAACTGTAAAGATAACAATTACCGT
This sequence comes from Bettongia penicillata ogilbyi, assembly GCA_023548195.1. Classification (NCBI taxonomy): domain Eukaryota; kingdom Metazoa; phylum Chordata; class Mammalia; order Diprotodontia; family Potoroidae; genus Bettongia; species Bettongia penicillata. Next base: position 4,169,342 of record JAJHZJ010000040.1, read on the forward strand.
AAAGAGAGTTGGTTTTCCAACTGAATCCTGAGGTGGTCCACGGATTCCACATGCTGGCCACTAGTCAGTTATTTTTCAAGGGCAAGTACTTCTCCATAAGTTTCACTGAAAATGTGTCCATACTTTTAAAAGACAGTTCCCTCAGAATTTGCTTATCCAAGAGTTTTTATATAATCTACAAAGTGAAAGGAAGTGAAAGATCATATGACTTAGACCTGAAAGTGACTTTAGACACCACCTAGTTATAAAGAAAAGTAAAACCAAGGCACAGAGTGATCAAGTGACTTTCACAAACACACACAAAGAAATTTGAATCCAAGTCCTCTGAATCAACATCCAGGATTCATTCTATTTTACCAGACTTGGCATCCTGTTATTGTCATTCACAGTCTGAAGTGTAGCTAATCAGTTTTCCTGACATCACATCAAAAAATGATTTGGCAACTGTTTTGTCCTCCAAATGCTGTAAAGCAGGAATATCCCTTCTACTGCTTCATGATCAGCTGAACATTTCAGTGTGTTGAATTAATTGCAGCAAAAAAGTTATTGGGAAGTACTTTTAAGAGAAATTCGTCTCTTTCTGTCAACTGTCATTGAGATGGATTATATGCAGCTGCACGGAACAAGCAGAAGTAAAATCTAACATATCTGTGGCTAAGACAATCGTCTGCATATTTTTAAATTGCATCAAGTAGGAACTGTTATTTAGGATTCTTTGTTATCGTCAGTGTCACAACATTCTGCATTATTCAAAGCAAGCATCATTTTCATCAGTCAATCTCTCCTTTGCTGTCAAAGATGCAAATACAACCCTGGGTTGTTTAGGGGAAATGCATCATGTGAAAGGGGCAGAGTGTCAGGAAAAGTTAAATGATGTACCCTGTGATTCCCAGAGGAAAACCAAATGTAGACACAAATCCTTCCCTAGTGTACATAATGAGTGAGAAGGAAGAGAAAATTCCTCTTAGAGAAGCAAAGAGAGTTTATTTAAGATGATTTCTTTAGAGTATGTAAAAAAACAGACTCCTAAAAATTCTGTTGGATATCGCCCAAACCATGTAAAAAAAAGTGATTGGCATGTCAGAATAGTTATTAGGTATTTTTGTTTGTACTTATGCAGTGAAGTGATCTGGATCTAATGAATAAAAAGTAAGTACTGCAGCAATTAACTCTATTTGAATACATCTCCTCATGAGAAAGGGGAATAAGTAGGTATGAGATGGGCAAGAAAATATCAGAAAGTGGTTAATTTTCATTTTCATTCCATTAGTTGCGTAATAAGAAAAATATGTCCAGGACTGTTTTGAATCCATTCAATTGAGGGAAAGATCTTAACTCCCTCCCCTCAGAGCTGTTTGCTGATCCTGTTTCAAATATCTTCACTGACCAATTATTTTGAGGCTTCTGATTTCCCAGTGTTTGTAGTACCCAACCCAGCAACTGTTTTGGTCGGTCCAGTGAAGCAGCTTTATTGTCTAGTCAAAGAATTCAGTGAAAACAGCTGACTTATTGAACTTAAAGAAAAATTTAATTCAAAGGATAATAGACACAATATAATTTGTTTTCATTTAGTCTACAGTTGTTTTGACCTAAGGGATTCTTATTTATGTAGCTCCTCAAACATGCAAAGTTGGAAAATGTGAGTTAAATTGAAAAATTATAAATACTTCTACTTTTTAGCAAACACTAAAAAATAACATGTTTCTGTTACATTTAAGCCCATCATTGCACTCTTTGCATTGTTTGTTTGCTCTCAAAAATTCCAATAGCATCCCATTTAAAAATATTCTTCCTTTAAAATCAAGAAAGAAAAATTTCATGAACACACACACATGCACACACACACACACACACACACACACATGCATTTCTTCTTCTGTAAAACAGTACAATAAGGACACTAGATGAGGTGAACTTTTATGTTTCTCTGAGTCTAAATCTACAATCCAGTGAGTCAAAGTACATAAGATAGAACCTGGACATATGATTTCTAAGCCTCAGTATGAAATAGATTGCAGTCTGATTCCATTAAATTCAATGGTCTTAATGCTTTAGCATAGTCATTTGATAGAGGAATAGTTATAAATATTTGTGACATCTGGAACGAATTCATTGAAATTTAAAAAATAACTATGATATTCAAAGTCTCTACATAGATATTTTTAAAATTAGAAATGACTTATTTTTATTATTATTTTCAGAGACTATATTTTAAGGTGAGGATCCCTGAAATAAAGCCAAATTCAGAAATACTGAAATCACATGATCATACATCTATAAAGCAGCAAAATATCTGAAGAACTGAGGATTCCATTGTTTATGAAGGTTTTCTGTAAAAATTTAAGATTCCATGAAGCCATCCAAAGGATTCTCTGAAGATAAACATAATAGCATATCTACCACATCCACCAAATCTACTTGCTCTCCTAGCCAATCTCCCTTCAGTTGAAGCTAAAATAATTTCTGAGAAACATGTGTGCTGAGGATTATAATGAGTGGGAACATAACACCTTCTTGTGGATTCAGTGATATTTCACAACTCTCACAGCCATTTAGTTTGGGAGTGAGGAGCTATTCTACATGGGTTCCATACCTGGGAGTATCAACATCAGTCATATTACCTCCTCTTATCCCTAAGTTCCCATTCTAGTCAAAAACTTTTGCAAGTGTAATCTCGTGGGTTTTGAGGAGAAACAGAGTATCAAGAATTTGGATGAGTAAGAGAGGGCAGATTGGTGAGAGGGAAAATTAGAAGGCTTGGTGTATTGGGGTGGGGGGAGGGGATAAATGGAGAGAAAATTTGGAACCCAAAATTTTGTGAAAATGAATGTAAAAATTAAATAAATAAATTTATATTTAAAGAAAAAAAAAGAATATGGATGAGTGTGATTTGCCTTTGTTTCTTCCTCTGTCACAATTTACATCACTGAACAACAAGAAAAAGCATCACAAATTTTCTACCATGACCTCTGTGCTATGCATCAACTCTATTTCATCTCTGTTGCTGATATCCCTTAATTTTATTGTTTCCCAAGGTCCATCTCTCTTTCTACATTTTTACCATTTAATCTCCTATTTTTCTTACTCTGCTGCTATTTATTGATTCTGTATTTACTTCTGCCTATCCAGTCCTTCCCATTGATATTCCATGGCCTCCCTTAAGAAAATTTGAGAAACAATATATAGAGAAAAAGTAATCTTAGACACACACAGTTGTATTTGTATTTTTAACCATTGCAAGTTTACTCCTATAGTAACTCATGAAGAAAATAATAATGTTTTCCTCTTCATTTACATATTGTTTTAAGGTGAAATATCAAATTCTAACCCTGAATAGTTGTATAATGAGATTAAAAATGTAAGTGGAGTCAGATTGTGAAGGGCTTTCTTTTTTTAAAGTTTTGAGTTTTAATAGTTTCAGATATAAGTACTAGAAATTTATATAAACATAATTTGAAAGTGTAATTATTTCAATTTCTTTGGTACTTAGTTTTCCAGTTCAAAATAATTCCTTTTTCAATTTTAACTACCTAAGTCCTCTTGCGATGATGAATTTTTTGCTCTTTTATTGGTTTTCAGTGTTCTACAATCACTACGATAGAACTTAGTTTTGTTCCCCTCCCTCCCCTCCTTCTCCCTTATATCCTCCCTCTCTCCCTGAGACAGTATACAATTTTATATAGGTTCTACACATACATTCCTGTTAAATACGTTTTCACCATAATCATGTTGTATAGAATAATTAAAATGAATGGGAGAAATCATATAACAAACCAAAATGTAATACAAAAGAAAATGATCCTCATACACTGTAGTTATTTCTGTGCAAGAAGTTCTCCTGGTTCTGCTCCTTTCACTCAGCATCAGATCATATTAGTCTTTCCAGGCCTCTCTGAAGTCTTCCTGTTCATCATTTCTTATAGCACAATAGTATTCCATTACATTCATATACCATAATGCATATTCAGCCATTTATTCAGCCATTTCCCAATTGATGGGCATTCTCTTGATTTCCAGTTTTTGGCCACTACAAAGAGTGCTGCTATAAATATTTTTGTATTGGTGAGACCTTTTCCCATTTTTATAATCTCTTGGGGGTACAATCCTAGAAGCAGTGCTGCTGGGTCAAAGGGTATGCACATTTTTGTAGCCCTTTAGGCATAGTGTTGAATTGCTCTCCAGAATGGTTGAATCAGGTTACAGCTCCACTAGCAATGAATTATGTTCCAACTCTCCCACATCTTCTCCAACATTTATCATTTTCCTGTTTTGTCATGTTAGCCAATCTGATAGGTGTGATGCAGTATCTCAGAGCTGTTTTGACTTGCATCTCTCTAATCAATAGTGATATGGAACATTATTTCATATAGGCATAGACATAGATATCTTTAATTTCTTCCTCTGAAAACTGCCTGTTCATATTCTTTGACCATTTTTCAATTGGGAAATGACTTGTATTCTTGTACATTTGACTCGGTTCTCTATATGTTTTAGAAATGAGGCCTTTGTCACAGACACTCATTGCAAAATTTCTTGTGAAGGTCTTTAAAAGTAAGAAGAGTTTATAGTTGATCCTAAGTAGCCACTGGAGTAGGGGTTGAAATATTCAGATGTTTGCCTGAGGAAATTCACTTTGACTTCTGTCTTTAGGACACAATACAGTGGGGAGAAATATGTGGCAGAGAGACCAACCAGAATACTGTTATGATAATATGGGTATTAGGTGAGGAAGGACTGAATTAAGATGGTGACTGTATGAGTGGAGAAAAAATGTCAGATAAGGAGATGTTGTAAAGATAGAAATGGCAAGAATTGGCAACTGATTTGATGTATGGTATGGGTAAGAGCAAAGCGCTGAGAATATTGCTAAGGTTATAAATCTTGGAGACTGAATAGGTAGTCCCCTAAACAGAAATGATAAAGTTTGCTAGAGAAATGGGTTCTGAGATAAGATAACAAGTTGTTTTTCAGATAGGTTGAATTTAACAATGATCAGGGAGATTCAGCCTGAAATACCCTAAAGGCAAAGTTATTGAAAGGGTGGTAGGGCTAAAGAAAGAGTTTTGCAATATTTACAATATTCATTGTAATTTAATGTTCTGGAACTGATAGAGGTCCAAGAGATGTCCTTGGGATGTGGTCACAGATACAGAACATGATCTGGATAATATGTCAAGAAAGGAGACTATAAAGAAGCATTCATACAAATAGGAGAAATAGAAGAATGCAGTCACAAAAAATCCAGAGAGAAGACTGTATTCATGAGAAGAAGGTGATCAACATTATTAAATGAAGAATAATGATCACTGAGAAATGATCATCAAATTTAGTCATTAACAAATCACTGATCATTTTGTAAACAACAATTTCAGTTAAGTGGTGAAGTGAAAAGGATTGTAAATGAGAGAAGAAATAAGAACATTGCATAAACAGCTTTTTTTCTCTAAGACTTTTTTTTTTTGAGAAATAGTAAAGAGATATAGGATGATGCCTTGGGGAGATAGGCAGTTAAGTGAAAAAAACTGTTTATTAACAGTTGGTAAGTTTGGTGAATGTTTGAAGTCAACAGGGAAGAAAATTGTAGACAAAGCACAACTGGCACAGGAGGGAGAAACCAAGAGGAAGAGTAAACTGTAGCATTGTCTACTTCATCAGTTCATTGCATCTTAGAGTTCAGATATCCTGTGTAGCTGCTTGGTTTCTGAGCACATCTCCTACTGCAGTGGTCTGGTCTCTAGTAGATGGAGTTAGGTAATGAAGTGGATAGAACACTGGACTTGGACTTAGGAAGACCTCATTTCAAATTCTACCTCTAAGCACAGTGCCTGGAACATCACTGGCATTTAATAAATGCTTGGTGACTGACTGGCAAAGGATAGAAAAGTGAATGAAGAGAGTAAAAAGATCTGAAAGTGACAATGAGGAACAATACTCTTACTTCCCATCCTGGATAAGTGTGAGAAGACCTACAGTCAGTGGTAGCGAAGATAGATAGGGGAATCCAACTCTCTATGAATACAGTGAAAGGAGCGTGAGAAGAAGAAGTCCAGAACAAAATAGCTTAATGCATAGCAAAAATTCAAAAAGCTTAATTGAAAGGGATGGGCTGAACTAGAGGCAATGGATTTAGGAAGATGGGAATGAAAGATGAGATATTTGCTTCTGGGCAGTAGGTGATTATAGAACATAGGAATATTGAGAATAGCAAGTTGTGGAATTTTGATAGCCATAGATAAGGGTGATAGAGTTGTCAAATGCATTAAACTGCTCAATGTGAGGTACTCTATTGTAGAACTAGAGTGGTTTCACTTGCTGAGAAGAATAAGAGAAAAGGCAAGTCTGGAAGTGCATGGTGGAAAACTAGGATGCAGACTTTGGTGGCTTGCTCTAATGTCTCCAAACTGGAGATAGCGTGGTGGTACCACAAGCAAGGCCAAAGATGGAAAGTCTCCCTGGCCTTACTTTCATGCTTTTGTGACTCCTGACCAAATAATAATTTGGAGAAGAAGGGAGGAACATAATATTTCTCATTTCCTAGTAGCAAGAACAAACTCAACAGTTGTTCCTAAAACTTTGAGTTCCAACTTCTCCCCATCCCTCCCTCCCCACCCATTCCCTTTGGGAAGGCAGGCAATTCAATATAGGCCATATCTGTGTTGTTTTGCAAAATGACTTCGATAATAGTCGTGTTGTGTAAGACTAACTATATTTCCCTCCATCCTATCCTGCCCCCCACTATTTCTATTCTCTCTTTTGATCCTGTCCCTCCCCAAGAGTGTTGACTTCAAATTGCTCCCTCCTCCCATTGCCCTCCCTTCCATCATCCCCCCACTTGCTTGTCTCCTTCTCCCCCACTTTCCTGTATTGTAAGATAGGTTTTCATACCAAAATAAGTGTGCATTTTATTCCTTCCTTTAGCCGAATGTGATGAGGGTAAACTTCTTGTTTTTTTCTCAGCTATCCTCTTTTTCCCTCCACTAAAAAGTCTCCTGCTTGCCTCTTCTATGAGAGATAATTGGCCCCATTCCATTTCACCCTCTCTCCTCTCAATACATTTCTCTCTCACCGTTTACCTTAATTTTTTTCAGATATGGTCCCATCCTATTCAATTTACTCTGTGTTCTCTGTCTCTGTGTGTGCATGCATGTGTGTATGTGTGTGTATGCACACATGTGTACGTGTGTGTGCATGATACACTCTTCTTTCCAGATAAAATATTGATTTTCAATTTCAGCACATCATCTCCTACCTCTGTACCTTTACCTAAGATCTACCCTACTTCTGTAATGATCTTCCTCCTTTTTCTCTTTTCCCCTTAGAATCTCAAATTACTCTGAAGTCCCAGATACTGGCATCTGGAATTTTACCTTTAATAGGGAATAGAAAGTCATCTGGCCCTACAGGACATAAAAGAAGATGGGGACAAGAGAAGGAAGGGAGGATAGAAGAGAGGGCAGATTGGTGATAGGGGAAATTAGAATGCTCGGTGTATTGAGGTGGGGGGAGGGGACAAATGGGAGAAAATTTGGAACCCAAAATTTTGTGAAAATGAACATAAAAAGTTAAATAAATAAATTTATATTAAAAAAAAAAAAAGAAAGAAGAGTGTGTGAAGCAGAGAAATTTGCCAGAAACCAGGAAAGATAGGTTTGAACAAGTTTGTGAAAGGATTTAAATGCCAAGGCAAAGATTTTTTTTGGTTTGTTTTTAGTTTGTTTTCAACTTTTTTCCTTGTGTTATTAGGGATCCACTGAAATTTAATCTGCAGATTTGTACTTTAGGAACATTATTTTGTCAGTTATCTGAAGGATGACTTGGAAAGGAGAGACAAGAAAGGTCAGAATTTAATTAATAATTTTGGTTACTGTCTAGTTAATAATTATAAGTACCTAAATTAGGAGGCCATCTCTCTGAATCTCTCTCTATCTCTGTCTCTCTGAATCTCTCTGTCTGTCTTCTCTCTCTCTGTCTCTCTCTGTTTCTCTGTCTCTGTCTGTCTGTCTCTCTCTCTCTCACTTGGTCTGCAATTCATAGCTTTAATAATTGCTTAGGAAATAAAAAAGTAATTGATTTATCCAGAATTCCACAGGTACTGTGTGTCTAGGACAGTACTTGAGTCCTTATTCCTGACTGGATTTCTATTTTGATGGCATGCTGCCCTTAGATTGTTTTTTCATTGCCCTTTCATTATGTTTTATTGGAGAATTTATAGAATATATTATAAGGGAAATTCTATTGCATTAATGTTCTTTCTCTTATAATTACTATCATTATCTTATTTTGTTATTTTTTTTGTGGAGTTCAAAAAGCAATGGTCAAGGACCAAGCCGTTACTCAATTTGTACTCTTTTCTATTTAGTGTTCTGCAGTTATACAATGGGCTAAATTAACTGTTTTTAGTAACTGAATAAAAGTATTAAGATTCAGCTTCATGTTTTATAGGGTATCTGTAAGCATTTCAGGATAAGCTCTTTACTATATAGATTAAATGTGATTTTATACACTCATTGATACATAATATTTATTATTTCTGCTACATTTCTATATTTATATAATTTTGTTGCAATTTCTATTGTTCCTCATAGTTTGGAAATTATCAGCATTTGATATAAAATATTTGTTGAAAAATGTTTTTTAAATATTTAAGAAGCATTGTTATGTCTGGTAAATCATGGGCATGAGTTTTTGTCTATGATAATAGTCCTCTGTAGATAGTTTATTCATGGAATATTTAAGGCTATTTTGAGTTAACCAGAAGTATAGATATTCATCAGATATTAGTTTATTTTTAATGGAAAATTTTTGACGAGTAACCTTAACCACCAAATCATTTTTTTGTTAAGTATCTGATAGTTGTACATTTTTTGTAGCCTACCATGTTATTATATTCAATTTCTACTATTCCCTGCCAAACCTACAATGATTGATTAGGATAAGCTCCTTAAGGATAAACAAACTATGAATTTCTGATGACAATTTAGCCCTAAATTGAGCTAATAAACTTCTTTATTTCTATAAACAAATCTACATGATCTCACTATTTATTCAAAAATATTTTCAACTCATTGTTGATTGAGTTCGTGTGAAATAGTCATCAATGAAGGAAATAATGATTCAACTCAAATAACTGTTTTTTTATAGGAATAAGCTAAATCCTATTACATTAAACAACTTCAAAAAAAAATTTATCTCTTCAGACTTTAATATTGCCTGGTGAAGTGATGTCTGCCTCTTTTAAGGGATTTCTATAAGGTTTTCAAACCTGTTTGTCATGTACTCTGAGAATATCCACCAATTTTTCTTCTCCTTTTTTGGTAACCTATATGATGCTGCTTTGTGGTGATGGACCCTGTGTTGTATTAGTAATTTGTGAGTGTTGGTTGTGATACTTTCCAAATCTGTTAAGATACATTTCACTATTCCAAAATGCCAAGCCTTATACTGCGTAGGTCTTAATTGATTTAAAAATATTTTCCTTATTTACCTTTAGGCACAGGATGCCCTAAATCTATTGACATATACAATCACTATTTTCTTGTTGATAACTATATCTACCTTATGTCTTTTCTAAGAGGTCAATGTATTTGTAAGTATCACCTTCTTTCATTATGTCACTTTGTTCTCCAAATTCAGGCTCAGAACCATTAGTTTCTATATATGTCAAGAATTTTAATATTATTGAGTCTGCATGAGATGTTTCAAATATCTTAGTGTATAGCTTAATTAATCATTTTAAATTGTCTTAAGATTTTTGTGACATCCTATATATTTTGGTATCATTGAAGAAATATTATATAAGAAGAATGTTATATATTTTATTTCTGTTTATTGTCATTGACAATAAGTAACTTTATGTCAAACACACATATACTCATAAAACTATTTGGTAAGGCTCTCTCTTTAATGTAGAAGCCATAATCAGTTCAATTTAAGAGAGATGATGGAGGCATGACCAGGTATTATATCAGTTGTAATTGAATTTTTTTCTGGTAGCATGTTTTAAGTAGAGAACAATTTTACATGTAAATAAACTAAATATGAATTATATATATATGTATATATACATCACATCTATGAGCTGTGAGTGCACAACAGAAAGGTACGTTTTAGCTAGTAAAACCAGCATACATCTTATAGCACCTTGAAGTGGCTTGTTCAAATCTTACTGCATTAGTAGTGAGTTTATTTTGTACCCTGGCACTTTTTAGTATATCCTTTTTGCTCTACAATCAATTGTACATATTTATTGATTTAAGTGATGCAAAAGGTGAATGAATTTTGTAAATATGAAAGCATATATCCAATCTATATGTAGAAGGAAAGGGCAAGGGTAGTCTCATTTCTTGGTAGCAAACCTAATATATCTTTTTTTTTTTAAAGAAGGATGTAATTATTCTCACATCTTAGGGGAAATTGGTTACTCCTTCATGCACCAACGGGAAATGTTTAAATCAGAATTTAGTATCTTATCCAGACTATCAATTAAAATATTTACAGAGAAACTAGAGTTTGTCATTTTTCTTGATATAATTACATTATCATTCATTCTATTAATGTTACAAATACTTTCTTTTTTTAATTTTGTACAGCTTTCAGTTTCGCCATGGGTGGGTATTCTATGGCAGCTGGACCTCCCTGTGCTTCAGTGCAGCCCAGGGCAAACAGGCATCTTTAAAGTGCCAGACTTTTACAGGCTTCATTCTAGCCTGAGGGAAATGCAGGCAAAAAAACAACAACAAAAAACCCTACCTCATCTGAGCACACACCAGACACCACCACTAAGCCCCCAGGTCAGTATCAAGTAATTTGCTATACTCTTCCTCCAGCAGTATAAAGCACCCCCACTCCCACCACATACGCTCAACATCACTAGGCATGAGGGTCCCTTGTGGACCTCCGGGTAATATCAGTATAGCACTAGGTAAATAGCCAGGGCTCGCAGTCACAGGCACAAGAAGGTGAAGACAGAGCCCCTTGTACTCTACGTGAAGAGATCAAATTTTAAAAAAAGGAAAACAACAACAGCAGCAAACAAAAACAAAAAACTAATCAAAAAACAATGATAAAGCAATCTGACCACTGAAGGTTATCATGAGGATAGGGAAGACCAAGACACAAAATCAGACAAGGACAACAATATCAAAACACTTATGGTCAGACAATCTTCTTTAATTACATTCACTAGTTCAGGGGGAAAGTCAGCACCATGAACATCGGAGAAAATAGAAGCAGAAAAATTAACATGTTCTGGAGGTCAAAGGAGATAGGAATACAACCAACAACCACTTAGAAAGCAAATTTAAGCATAATACATCAGGAAAAAATGTCATTAAACAAAAAGATATGATTTCAAGCCTTCATAAGAAGACCAGAACTAAACCAAAAAATTTGGCCTTCAATATCAAGACCCAAGAAAAACATAAAAACAGGCAAAAAGGGAAAAGAAGAAATTCAGTTGAATCCCTTACAGAATAGAAACTGTTCACATCTCCACACAGGAAAATTGTGTCTGTAACTCTTAAAATTCTATCGCTATAGATAGAGACAGAAGTAATATACATAGACAGATGCTAAGGGTATAAGGTATATTTCAGGGAATGGCATAAAAATTAGGGAAGAGAAAGAGGAGTACAATGGGTGCAAAAGAAGGGAGAGATAAAATGGGGTAAATTATTACACATGAGGGAGTGAACAAGATCTACTACAATGGAGGGGAAGATGAGAGATGGGGAGAAAGCAATGGATATTGCTTAACCCTTGCTCTGGTAATTGGCTCAAAAAGATAAAAGTATGCACAATCATAAAATTATAGAAATTTATCTTACCCAACAAGGAAGTAGGAGCAGAAAGAGATTAAGTAACGGGGGTTGTAGGGACTGACAGAAAAGAGGGAAGATCTGGGTTCAGGGGTAGACAGAAGCAAAATATTGGTGATGTGAGAAATGGTGAAAGGAAAAAGAGGACAAACAGGAGAAAATGAGAGAGAGGGAAATACACAAGTAATAATTCTAATTGTGAATATGAATGGGATGAATTATCTCAAAAAACAGAAGTGGATCAAAAACCAGAATCCTATTATATTTTGCTTATAAGAAACATTCTTAAAGCAGACACAAACACACACACACACACACACACACAGAATAAAGATAAGGTGCTGAAGAAAAATTTATTATGCTTCAACTAAAGATAAAAAAAAACAGGAGAAGCAATTCTGATCTTAGACAAAGTAAAAATAGACCTAATTAAAAGATATAAGGATGGAAACTACATCTTACTTAAAGGTAGAAGCAATGAAATTAGAAGAACAAATAGTCTAACTGTCAGATCTATGTGGAGGAGAATTCATAACCAAAAAAGAGATAGAGACGATTACACAATATAGAATAGATAATTTTCATCACATTGCATTGAAAAACTTTCATACAAAGAAAACAAATTCAGCCAAGATTCGAAGGAAAGCAGAAAGCTGGGAAACAATCTTTACAGCAAGTGTCTCTGATAAAGGTCTCATTTCTCAAATACATAAAGAATTGAGCCAAATTTATGAGAATACATGCCATTCCCCAATAGATCAGTGGTCAAAAGATATAAACAGGGAGTTTTAAGATGAAGAAATCAGAGGTATTTATAGGCATATGAAGAAATACTCTAAATCACTTTTTATTGATTAATTTAATTAATTAAAACAACTCTGAAAGAGTCGGAGATAATACGGGATAATTGGAACACTAATGAATTGTTGGTGGAGTTGAGAACTGATTCAACCATTTGTAGCAGCAAGCACCCTAGCATATGCAAGATGACCTGCTAGTGCAGGTTCTTGTCTCAGTTTTCTTAAGGGGACACAAGTTTAAAGGAGTCAACAATCTTAAGTGTCAGAGAAAATACAAGCAGAGAAAATAAAGAGAAAGTACAAACAGAGAAATTAGCAGCAAGACCAAAAGACTGGGCTCTGCCTGAATCAAAGCAATATTGCTAAACTCTACATACATGACTGGCATGAGACAGCCTTTACATCTGAGCAGTCAGGGAGTCTTGAACACACGGCTACTTAGAGTCTCTGCCAGGAAATCAAATAGTTTTTCACAAGGAACCATATATATATATATATATATATATATATATATATATACTTCTCACGGCTACTTAGAGTCTCTGCCAGGAAATCAAATAGTTTTTCACAAGGAACCCCCCAAAGGAAAATACCAACTGAGAGTATATATATATATATATATATATATATATATATATATATATATATATATATATATATATATACTTCTCAGAGCCAGAACATCACAACCCTCATGATTCAGTGCCTAGTCAACTTACTACCAAAAGGTGTGGAATCCTTCCTACAAGCAAGCCTTCCCCTAAGCAAGCTCCTCCTTAGGCAAGTCCCTCCCTCAAAGGTATCCACTTGAGACCTATTATTGGACAGGGGAAATCTTATTATCCTATTAATATTATACCTAATAATAATATTAATAGTACACCTAATTAATAATAATTGATATTACATTCTGGAGAACAATTTGAAACTATGCCTAAAGGTCTATACAACTGTGCATATCCATTGATCCAACTATACCACTACTAGGTATGTATCCCAAAGAGATCATAAAAAAAGGAAAAGGACCTACAACTGCAGAAATGTTATAGCCACTCTATTTATGGTGGCAGAATATTGGAAATTGAGTGGATGTCCATCAACTGGGGAACGACTGAACAAGTTGTTGCATATGAATGTAATAGAATATTATTGTGCAATAATAAATGATAAAGAAGCATATTTCAGGAAAACCTGGAAAGAGTTACACAAACTGATGCAAAGTGAAATAAGCAGAACCAGGATAACACTATACACAGTATCAGTGACATCATATGATGATCAACTATGAATTGCTCAGCTCTTCTCAGCAACAAAGTATTCTAAGACAGATACAAAAAACTCATGAAGGAAAATGCTATTTGTATTCAGATACAGAACTGATGGACACTGAATGCAGGTCAAAATACATTTTTTCACTCATTTTTTTCTTTTGATCTGTTTCTTCTTCAACAACTATGATGAATATGGAAATGTTTTACATGATACCGTATGCATATACTATATCAAACTGCCTACCATTTTCAGAAAAAAAAGAAATAGGGGAGAAAGCAAGGGAGAAAAATGTGGAACTCAAAATTTTGTAAAAATGAATACTAGATTTTTTTCTTGATATGTAATTATGGGAAACAAAATACTATTTAAAGCAAAAAAAAAGAGAATTTTTGGACTACCTTAAGTCCATGATTAGAACAAGAGCCTGGACATCAAGTTTCAAGAAACCATGAAGGAAAACTGCCCTGATATCCTTGAATCAGATAATAAAATAGAAATTGAAAGAATTCACTTATTGCATCCTGAAAGAGATGCCAAAATGAGAATTCCCAGAGCTATTATAGCCAAATTGCAGAACTACAATGTTATGAAGAAAATTTTGCAAGCTGTCAGAACAACTAAAAACTTGCAGAGTCACCATCAAGATTACACAGGATTTAATATCTTCTTCATCAAATAATTGGAGAGCTTGGAATATAATATTCTACAATCCAAAGGTGCTATGATTACAACCAACAATCACCAATCTAAGAAAACTGAGTAAAGTTTTTTAAGGAAAAAAATGGATATTCAATGATATAGAGGACGTTCAAGTATTTCAGATGAAAAGACCAGAGCTGAAAAGAAAATTCTTCTTTAAATACAAGATTCAAAAGAAAGATAAAAAGGTAAATGGTAAAGAGAAATCATAAGGAATTCAATAAGATTAAACTGTTCACATTCCTTCACAGTGAGATGATACTTGTAATTCTTAAGAACTTTATTACTATTTGTGCAGATAGAAGATTATAATTAGAAAGAGGGCATGGGTATACATTGACTTTGATTAGAAGATATCTCTCAAAAATACATGAATAAAAATGTGAAATAGAATTTCACAGGCAAAAGAGGGAATGTCAAAGTGGAACTGGATAAATTATCTCATATGAAGAGGTATGAAAATGGAGGGAAAGATGAGTGGTTTAGGTATGGCTTAAACATTACTCTTAGTGAAATTGACTCAGAGAGGGAATACCATACACCCTCAATTGGAAATAAAAGTCTGTCTTATTCTATAGAGAAGCAGGAAGGGCAAGGAATAAAAGAAAAGAAAGGACCCTGATAGAAGGGAGGATATATTACTGGAGGCAGAGATCAGAAAAAAAAAAAGAACATGATGAGGAGGAACAAGGTGAAAAGAGAACGGGAAGGATAAATGGAAAAAAATAAAATGGAGTAGAATAGCAATCATACTGTGAATATGACATACACACACATATATACACATATCTATGTGTGTATATATACATATATATGTACTCATACACACACACATATATGGAGAGAGACAGAGAGAGAGAGGGAGGAAGGGAGGGAGGGAGGGAGGGAGAGAGAGAGAGAGCTGAGTCAAATTTATAAGAACACAAAGTCTTCAATTGATGAATATGGTCAAAAGATATGAAGATCAATTTCAAATGATGATGTCAAGATCATCTATGGTTATATGAAAAAAAATTATCTGAATCACTATTTATTGGAGAAATGCAAATTAAAACATTTGAAGTACCACCTCACACCTATGAGTGTAAAATGTTGAAGATGTGAGAAAATTAGGACCCTAATGTACTGTTAGTGTTTTTGTGGACTTTTCCAGTCATTCTCGACAATAATTTAGAACTATGATCAAAAGGATATAAAACTGTAGATAACCTTTCATCCAGCAATACTACTACTAAGTCTGCATTCTAATATCTAATAATAATCAATAATAATAATAATGAAAAAATGGACCTAATTTTAATATACATATATACAAATGTATATAAAAATATACAAATAATATATACAAATACACACACACAAACACATATATAAAGCAGCTCTCTTTGTGGTGGCAAAGAACTGAAAATTGAGAGGATGCCCATCATTTGGGAAATAGCTGAACTAGTTGTCATAAATGATTGTAATTGAATACAATTGTATGAAAAGAAATGATGTTCATGATGCTCTTAGAAAATCTTGGAAACAGTTACACAAACTGATACAAAGTGAAGTAAGCAGAAGTGGGGAAAAATTACACATAGTAACAACCCTATTATATCACAATCAACCATGAATGACTATTCTAAGCAAAACAATGATTTCAGACAATTTTAAAGGAATCGTGGAGAAAAATATCATTCACTCCAAGAGAAAGAATTGATGGAATCTGAATGAATGTCTAAGTATACTATTTTTCAAGTTCTTTATTTTTTTAGTTTTTTGCTTTCATTTTTGCTTTCACAGCATGACTAATATAAAGATATGTTTTGCATTATTATTCATATATAATCTATATCAAATTGTTTACTGTCCCAGGTAGTAGTGAGAGGAGGGATGGAAAGAGAGAATGTAGAGCTCAGAGTTGTAATAGAAGAATATCAAAATTTGTTTTTATTCAGGAAAATAAAATATTATTTACAAAACTTTCAAAATATTCTGCACATACCACCTACATATAGAGTGGAATAGTATTATGTCTAAAAAGTGTATATACATTAAGTGACAAAATAATTCATTGTTTAAAAAATGCTTACCATCATCTAAGTCTTCAGGAAGACTATCTCTTTTTTTGTCTTTTTTTAAAAAAATTAAATTAATTTATTCATTTACATTTTCAACAACACCTTCTACAGTAGTTTTGAATTTTTTTCCCGCTCCCTACTCCCTCCATCCCCAAGATGGCATGCAGTCTTATAGGAGTTCTACATATACATTCTTATTAAACACATTCTCATGTTAGTAATGTTGCATAGTAGAACTAAAACAAATGGGAGAACTCGTGAGAAAAACAAAAATAAAAAATATAACAAAAGAGAAAATAGTCTGCTTCATTCTGCATTCCAACTTCATAGTTCCTTCTCTGGCTATGGATGACATTTTGCATCATGAGTCCTTTGGGGACATTTTAGGTCCTTACAATGCTGTGAAGGACTAAGTCTATCAAAAACAGTCCTAGCACATTGTGGCTGTTACTTTGTGTACTGTTCTCCTGCTTATGCTCACTTCACTCAGTATCAGTTCGTATAAATCTTTTCAGGTTTTTCTGAAGTTGCACTATTTGTCACTTCTTATAGTAAAATAATATTCCATTGCATACATATAACACAACTTGTTCAGCCATTCCCCAAGTTATGAGCATCCCCTTGATTTGCAGTTCATGGACACAACACAAAGGGTTGCTATAAATATTTTTGTACATGTGGGTCCTTTTTCCATTTTTATGATGTCTTTGGGATACAGCCCTAGAAGCAGTATAGCTGGGTCAAAATACATGCACATTTATATAGCCCTTTGAATATGGTTACAAATGCCTTTCCAGAATGAATGAATCAGCACACAATTCTACCAACAATGAATTAGTATTCCAACTCTCCCACATCTTCTCCAACATTTAGCATTTTGCTGTTTGGCCAGTTTAGTCAGTCTGACTGGTGTGATGTGATATCTCAGAGTTTTTCTGATTTGCATCTCTCTAATCATTAGCGATTTAGAGTACTGTTAGGTTTTTTTTTTAAGATTATAGATAGCTTTAATTTCTTCACCTGAAAATTCTTTGTTCATATCCTTTGACTATTTATTTGCTGGGCAATGCCTTGTATTCTTGTAAATTTGACTCAGTTCTCTATATATTTTAGAAATTAGGCCTATATAAAAGACAGTAGATATAAAAATTCTTTCCCATTTCTCTGCTTTTCTCCTGATCTTGGTTGCATTGAATTTGTTTGCACAAAAACTTTTCAATTTAATATCATCAAAATTGTCCATTTTGCATTTCACAATGTTCTCTATCTCTTCTTTGGTAAAAAATTTCTCCATTCCCCAAAAATCTAACAAATAAACTATTCCTTACTCCCCTAATTTGCTTATAGTATCAGCCTTTATACCCATATCATGTACTCATCTGCACTGGTCTATGTCAAGTTTCCCACTGCACTATGTTCCAGTTTTCCCAGTAGTTTTTGTCAAACAGTGAGTTCTTATCCCAGATGCTGGGGTCCTTGGGTTTATCAAATAATAAACCACTCTAATCATTGACTACTGTGTCTTGTGTGTCTAACATATTCCAGTGATCTACCCCTCTCCTTCTTATCAAGTACCAAGTGGTTTTGATGATTGCTGAGTTATTATATGACTAGACCACCTGCCCCAGCTTTTTCTTTCATTAATTCTCCTGATATTCTGGACATTTTGTTCTTCCAGATGAATTGTGGTATTATTTTTTCTAGATCTATAAATAATTGTTTGATAGTTCGATTGGTATTGCACTGAATAGATAAATAAATTTAGGTAAAATTGCCATTTTTATTATATTAGCTCTGCAAATTATGTTTTTTAAAATTATTTAGATGTGACTTTATTTGTGCAAAAAGTATTTTGTAATTGTTCCTGTAGTCTCTGGGTTTATTTTGGAAGGTAAACTCCCATATGTTTTACAGTGTCTACAGTAACTTTAAAAGGATTTTCTCTTTCCATCTCTTGATGTTGGGCTTTGTTAGCAACATACAGGAATGCAGGTAATTTACGTAGAGTTATTTTGCATCCTTCAATTTTGCCAAGGTTGTTTATTATTTTAGGTAGTTTTTTTTTTTGCTAAGTTTCCTATAATTATCTCAGTATATCATTATATCGTCTGCAAAGAATGATAACTTAGCTTCTTCTTTGCCTATTCTAATTCCTACAATTTCTTTTTCTTCTTTCATTGTTAAAGCTAATATTTCTAGTACCATATTAAATATCAGTGTTGGCAATGGACATCTTTGATCTTATTGGAAATGTATCCAGCTTATGCTCATTACATATAATGTTTGCTTATGGTTTTAGGTAGATATTACTAATTATTTTAAAGAAGGCTCCATTTATTCCCTTGTTCTCCAGTGTTTTCAATAGGAGTGAGTATTGTGATGTATCTTTTGAGGTAATCATATGGTTTCTGTTTATTTTTGTTGTTGATATGATCAACTATGCTGATAGTATTTTCTTATATTGAACCATCCCTGCATTTGTGGTATAAATCTTACCTGATGAAAATGTATGATTCTTATGATAATCTCCTGCAATCTTTTTGCTAATATCTTATTTAAAAATTTTGCAGCTATAGTCATTAGAAAAAATTATTTTATAATTTTATTTCTCTGTTTTGGTTTTTCCCAGTTTAGGTATCAGAACCATATCTGTATCATAAAACAAATTTGGTAGAACTCCTTCTTCATATTTCCAGAGAATCTATATAGTTTCAGAAATAACTTTTCTTTCAATGTTTGATAGAATTCACTTGCCAATCAATCTCACCCTGGAGATTTTTTCCTAGGGAGTTCATTGATACCTTATTCAATTTCTTTTTCTAAGATGGGTTTAAGTATTTTACTTCCTCTTCTGTTAATCTGGGCAATTTATATTTTTGTAAATATTTATCCATCTCACTAAGATTGTCAGATTTATAAGTCTACAGTAGACAAAGTAATTTCTAATTATTGTTTTAATTTTCTCTTCATTGGAGGTGAGTTCACGCTTTTCATTTTTCATACTTGTAATTTGAATTTCTTCTTTCTTTTTTAAATCAAATTGACCAAGGCTCTATCAATTTTATTTATTTTTTTCATAAAATCAACTCTTAGTTTTAATCATTAGCTTGATAGTCTTAATTTCAATTTTATTAATCTATCTTTCAGTTTTTCAGTATTTCTAATTTGGCATTTAATTGGGGATTTTCAGTTTGTTCTTTTTATTCCTTTTTCACTTGCATGACCAATTCATTGATCTCCTCTTGCTCTATTTTATTCATGCAAGCCTTTGGAGATATAAAACTTCCCCTAAGAACTCCTTTCACTGCATCCCATAAGTTTTGGTAGGTTGTCTCATTACTGTCATTCTCTTGAATAAAGTTATTGATTATTTCTCTGATTTGTTGTTTGACCTACTCATTCTTTATAATTGGATAATTTAGTTTCCAATTAATTTTTGGTCTGTCTTTTTGTGGCCCTTTATTACATCCAATTTTTATTGCATCATGATCTGAAAATGATACATTAGCTATTTCTGCCTTTCTACACTAGATTGTGATGTTTTTATGCCCTAATACATGGTCAATTTTTTGTGTATGTGCCATATTCCGCTGAGAAAAGGTGTATATATTTCTTTCTATCCCCATTTAGTTTTCTCCAGAGTTTCATTATATCTACCTTTTCCAGAATTCTATTCATATCCTTAACTTATTTCTTGTTTATTTTGAGGTAATATTAATCAAGTTCAGAGAAGGGGAGGTTGAGGTGTTTTATTTGTGTAGTTTTGCTGTTTCTTCCTATAACTCCCCTAACTTTCCCTCTAAAACTGTGAATGCTATACAACTTGGTGCATACATGTTTAGTAATGATATTATTTCATTATCTATGGTGCCTTTTATCAAGATATACTGTCTTTCCTTATCTCTTTTCATTAGATCTATTTTTGTTTTTACTTTGTCTGAAATTAGAATTGTTTCCCCCTTTTTTTGTCAGTTGAATCATAATATATTCTACTGCAACTTTTTACCTTAACCTGTGTGTATCCCCCTGTTTCAAATGTGTTTCTTGTAAAAACATATTATGATTTTACATAATTATGGTAATTACAGAATTATAGTTTTTAATCCATCTTGCTACTTGCCTCTGTTTTGTGGGAGAGCTCATTCACTTCATGCTCACAGTTACAATTACTATATATGTCTTTCTCTCCATCCTATTTCCCCAAAATTTTATGCTTTGTTTCTCCCTTCTCCCTTCCCCTTTTCAAAAAAGTTTTACTTTTGATCACTACCTCTCTCAATTTCCCCTCCCTTCTATCTGATGCTTTGCCTTTTCTTTCCCCTTTCCTCTCCAATTGCCTGTAAGGTAAGTTAGATTTCTATACATAACTGAGTATGCTTTTCCCTTCTTGAACCAAATCCAATGACAGTAAAGCTCAAACAATACTCATCTCCCTCTCTTTTTTCCCTCCAATATGTTTTTGTGACACTCCAAGTCATGTAACTAACCCTTTTCTGCCTCCTCCTTTCTTCTTCATCCATTACAATCTCACCCTTTAATTATATTTTTATCACTGTATCAGTTAATTTACAGCAATTCTCTCTATCTATGTATATCCCTTTTAAATGTCATAGTAAATACACAATTCTCAAGTATAACAAGTATCATGCTTCCATAAAGGGATGTAAAAAGTTTGCCCTTATTGAATAGCAAGTTTTTTTTTTCTTTCCCCTCCATTTACCTTTTATGCCTTTCTTGAACCTTATTTTTGAAGAACAAACTTCCCATTAAGCTCTGACATTTTCACTAGGAAGGTCCAGAAATCCATTATCTGAAATCGTATGCTCAATTTTGCTGGATAATTGAACTTTGGTTGTAGTCCCAGCTCCTTTGCCTTATGGAATATCATATTCTGATCCCTTTGCTCTTTCAATGTAGAGACTGCAAGGTCCTGTGTGATCCTGACTGTAGCTCCTAGATATTTGAATTGTTTTTTTCTGGCTGCTTTCTGTATTTTCTTCTTGACCTAATAGTACTGAAATTAGGCAAAAATTATTCCTTTGCATTTCCAATTTGGGACCTCTCTCAAGAAGTGATAGGTGTATTCTTCTGATGACTATTTTGCCCCTGGATCTAGGACCTCAGGACAGTTTTCCTTGATGATTTCTTGGAAGACTTTGTCCAGGCTCTTTTTTTCATCATGGCTTTCAAATAGACAAATTATTCTTACATTTTATCTCCTGGGTCTATTTTCCAGGCCATTTATTTTTTCAATGAGATATTTAACATTTTCTTTAGTTGTTTTTCATTCCTTTGATTTTCTTTGACTGATTCTTGATGTCTCACAGAATTCTTAGCTTCAACTTGCCCAATTCTAATTTTTAACCAATTGTTTTCTTCACTTTGCTTTTGTACCTCCTTTTCCATTTTCCAGTTTCTCCTGTTAGTTTCTACACCTTCTTATCCATTTGGCCAATTTTACTCTGTGTGTGTGTGTGTGTGTGTGTGTTTATTTTTAGTTTTCAACATTCATTTTCACAAGATTTTGAGTTCCAAATTTTCTCCCCATCTCTTCCCTCACCACATCCCAAGACAAGTGAATTCTGATTACCCCTTCCTCCAATCTGCCCTCCCTTCTATCACACCCCTCCCTTCCCTTATCTCCTCCATTTTCTTGTAGGGCAAATTAGATTTGTATACCCATTACCTGTATTTCTTATTTCCCAGTTGCATGTAAAAATTATTTTTAACGTTTGCTTTTAAAACTTTGAATTCCAACTTCTCTCCCTCCCTCCCTCCCCACCCATTCCCATTGACAAGGCAAGCAACGGAATATAGGTTACATATGTGTAGTTATGCAAAAGACTTCCAAAAATATCATTTTGTGAAGGACTAACTATATTTCCCTCCATCCTATCCTTATTTATCCTGTTCTCTCTTTTGACCTTGCCCCTCCCCAAAAGTATTTACTTCTAATTACCACCTCCTCACATTTGTCCTCCATTCTATCATCCCCCATACCTCACTTATCCCCTTCTCCCCTACTTTCCTGCAGTGTAAGATAGATTTTCATACAAAATTGAGTGTGCATGATACTCCCTCCTTAAGCCAAATGTGATGAGCAAGCTTCACATTTTTCTTCTCACATCCCCTCTATTGACAAAGCTTTTTCTTGTCTTATTTTTTATGAGATATAATTAGCCCAATTCTGTTCATTCTTTTCTCCTCTCAATATGTTCCTCTCTCACCTCTTAGTTTTATTTTTTAGAAAACATCCCTTCCTATTCAACTCACCCTGTGCCCTCTGTCTATATGTATATAATCCCTTCAACTACACAAGTGCTGAGAAAAATCTCAAGAGTTACAAATATTATCTTTCTATGTACGAATGTAAACAATTCGACTTTAGTAAGTCTCTTATGATTTTTCTTTCTTGTTTACCTTTTCATACTTCTCTTGATTCTTGTATTTGAAAGTCAAATTCTCTATTCAGCTCTGATCTATCCATCAAGAATGCTTGAAAGTACTCTACGTCACTGAAATTTCATTTTCTTCCTTGAAGTATTATACCCAGTTTTTCTGGGTAGATGATTCTTGGTTTAAATCCTAGCTCTTTTGACTTCTGAAATATCATATTCCAAGCCCTTTGATCCCTTTATATAGGAGCTGCCAGATATTGTGTTATCCTGACTATATTTCAACAATTCTAAAATGTTTCTTTCTGATTTTGGATTCCTTTGACCTGGGAACTCTGAAATTTGGCTACAATATTCCTAAGAGTATTTCTTTTCAGATTTCTTTCAGGAGGTGGTCGATGGATTCTCTCAATATTTTTTTTTTATTTTACCCTCTGGTTCCAGAACATCAGGGAAGTTTTCCTTGATAACTTTGTGAAAGATATTGTGTAGGCTCCTTTTTTTGTCATGACTTTCACGTAGTCCCATAATTTTAAAATCATCTCTCCTGGATCTATTTTCCAGGTCAGTTGTTTTTCCAATGAGATATTTTACATTGTCTACTATTTTTTCATTCCTTTGATTATGTTTTACAATTTCTTGACTTTTCACGAAGTCATTAGCTTCCATCTGCTCCATTCTAATTCTTAAAGAACTGTTTTCTTCAAAGAGCTTTTGGATCTCCTCTTCCATCTGACCAATTGTGATTTTTAGGGCATTTTTCTCCTCATTAGCTTTTTGGATCTCTTTTGCATTTGAGTTAGTCTATTTTTGAAAGAGTTATTTTCTTCAGCATTTTTTTGGGGTGTCCTTTAGCAAGCAGTTGGTTTGTTTTTCATGATTTTCTTGCATCACTCTCATATCTCTTCATGAATTTTGCTCTACTTCTTTCACCTGATTTTCGATATCTGTTTTGTGCTCTTCTGTGACCTGAGACCAATTCATATTTTTCTTGGAGGCTTTGAATGGAGGAGATTTGACTTTGTTTTCCTTTGTTTGCATCCCCAACCTCTCCTCAGGTCTTGTCTGTGCTGACTTAGCCCACACTGGACTGAGCTCTACTCACTGCATTGTATGAAAGACACTTTTCTGGCAATCTTCCAGGCTGTCTTGGGCTGGAGATTTGCTTCACTTCATCATTCTATGTGTTCTGAAGCTCCAGAATTTGTTTAGAGTCATTTTTTAATAGATATTTGCTGGACTTGGGGGAGAGTGCTCTAGAAAGTCCGTGCTGTTACTCCATCATCTTGGTTCTGCACTTAGGGCAATTTTACTTTTTAAGGGGTTGATCTCTTCAGTGAATTCTATTTTTCAGTTTGTCAGTTGTATTTTTTAAAAACATTGGCCAATTTTTCTTCTATGTCTTTTCTTCTAGCACTTAAGCTCTTCCATGAATACTTTCTGGGTTTGACTAGTTTATATTTTCTTTTGGGGTTTCAGATGTCAGTATATTGTCAGTGCTGTCCTCTTTTGAATTTATTTTTGATCTTCCCTGTCCTGTAGTAAGATTCTATAGTCTTTATGTTTCTCATTTGCTTCTTTCTTGTGATGATTACTTTTTTCTTGGCTTTTAAAGTGGATCTCTCCTTCTGGAATGCAGATGACTCTGTCCTATATTTCTTGTGATGGGAGTTTGAAGCCTGTTTAGAGGCTTTGTGTGTTGTATATTCTGGTTCTTTTTGCTAGAAGATATATAATGTTGTAGCTTGCTTGGTGCTGAGCTGACTGGTGTGTGCCAAGACCAAAGACACGTGAAGTCTTTCTGAATTTCCTCGGGTTCTATTGAAGCTCACTGTATGAGGTGTGGGGGAAGGGTCGTCTTCTCACAGCAGGTCTCCTCCTCCCCTAGGGCTAACCTAGAGTACAAGCAGATGCAGAGGCTGGTGAACCCCCAACTATGTTGGTATCTGCCCAATTCCCCTGCCTGTGCTAAGGCATGCCTGGGGTTTTTGTGTTGATGCATACTGTCTCCACCCTGCAGTGCTCAGGATCTCCTACTAACGTGGGTAGGGCTTCCTGGGAAACCTCCATTCCTGTACTGGTCCCCTTCAGGTACAGCAAGTGTGACTATTCTCATCGATCTCCCTAGCCTCCCAGAGTTGAAAGACTACTATATCTTTTTTGCTGGTTTAAATATTTCAGGTTTTCTTTTGAGGCAATAATCTCTGGATTTTTCAAGGTTAACAAGGTGGACATGAGAGCACTTACAGTTTATTCTGTCATCTTGGCTCCCAGAATTTGGTGGAAAGCCATCATCCTTTTGTTGGTTGAAAATCTTGCCTCAGTATTGATGATTGCTGACTGATCAGAGTGGTGTTCCTGAAGGTTGGTATGGTCAAATAAGACAGCAATAAAGTTTACAAATGATGCTGTTTGAAAGCATTTTACTCATAGTAGAACTTCTTTCAAAATTAGAATCAGTGGCCCCAAACCGTGCCACTGTTTTATCATCTAAGTTTATGTTATATTCTTCAATATTATTGTGTTGCCAGAAATAGGAAGAAAAGGGGAAATAGGCATTTAGTGGACAAATTTGAACATACATTTATCAATTAAGTTTGCCCTCTTACATGGGTGTAATTGGTGGTGCCCTGAAACAATTACAGTAGTAACTTCAAAGATCATAGATCATCATAACATATATACTAATAATAAAAACTGTCAAAATCTAGTGAGAATGACCTAAATATAATTTTGGGACACATGATGGGAGCACATGCTATTGGAAAAATTGCACTAATAGAATTTCTAGATGAAGGATTATTGCAAACTTTCAGTTTGTTAACAAACAAACTATATCTGTGAACTGGAATAAACCAAGCTATACTTGTATTCCTCCAGTGCCTTTTCATATATCTTTAATTGCTTATTCCTTTTACTTCTGCAGTGCAGGCATTTGGTTCCTATTCTTAGGAGTGTTACTTAATCTTTTATCCCATAATTCTTAAAGGGACAGTAACTGCCATACATAATATTTGTTATAAAAATTAAAATGTTTTTATTCTCCTTATTAAATATTGTATTGGAATGTGCACATTCTTTATGGTTCTAGCAACTGTTAATCATTTAATTTTTATTTTGGTACAGTTGGTCCACTGGTTGAATTTATGACTTAAAATAAGAAAGATCTTTAAAAAAATGATAATCTAACTGCTTATCTCCCCTTTGAAATAATTTGAGATCATATCATTGAGTTTTTCCTGAATTTTGTTATTAAGTAGAATGTTTGCAGCAATATAAAGCTTTTAGGTGACTTTGGATTCTCCAGCTGTTCATTCTTTAGAATGGATTAACTCCTTAATTTTCATCATTAATTTAATTAAAGACTTTAAAATGATCAAATTTCTTATGATAATCTTATACTTAAACATTTCTAGATGATCTAAGACCTAGATGATTTAAGCTGAGGGTGTCATTGATTAGAATTAAAATTAAACCCTTACTTATATCTTCTATACTGTTTCCTATTTTGATATAGTATAGTATGGGTAAATAATGAAAGCATTTATATCCTCGGTGGATTTCATATATACCTGTGATTTCTTCCATTTAAGTAGGAGTCCAATCCATTAAGGCACATTTCCTATAAGTGAAGTATACATGTTTCTTATTTATTTTGGTACAACTTAACCTCATTTGGTACTAGAACAAAAATGATGTATACTCATTCTTCTGTATCTTGTCAAGCTTGTCAGTGTTCAAGGTAAAGCCAGACTACAATCTGTGGACTTTTAAGATCAATTACAGGGGGGGAGGAGCCAAGATGGCAGAGTAGAAAGACTCACGTATGCTAGTTCTGAACCCACAGCCCATATATTTCCTGCAAAAAGAACTCCCCACAAATTCTGGAACACTGCAAGGCACGCAGAAACACAGTGGAAAAGATTTTCATTCCAGAGAGCCCTGGAGAGCCGTCCCCAGGGATCTGTCATGCTCCAGATGTGGAGCCCACCCCTGTGCTGCCCGGCAGCGTGGCCCCAGAGGAGCAGATCCAAGCAGGCCTCAGGGACGGAATCTCTGGCGGCCGGGAAAGTCCCTCCACCCACAGATGCTACAGGTCAGTGAGAGAGACATCTGGGCTGGCCGAGAGGGGAGCGGGGTGTCTCCATGACTCAGGCCCCCTCGGGAGGCAGCAGCAGAGGCAGCAGTGGCTGCCCTGCACTCCTGGAGCAGCAGGCAGAAGCTCAGGAACATTATCAAAGGTCCCTGCATAAACCCCCTGAGGTAACTGAGCCTGGGAGATGGCCCTGCCCCCACCTGCTCCATTACTGAAGGTCTCTGCATAAGGCCCCTGAAGGAACTGAGCCTGGGAGGCCCTGTCCCAACCCAGCACCAGAACTTAAGTTCACATTGAATAGCAGCCATGCCTGTCACTGAAAGCCCATTTGAATCTCGGACCCCAAGCACAAACTGGACAGATCTAGGCAGAGGTGAACAGGAATCTCAGAAGTCAAGTAACTGGCTGGAAAAATGCCCAGAAAAGGGAAGAAAAATAAGACTATAGAAAGCTGCTTTGATGACGTACAGTTGTTCCTGACTTTCAATTCTGATGATGAGGAACTCTTCCTAACATCAGGGAAAGAGGTGGAGGGCAGGGCCTCTGTATCCCAGACATCCCAGGTGGATGTCTGGTGGACTCAGGCCATGGAAGAGCTTAAAAAGGATTTTCAAAATCAAGTTAGACAGGTGGAGGAAAAACCGGGAAGAGAAATGAGACAGATGCAAGAAAAGCATGAAAAATGGGTCAATGCCTTGCTAAAGAAGAGCCAAAAAAAATGCTGAAGAAAATAACAGTTTGAAAACTGGGCTCACTCAATTGGGAAAAGAGGTTCAAAAAGTCAATGAGGAGAAGAATGCTTTCAAAAGCAGAATTAGCCAAATGGAAAAAGAGGTTCAAAAGCCCACTGAAGAAAAGAGTTCTCTCAAAATTAGGATGGAACAGATGGAGTCTAATGACTTTCTGAGAAACCAAGAAATTACAAAACAAAATCAAAAGAATGAAAAAATGGAAGAGAATGTGAAATATCTCATTGGAAAAAACAACTAACCTGGAAAATAGATCCAGGAGAGACAATTTAAAAATTATGGGACTACCTGAAACTCATGACCAAAAAAAGAGCCTAGACATCATCTTCCATGAAATTATCAAGGAAAACTGCCCTGACATTCTACAACCAGAGGGCAAAATAAGTATTGAAAGAATCCATCGATCACCACCTGGAAGAGATCCAAAAAGAGGAACTCCTAGGAACATTGTGGCCAAATTCCAGAACTCCCAGCTCAAGGAGAAAATCTTGCAAGCAGTTAGAAAGAAACAATTCTAGTATTGTTGAAATACAATCAGGATAACTCAAGACCTAACAGTTTCTACATAAAGGGATCGAAGGGCATGGAATAAGATATTCCAGAATTCAAAGGAACTAGGACTCAAACCCAGACTCACCTACCCAGTAAAATTGAGTAGAATACTTCAGGGGGAAAATATGGTCTTTCAATGAAACAGAGAAGTTTCAAGCATTCTTGATGAAAAGACCAGAGCTGAAAAGAAAATTTGACTTTCAAACACAAGACTGAGAAGAAGCATAAAAAAGTAAACAGCAAATAAAAGTCATAAGGGACTTACCAAAAGTGAACTGTTTACATTCCTACATGGAAAGACAATATTTGCAACTCTTAAAACTTTTCAGCATCTGAGTAGTTGGTGGGACCACACACACACATACACACACACACATGTACACACATGCACGCATGCACACATACACACATGCATGCACATACAGAGACAGAGAGCATAGAGTGAATTAAATAGGATGGGATCATGTCTTCAAAGAAATTAAGGTAAATGGTGAGAGAGAAATGTAGTGGGAGGAAAGAGGGTGAAATGTAATGGGGTAAATTATATCTCATTCAAGAGGCAAGCAGGAGACTTTTTAGTGGAGGGAAAAAGAGGAAAGCAGAGAAAAAAACAAGAAGTTTACCCTCATCACAATCGACTAAAGGAAGGAATAAAATGCACACTCATTTTGGTATGAAAACCTATCTTACAATACAGGAAAGTGGGGGAGAAGGAGATAAGCAAGGTGGGGGGGATGATGGAAGGGAGGGCAATGGGAGGAGGGAGCAATTTGAAGTCAACACTTGGGGAGGGACAGGATCAAAAGACAGAATAGAAACAATGGGGGGCAGGATAGGATGGAGGGAAATAGAGTTAGTGTTACACAACACGACTATTATGGAAGTCATTTGCAAAACTACACAGATAGGGCCTATATTGAATTGCCTGCCTTCCCAAAGGGCAGTGGTGGGGAGGGAGGGATGGGGAGAATTTGGAACTCAAAGTTTTAGGAACAACTGTTTAGTATTGTTCTTGCTACTAGGAAATAAGAAATACAGTTAATGGGGAATAGAAAGTCATCTGGCCCTACAGGACAAAAGAGAAGATGGGGACAAGAGAAGGGAGGGATGATAGAAGAGAGGGCAGATTGGTGACAGGGAAAATTAGAATGCTCAGTGTATTGGGGTGGGGGGAGGGGATAAAAGGAGAGATAATTTGGAAGCCAAAATTTTGTGAAAATGAATGTAAAAAGTTAAATCAATAAATTTATGTTAAAAAAAAATTTAAAAAAAAAATTCTAGAGAGCATAGGAATAAATAGAGCTTTCCTCAAAAAAAAAAAAAATCAATTACATCTCACCAACCAGTGTACCAATGCATTCAGTGGTATTGCTACAGCCAAAATACAGGCATTTTAGTGTTCCTGCCAGGTCTTCATAGTTACTGTAGTGGTTACTGAGCATAGTAAATGTACATGGCATCATCTTTTCTGCCTTGCTACCACTTTTATGTTGTTTGCCTACCCTGAGACATATTCAATGGATTAAACATGGGTGGATTTATTATTGTTATTATTATTTAATTTTCATCTGTTTTTGACAATGAAATCCTTCCTTTCATTATGAGTCTTCTGACTGATTCAGAGTAGTTCAGATAAACACAATCCTGGGACACAACTTTTCTCTTTCATTATTTTTTATTTTCAATATTATTTAATCTAACATAACTGCTTTTTGCAATTGAATAAAAGTATTCAGATAGGAGTACATCTTCTGTATGCTCACTATAAATATATTTAGTACCACTCCAGCAGTAAAGACCTAAAGGATATTTTAACTTGTTGCTGCATGATTTTGATCTGCTTAGTCTGATGTTATTTTTTTTTTAAAACTTTCCACTTCAGTTGCTTTTAGATTATGACCAGTTGGGATAGTGAAATCTCTTTAAAATGTTGATTGTCAGTTTTTAAGAATTAATGCTATATATGTGTTTGAATCTTTTTCTTAGAGTTCTATGTTTAGTATTGGGTGAAATGGTTTTTTTTTTTCTTTTTTTTTTTTTTTTAGCATAATCAGCACCATAAGAAGAAAGGAAAAACAACAACAACAAAAAAATGGTATGCGTGTTTATGGAGTAAAATTGTTAATATCATTTCAGCCAAAGTACACCATGCTGTCTTCTACTTCAGTTGCACTATTTATCTTTAAGCAAACGGAAAAGAAAAATATTTTTTTTCTAAAACTACTGCATATTCAGTATATCTATATCTATTCTTAAGTGAAAAGTTGGTAAAACTATGTCCTAAGAGATTTTTGCCTTCTTTAATTTTTGGTCAATCTGTAAGATTTTTAAAAATTAATTTAACAGCATTGCATTAATAATGTGTCAAATATTAAATTACTATCTTTATTATTTAATAGTTTATCATTGTTATCATGTTACTACATCAATAAGAAAATATTAAAATAATAATACTACAAATAAAATAATTTATAAGGTTTGGGTGAACATTTGCCCATACAAAGTTCTCATTTCTTAGGAAATACAGCATGGGTTTTATTTTCTAGATTGTAAAATGCCATTTTTGGGACTGGGAATCATTTCATGTTGATAGAGTATTGAAAATGACAATTCTCTTAAGATTCTATGTCAACCTTCGGCAAAAGTTCAACTATGAAATTCATTCAAAACTTTAGGAAGTATTTTAAAATTTCAGTTAGATATTTTATTTCACAATGACACAAAATTTAGTTTTCCTTTGTTCCAAGAAAATGTTTTGGCGCAAAAGTACAGTAAGCATACAATTCATTGTAATTCATCATTAGCTTTTAGCATATTATAAACTATGGTAAAAGGAAAGATTTACCTTTATAATTGCTTAGTGACTTAGCCAAATTATATTTTCAAAGTGAAATAAATTTTAAAATTTATGACCAACAGTATGCTGTTTAGAGGCGCTACAAAAAATAGTTGCTGTTAGCATAACTCCTCAAAATCTAATAAATAAACTGCTTTTAGTTTTACCTCTCCCCCACCAAAAAAACAAAATACAAAACAATCAGTGCTATATCTAGGTATATCTAGGCAAGATATAGTTCTGTGAGAATGACATTCCAAGATGACCTTCCAGGACAGTTTATTTGTTGCAATATTTAGAATATTATGAGGTTTGTATTTGTCCCATAAGTAAACTTCTGGTGCCTAATTATGTGCTATTTGGTAGGTATTTCAGTTTTGCAGTTTGTCCCACAATGTTTTACACTGGTTAGAGCTTCCTTATATAACTTACATTATTCACTGAGTTCTGAAAGGTATGAAGTAAACAAGTAGTCTTTTTTCTATCTACAAGAATTGTGCTATATGTTTTATAAATACTATTTTATTTGACTCAATTTCATTTTACCCTGTGATACAGGTGTAATTGCTATCCCTATTTTATATTAAACAAGATAAGGCAATCAGAAGTTAAGTGACTTGCCCAGGGTCAAATAGCTATTGAGTGTCTGAGACTAGATTTAACTCAGGTCTTTCTTACTGCAGGACCATGGATTTATCTACCATTAGTAGATTTATCTAATTAACTAAAGAATTACTCTCTTTTCAGTTTCTAGTGGCAATACTTGGTCATGAGGTGCTGTCATAAATTTTTCATTTCTGTAGATAAATTTGCGTGACCCAGTCATTTTTCATTGGCTGAGTTTATACAGATGATAGCCCTAATCTTTTGATTGTACTCTTGGGTCTTAGCCATTTCATAGGTTTATCCAGAATTAAGCCACTTTTGGTTACATTCAAAAGATACAATGACATGTACCTGAAATATACCTGTTTTTTTTTTCTTTAGGCAAATACCAAAACTGAAATATGTAGTAAGAGACTCAAACACAGAATAGGAAAAGAAAAAGAAACATATCATAAACCTAAATATTGAAACAAATACAAAAAGAAGGGAAAAAATGAATGTGATATACACAGCACAACATAAGAGAGGATTCAAAATACATAGCAATGAATTTTTGTTTTAAGAAAGCCTATATGATAAATACTATATATTGTTTTGAGAGCTGTCCATTTTTCTTTGCTTTCTTGTAAGTTTTCTTTTGTTCTCTGATGTACATTTTTTCCATAGTTATTTTCCTTCTCTTCCACCAAAGGCTACAATTAACTGTGGATATATTATTTATTTATAGATATATATACACACTCATAAATACATACATATATGCATACATACATATATACTTATACTTTCTCTAACAAAATTTTTACATGATTTTTTTTATGTTTGTGTATATCTTATTTCCTCTCCCTCCTTACTCCTCTAGTTTACTTCTACCAACTACCTTGTCCTCCTTTTAGCCTACCTCCCCCAAGATCCCTTCCATTTCCTCCCATTCCCATAAATCTAAATGCCCTTCTATATCCCCACTTTAACCTATTCTCTCACCTTCCCTTCTAAAGGTCCCTCCCTTATCCTTCCCCCCTCCCTATCACCTTACCATTTTATTTATTTTGAATTTAGAACACTTCTATACTCATATATATATATATATATACACACACACACATACACACATATATTTGTATGTATGTATGTATGTATGTATTGTTCCCTCTTGAACCCATTCCTGATGAAAGCAGGTTACAAGAACTAACAACCCCCTCCTCCATCTAATTCTTCTGTGTTGGGTCTTCCTCTCACACATCATTTATATAAGATAATTACTCTTTTTAACTGTTCCTGGATGGCTTTACTTTTTAAAATCACATCACACTCAGGTCACCCCTACCTTTCTTACAAAATTTCAAATTTCTAATGAAAATCTTAGACATGCATTTTACATTTTACAGATCTAAAAGATAAACAGTCTATTCTTATTAAATCCCTTGTAGTCAGCCTTCACTAAGTACTTTATGTTTCTCTTAGCTCTTGTTTGTCAAATTTTCTGTTAAGTTGCTGTTTTTTTAACAAAGTCCTGGAAGTCTGACAGTTGATCAAACGCCCATCTTTTTTTTTTTTTTGTTTTGTTTTTCATTCAGGATTTTGCTTAACTTTGCTAGGTATGACATTTTGAGCTGGAACTTCAGTTCCTTTGCTATTCGATACATAGTGTTCCAAGACCTGTGGTCCTTTAGTGTCTCTGACGTTAATTCTTGTGTGATTCTAATTGTTGCACTACCATATTTAAATTGCTTTTTTCTTGTTGCTCTTAATAGTTTATCCTTGAGCTGGGGATTTCAGAATTTAACTTCAATATTCCTATGAGTTTTCTTCATTAGGGACTCATTCAAGTGAGGAGCAATGGATTATTTTTTTTCTATTTCTACTTTCCCTCCTTGTTCAAATACTTCAGGACAATTTTCCTGAAATATTTCTTGTACTATTGCATTGATTGTTTCTTATTATGATATTCTGATTTTCTATGATATGATATTATGATTTTCTTATGATAATTCTTATGTTTTCTCTTCTTCATCTGTTCTCCAGATCAGTTGTTTGTCTTGTAAGGTATTTCACAATCTCTTCTATTTTTGTCATTGTTTATACTGTGTTCAATTGTTTCTTGATCTCTTGATCACTGATTTACTGTAACTTAATTTTAATTTTCAAGGTGTCATTTCCTTCCTTAAAATCCTCAATCTCCTTTTATAATTGTCATAGGTTTATTGTTTTTCTTGGATTGCTCTTATGATTTTTCTTTTTAGTTTTTCCTCAATCTCTCATTTGATTTTTAAGGTTTTTTTTTAAGTTCTTCTATAAATTCTTTTTGGGCAGGTGACCATTTGCCATTACTACTTGAGGGTAAAAAAGAGTTTCTTTGCTTCAATATCCTCCTCTGAAGATGAAACTATTCTTCTCTATTCCCATAATAAATTTCTATACTTGGATTCTTTCTCTCGTTCCTGTGCATTTTTTTTTTTTTGGTAATAGCCTAATTTTTGCAATTACCACTAGCCCTGGAGTATGGGGTAATAGTGCCTCTAGTCTCAGATCTTCAGTTCTCCCCTCTATCCTGGAAGCCAAACCAAACCTCCAGCTTCCTGTATGTGATCACAGTAAAGGGTGTCTGCCCCACTGATTCTGCACTCACCCAGCATGTGCTGGTTCTGAGGCAGCTTTCCAACTCAGTTAACTTAGACTGGACCTCTGATACTTTGTGCTCTGACAAGTAAGCTCTTCTCTTTTTGCTTTTAGTATAAGACTACCATGAATGACACTTTCTAGGAGAGTTCCTAATTATATCACAGCCACTTTGTTCCTTCTGTATGTGGCATAAGAACTTGGATTTTTATTCCCAGAAAACTGGGCTCTGGTAGATGAACTTTCATCTTTATTTTCTTAAAAGCAAGCCTTCACATGAGTTTTCACTCACCTTCAAATCATTCCCCCAAATCTCTCCAATCCCTGTTCTCTTAGCTTTATTTCCTTATTTCTGTTCTTATTAGAAATAAGTTCCTTGAGAGCAGAGAACATGTTGCTTGATTGCATTTGTTTCCCTGGAACTTAGCACAGTGCTAGACCCATAGTAAGCTTTATATAGACTTAAATATGCATAAACGCTTTTTCATTCAAGCATTACTGTTAATCTCATTCTTCTCATATTTTCCATATGGCTCAGATAAAAAAAGGTCCTGGGAGATAAAATTGAGAAATCAAATCTCTGTCCTGCTACGCTTCTTTTATATTTGATGTTCTGATGACTGTTGAACAAAAGTAGTAAAGTGAAGGCAGTAAGGGAGCTAGATGGTTCAGTGGATAGAACACTGGGCCTGGAGTGATGAAGACTTAAGTTGAAATTTTGTCTCAGACACTTATTAGCTGTGTGACCCTGGACTTAATTCTGTTTGCCACTGTTTCATCATTTGTAAAATGATCTGTAGAAGGAAATGGGGGAAAAAAAGAAAATGATATCTTTGCCAAGAAAACTACATAGACAGCATTGATATATTATAGTCCATTGTGTCATGAAGAGGCAGATATAATTGAACAACAACATGAAATTAAAGCTAATTCTATATATACTCACTGAAAGTATCTTTAATAAAAATCTGGTAGAAGACAGGACAGCAGTAATGATGAGCACCTTTTCTTGTTTCCATTTTATTTCATTCTGAAGTAGTAGCAGTAGTAATAATAGCAATAGTAGTAGTAGCAGTAAATTATGAAGGCTTAGCAGTTAAAAAGGTGCAGTTGCAGAGGTGAATAAATGAAGTAAATGAAAGATTTGATAATGATTCTAAAAGTTTTCTCTGAAGTAAATAAAAGCATAGTGGTCCAAACTTTTCATGTAAATATAGCACTACTGTTCCACTTAATAGCCTCTGTCACTTCTGGAGTTCAGGTGACTAAACCCAGGATTACCAATCTACTGCCAGACAGTTTCTCTTTCCGTTGTGTAGCCTGGTTGGAAATTTGGATAGGGCACAGAAAAGAGCAACAAGGCTCAAGTAAGTTGTTTTATGACAAATATTTATAGGCTGAATTGCAGCCTGACAAGGGTAGTGTGCATGATGTAACTCTGAGAAGGGGTTAAACATCATCTTGTAACTTCACCTTTCTGATTGCTGTTTTTTGCCATTAGTTCAGGTCTGTGGAATCAATCCTAGTGATGCCTGGAAATAGGAGGCCTCCGGGAAGCATCGGTAATGAAAGGGCTTTGTATCACACTGAGAGCAGGGCTGCTGACAAAGTGGTATCCATCGGTTGTCTCTAGATTGACACCTGTGGTTAATTGAGTGCCACATCGCATTCATGTTATCTCTGTTCTGAAGCACACAACAAGAGATCGTCTTTGACAAGTGATAGCACTGACTGAGCATAAATAAAGCTTTCCATTGATCTAGAGATAGCCGCAGGTAGAACCCTGGCATGTGAGGCACAAAACCATTGAAAATCGGAGCAGTTGTGTAATTCCTCATTTCTTCTTCCCCTTCCAATTCAATTTTTACCACTTGGACAGTTTAGGTGATTGGTTTTGGACCCTCCACAATGCTTTGGGCTTCAAATTGTAAATGAAAGGTGGGTTCTACTCCTTGTGACAAGACATTAAATCTTCATGGTTCTGCTGGGATTTGGGGGCACTTTGGTGGCTAATGAGAGAGTAGCAAATGAAAGCAATATAATAAAGGAGAAAAAGCAGTAGCTTTGGAGTCAGAGGACCTACGTTCAAATCCTGTCACTCACATTACCTTTGTTATATTTGTCAAACCATTTAGCTTCCTGGATCTTAATTTCCTCACTTGGAAAATGAAAGGCAGTAGATTAATTGGCTTCTGGGTTCCATTTTAGCTCTATTTTAGACTTATCATCCTATGAGAGGCCACTCACCTTTTACCTGTTAAGGGTGTGGTGTAAATTGCTGATTTAGGAAAAATTCACAAATGAGATCGTTACAATTTGTTAAAAATTACCCTTGGTAGATAATAGTACAACTACCAAACTACTACTGCTGCTGCTGCTGCTGCTGGTGCTGCTGCTGGTGCTGCCACTACTACTACTAATACTAATACTATTGCTTCTCCCCTTCTTCCTCCTCTTTCTTCTTTTTTTCTCCTCCTCCTCTTGTTGCTACTATAACAACAACCATAATAGGTAGCATTTATATAGAAATTATTACATGTTTATATAGGATTCATTATATTAAAGTCACTCTGATAAGCATTTTACAGTTTTTATTTCATTGGTTCCTCATAAAAACCACAGTAGC
Source organism: Bettongia penicillata ogilbyi (assembly GCA_023548195.1). NCBI lineage: Eukaryota > Metazoa > Chordata > Mammalia > Diprotodontia > Potoroidae > Bettongia > Bettongia penicillata. The sequence goes on from JAJHZJ010000040.1 coordinate 4,206,471, forward strand.
TAAGTGCCATTATTTTCCCCATCTTAAAGATGATGAAACTGAGGAAAACAGGGCTTAAGTGACTTGCCTAGGATCACACAGATAGTAAGTGTCTGAGGCCATATTTGAACTCAGTGTTAAAAGTGTTGTAGAAATGTGGAAAAATGGGTATGCTAAAGTATTTTTGATGGAGCTTCAAAACAGTACAATCATTTTGGAAGGCAACTTGCAATTATGCAAATAAAGTTAATAAAATATCCAAACCCACTGACCCACACATTTACCTGCTAAGCAAGGAGGTTATTGATAAAAAGAAAAGTGTCATTGGGATCAAATTATTCATAATAAAATGTTTTGTCATCATATAGAATTGGGAACAAAATTGATACTTATCAATTGGGGAAATGACTAAATAAGCTGCAGAACATGAACATAATAGAATGTTATTATGCTTTAAGAAATAACAAATATGATGAGTATGGAGAAGCCTGGAGAGACTTACATGAATTGATGAAAAATGAGATAAGTACAACCAAGAAAACAATATATACAATGAGTACTACAATGATGATTAAAAGAATAATCATCACAAAGCATTTTTTAAATCTTTCAAAATTCTGAGAGAGAGAGAGAGAGAGAGAGAGGAGAGAGAGAGAGAGAGAGAGAGAGAGAGAGAGAGAGAGAGCACTCACATGGCTCCAAAGAAAGTATTAAAAAAAATACTATTTCCTTTGCAAGGGTGGAGTGCAGGTGGGTCTGAGAGGCAGGATAGTCCACAAGTGTACAGCATTAAATATAGTGTGAGGGTTTTTTTTTTTTTTCCTGTGAATTGATATAATTTTTACCCCTTGTATTCCTCTTTTTCTTTATTCACATTATTATTCGTTAGGTAGAGTGACTCTCTGGGAGGTCAAGAGGTGGGCTGTGAGGGGAATTTTAAGTGATGTAAAAACAAAATGTATCAAGATTTTTTAAAATGAAAAAGATGGCATCAAATTCTCTGACCAAGGGAAACTATAATAGTAAAATTATTTCCACAGTAGTGGAGAGGAACATGATAAGCATTTGACTTTGAATTAGGATGGGCAGTCTTCTACTCATATTTCTGATGTCCATTAGCTGTAGGACATAATGTCTCTGGAAACAGAAGCAAATCATTTAACCTCTTCTGATTCTAATTCACCTCTGACTATGGGAAATACATCAGTTGCGATCTGTTCCTGTGAAGGAAGTTCTCAGATTCTTCCCACAGTAATCTATGTGAATGAACTATGATTTTTGTCAATCTAAAGAATTTTTAGTACATAAACTCCCTTCATAAACAATTTTCAAATATTTAATATGTCTTAGAAAATTCCCCAAGGCATATGTAGATTTCAAGTTACTTGTCTAGAGTCACACAGTTAACAAGTCAGAGATAGGATGTGAAATTAGGTTTTCCGAGATTCTAACTAAAGCACCTTTTCCATCATAACTTAGTATCTAACATTGACATTATTTGATTAATGCTTAATATTTCAATACTTCATAGGGTGTCGCACTCATAATTATGTGAGAGATAGTAAAGGTATTAATATACAGATTTTACAGATGAACAAATTGACTCTAAGAATAGGAGGATTAGTGGCTAGACTAGGAATTAGTTAAGTTGGGACCTAGTCAGATCTAATTTTCTTTCTAGTAGAATCATAAAATCTTGGAAATTAAGAGGCACAGTATTCCAGCCTGCACATTCCCCAATTACAGACCAGTGCTCACTTGATTTATTGAGAAGCCCGCAAACACAGCAATTTGCTAACAATAGCCTCACAAGTTTATATTAATATAAATATAATATAGTATATTAATTATATTAATTGCTATTAATATATTAATATAAATATATATAATACATATATAATATATAATATAAATACTATAAATATATAACATAATATATAATATATTATATATCATATAATATCATATATAATCATACATGTATAATATAATTGTATATAATAATATATTATATGGAATATGTAATTATATATTGTATAATATATTATATATGATATATTATATTATGTATATTGTTATATAATATATTGTAAATATATAATATATAATGTAAATATTATAAATATAAACATAATATAAAAATAATATAATATAAATCATGATGATTCAACATAGCACAGGCACAGTAGGTGTTTACAAATTTAAGTACAAATATTTATATTATTTTAAGATTATAATGTGATACTCAAGTGTGGTAAGAAGGTTTATGTGGTAAAATTCTAGGAACTAGTAGGTTGTTTATGGCCATGGATCCTGGGAACTAGCATCTTAAAAAGAAAACATATCCACTTTATATACATATATCTTATGACTAGTGCATGGTGATCATGGTTTTGCCCTAGGGCAGAGGTGCCAAAAATACAGCCCAAGTGCTTGCAGCCAAAATTGGATCAAATGTAGAAAGAAAATATTTAAGAAAATAAATAAAATAAAGCATAAATAATATTACATTTTAAAATGTTCAATATAAGGTCTTCAGGGGTCATTATGTATAATTTAGTGACTCTGTTTCTCTCTGAAATTGACACTACTGACCTAGGGCAATAAAATTTAGAGGGAGCTTGCAACACTGTAATGTGGATAATGTAAGTTTAGAACTTACATAGCACAAATCTAAAGCTACCTATTTTGTCCTGCATGTCACTCCAGGAACTACACCTTAGTTAAATTGTTTCCCCTTATTTTCAACCATTCCCTGTAGTGGCTTTCACACTCACCTGTTGTTATCTCAAGTTCCCTCGCTCACTAACAACTGAAGAGCCTGAGTCCTAATACTGCAAATTTTAGGTCTGTATTCATCGGTAGGAGTGAAAATCAGAGCAAAGAAAACTTCTAAACCTTAGCTACCAGGTGAGATGAGTCAGAAATACATACATGCCATGAGACTTTGAGTCTTAGAGGGTCCCTTTAAATAATCCTCACGAGTTCCTCAAGGGGAAATGGGGACAGTAAAATTGAGAATCTATGTTCTATTAATATGTCATAGGAAGTTTTGTCAGACTAATTGCTGGAGAGAGATTTATATCCATACTAATAGATGCGAAGGGAAACAATGATGGCTGGTAAAGAAACTTCCATTGTATGTTCACAAATAATATCCTGAAAATACAGGAATCCATATAAAGTAAGTGGAGAAGTGGTTTCAGGTTACCTAGGAAGGTCCTGTTCTCTATCAGATTTTCTATCACCTTGTGACTGATGTCTGAGTCATGGACATCAGAAGGCCTGATTTCTAATAATTAGCTGTATGTACATGAGAAAGTCACATATGTACCTCTGGGTCTGTTTTCTCATCTGTAAAATAGATTCAACCAAATCATCTCTCTAAGGTCTCTCATTCCAAAATTCTAAATTCTATCCTTCACTGTGGCACTAAAGTGATTTTCCTAAAACATAGATCTGATTATGTCACACACACACACACACACACACACTGATACCTTTCTGCTCCATACTCAATAAATTCCAACCATTTCCTATTGCCTTTAGAAGCAAAGGCAAAATGTTCTGTTTAGTACTTAAAGTCCTTCATAACCCAGTCTGCTCCTACATTTCCAGTCTTCCTACACCCTATTGCCCAACATGAACTCTTCAATCCAGTGTAACTGGCTGCTTGACTTTTCAAAAGAGAAGACACTTCATCTCTCAGGTCTGGGCATTCTCTCTGGCTATCCTCCATGCCTGGAATGCTCTCCCTACTCCTTTCTCTCTACTGACCTCCCTGGTGTCCTTTAAGTCTCTGCTAAAAATCCCTTCTTGTACAGGAAGTTTTCCTCAACCCCTCTTAATCCTAGTGCCTGCCCTCTGTTAATTATTTACTATTTATCATATACATAGCTTGTTCTGTATACATTTGGTTATATATTGTCTCCTCCATTAAACTCTAAGTTCCTGGAGGGCAGAGACTCTTTTCTTCTTCATTTGCATCCATTTGCTTTAGCTTGGTGGCTGATATGTATAGTACACGGTCCTTAATAAATGTGTATTGATAGATTGATTTTCAATCCATTGGCTTAAGGGTTTGAGCGCTGATAAAACTGCAAGTAGCCCTGAAAAGAGTAACACATTATCACCAATGATATACTCTTTCATGGATAAAGAACTTGAAAGCAAATTTCACAAAACTGAGGACACAACAATGGGGGAGGGGGCACACCCAAAATCTCAGAGGACAGTTCATTTCTGCTGAAAGAGTGAACACCACTCTTACAGACACTCCTTCTGTATTGAAATTTACAGGGGTGGGGAGGGAATAATTTAACAAAAAATAGCCTGTGTAGCCTGTGGATTATACCTATCAATCTCTGTTCTTTCATATTGTGAAAATCTAGTTCTAATTAGTTAAGAATGTGATTTCCAATTGTCTTTATGGCAGAATCCTCTGTCCAATTGCTGGGATGAGAGTATACTTAAGAAGGGAAGAGAAATAAAAACAGTCTCCAGGCCAGAGACAGGGGAAGGGTAACCCTATCAAATTGACTATCAGTAATTAAAGGCCTTTGATGCTCCTACCATTTAGATAGTAAGATTGCTTTGAAGTAAATAAATATCAAATTAGAATTTGTGGCAGTCACAGGTGTTTGGCAAGACCAGGTGGGTAATCAAAGTGTAAATAAGGGCATTTTACTCAGGGTAATTAGTAAAAGAAATTAAGTTTATATGCAAATTGTACACCACTTTAGAAAAAGATAATTATTTAGACTGCTTTTGGTCATTTAACTTTCATTTAAGAGAAAATTGATCAAGTATCAGTTTTCTTTGAGATAGAGGGCAATTGGCAGAACTTGTTCAGTCATCCTGAGAGAGAACTCTGAAGGAAGGTCACTAGTAACTTGCCAGCCTTCCCTATGGTTCCAACAGTATCATATACATATTTTTTAAAACTCCATCTCCCACCCCCAAATCTACTTTCATCGGTGGAGGAATAAATGATGATCCCAGGAGGTTGTATTGTCATGTTGGGTTATCATGTGCCAAGAGTGAAAGGAAAGGGATTGAGTGGATGTGTACAATACAGAACAGAAATTGGATTAAAAAAAAAGACAAAAGTAAGAAGGAAAGAATGAGGAATTTGGATTCAAAAGACCTGTGTTCAAATCCTAGCTCTACCTCTGACTACTTAAATGACCTTGGGCAGCAACCAAAAAAAAAAATCCCTTTGGGACTCAGTTTCTTCAAACGTAAAGTGAATCAGGCTGAACTGGGTGGACTTTAAGGTCCCTTTTAAGTCTAATTTATGAACATAGTGCCAGTGATGGAACATTTGAACATGTGCAAGTATAGCTCTGTCTCTGTCTCTCTCTAACTCTACTTTTACATCTCTGCTTCAGTCTCTCTTTCTGTCCCTTATCTCTCTCCCTCCTTCCCTTCCTTTCCATCTCTCTGTCTCTTCCCCTTCCCTCTCTGTTTTTCCTTTCCTTTCACTTTGTCTCTGTCTCTCTGACTATCTCTCATTCTGTCTTTGTCTCTATGTCTCTATCTCTGTGCCAGTCTGTCTGTCTCTCCCTCTTCCCTCAGAGTTCCCACAAGGTTCCCATACTTATGAATTTGGCCCCTAGTTTTCCTTATGTTTATACCAATGAAAGTACACCACAGGAAAACACAATAACTACAAGTAATTGATGAAAAAAACACACACTTTCAGACAAGGTCAATGTTGATATTTGTTTTGTTAACTATTCATCTAAGTATTGAGAGGTTTTTTTCCCTTTTTTCCTTCTTTTCTTATCAATAGGAATAAGGTGGGAGGTGGAATAAATTGATAAAAGAAAAAAAATTAATGCTCCTTGTGTTAATCTTTTTTATTATAGATTTGTTTATTTCTCATGGTGAATATTTTCTTCTTGAGAAAATAAATAGCTGTCCTGTATCAGATTTATATTTTAAATTGAATATCTTTCTGCCTTTGTGGGAAACACAAGGCATAAATCAAACATTTTAAAATATTTTTTCCTAGGGCTCCAGGGTGGAACAATTTGGAATATTAAGAAAAAAGATCCTATCTCTTATTTTTAGGGTCTAAAACCCACCCTTCACCATGAACTCAGTCTGTATGCATGGATCCATAGCACAGGGCCTCTTTAATACAATAGAGGATGGAACCACCAATCTCTATAAGCACATTTACAACTCCATGTATTGTTATACTATTATTCTTGACATATTGTAATTATCTGAATATATGTAGCAACTTTGGTCCTCTAGGATCTAAACTGGAATTACTAACTTTGAAAATATTCAAAGAAGAGATCTCAAACCTTACCCAAATAAAAGTAATTAGCATTTTAGTAGCATTAGTAGCATTTTAAACTTTGTAAATCACTTCACATATATCATCTCTTTTGATCCCTGCAACAACCCTGTGAAATATTACTCCATTTTATTGATGAGGAAATCAAAGTTGTGTAAGGATGACTTGTTCAGTGTCATAGACCTGGCTAGAATTTGAGGTGTAATTTCTTATTCCAGATCCTGAATTCTTATATAGCTTAAAGTAAGAAAGGTCGAATTCAGTGAAAATTTATATATCATTTTTAAGAAAGATGAAGAAAGACAGAGAAGCAGAATGGCTTAATAATACAGAGCTGGCCTAGGAATCAGTTCATGTCCTCCCTCTTACTTAGACTTGCTGTGGGACCCTAGATAATTAAACTGACCAGTCAGTACCCCGATACCTCTCCAAGTATCTCAGAACAACTGGGGATATTCCTCAGTAGAGAATTTCCTTCACTAGGTATTCCCTATACCAATAGAAGCAGAGGCATAGTTAAAACAGAATAATAAAAAAAAATAACCCTCAAGGCCACAGTAGAAGAGTGTCTCCAATTTATTCTAGACCTGTAGTATAGAAGAAAGACCTAGATTGGAAGTAGAGATTCCTGTGTTCTAATCATAAAAAAGTCATGTATCAGTGCAGTTATTCCATTTCCCTACACACAAGTACTCTCCTACTGGGATGAGTTATAATGACTGGAAACATTATTTACCAATGGATTAGTCTTCTGGAGGGGAGAAGGGGGAAGACTATCTGATCATGCCTAGTCTGATCCACAATTGAAAAGATTAGTCTTTTTTTTTTTTTTTTTTTGTCCATGATCATTTTATATTGGAAAGAAGAATCAGGGTAAGGTTAAGGGAGGCATATATCACATTTTTTTTACAAAATTTCAGTATCCATTAATGCATGGATTGGTCTCCATTGCTTGGCCTTGGATTGGATACACAGTTACCCCCTATGAAATGTTCATAGATATGAATTTAATATGAGTCAATTCAATTCAGTTGCCTTAAACTTAATTGTCTATACCTGAGTTGTGTAGGCCACTTTAGCTTCTTAGTGCCTCAGTTTCTTCATCTATAAAGCAGGAGACATGCACCAGATTAACCAAAAAGTTTGTCTCTTTTACTTCTAAAATTTGAACTCTATTGTATGCATGATAAATATTCATTGAAAGATTGAAACAACTAACCCTGAAGATTGGTCTAATCAGAGATGAATATTTGCATTTCTTTCCTCAGCCTTGTCACTCAGAAAAATGCCATTTTTTAAAGACAAGAGAAAACACAGGAGGAAGCTCTTTTGTTTCCCATTCTTTTAGATCTCCAAAATTTGTTTTCTCTACTCCATTTGTAGCATTTTCTTCCTTCCTCCTAGACCTTACCCCTCTCATTTCAGGTAAACTCCAATTAAGACAGATAATGTATAAAAAGAATATTGGATATCAAGAGCTAAAGTTTGAATCACAACTTAACAATCATTAGTGCTTTTATTTTGCGTAAGTCATTTAATGTATTACCTTTATTTTTAGGAGGGATAATTTTACCTACCTCCCAGAGTTGTAAGAGTCAACAGAGATTCTATATGTAATTGCCAAACTTAATAGTACTATATGAATATTGTTTCAAAAATGATGATGATGACAAAAGTACTTGTAGTAGCTGTAGTGGTTGCTATTGCTGTAGTTGTATTTGTAGTAGTATAACTCATATTTTAGTATTGTCTTTTTATGGGATTTAAATAGAAATGACCCTGGATTAAGTCTCTTATTCTTTTATATTTAACATTTTATGGACTATTAAACAGGTGGATTTGTAGTTGGAAAAAATGACTGGGGTTTAAATTCACCCACTACAGGTGCCCTGATAGCATATTCAACATGATTTTTAGTAGCTGACAGGGTAACATGAATGATATAACTCAACTTCCCACAATATGATTTTGATCTCCATTGGTAAATCTGCATATTTGAAAAGCTTTTTATTCTAAGTATTATGAGTTATTCTATATTGGGAATATGTATTCAAAATATTGCCCTTAAGGTTTCATAGGTTTATGTTACATCTGATTCATCAAGAGAACAGCACAATTGGTGATAATGGCTCAGTTGCATTTACATATTGATTTTCTATTTCTTGGTTGAGAATCCAGGATATTTTGAATTCTCTGTTTGTAATATAGAAGTATAAGCTATGAGAACGTGTCCCTAGGTTTTTAGTAGGTATTTATTCTTTAAGGCCTATATGGACCATTGATTTTCCTTTAATAATTTATAGTAATTATTAAATTCAAATACCTTAAAGATTTTACTCTTTTGCAATTTTTGGTGACAATGATGGGTCCTGAACTTCCATTGCAAACCCTTACATTTTTACAAAAATGTCCATATTGTTGATTGAGATCCTGCAGATGCCCCCATGAAAATCTTTTTATTATATACATATTTCTTAGCTATTTAATAAGTCCTATATGGAGGTAATACATTTTTATTATATTTGAACAATACTGTGGCATATATGTCTTATTATCCTTAACTAATGAAGTGACATCTTCTTGTTTCAAAGGTATTCCCATAGGTTTTGGTCCATAGTTTCTGATACTGTATTGCTACAGTTGAGTCATAGCCATTACTTTATTCTTCTCATCCTTTTTAGATAGAAACGACTCAAAGGCAAGTCTTTATCTTACTATAACATAAACATATATATATATATAATATTATATAATGCATATTAGTATGATATACTAATATATTGTAATAATATAATATTGTATATAACATATGTATAGATATGTGTACATACATACAAACAGAAAGACAGACATGTACCAACTAAATGGCACAGTGGGCAGAGTATAGAGTACTGGGCCTGCAGTCAGGAAGCATTATCTTCCTGAGTTCAAATCTAGACTTGGATACTTACTAGCTGTGTGACTCTGGTCAAGTCACTTAACCTTGTTTGCCTTAGTTTCCTCATCTTTAAAATGAGCTGAAGAAAAAAATGGCGAACCACTCCAGTATCTCGGCCAAGAAAACCCAAAACGGGGTCACAAAGAGATGGACACAACCAAACAACTGAACAACAACAAATGAACCAAGATTCAGCCCAAGCTCTTCTGAATAGATTGGCATACTTTAAAGTTAAGGTAGAAATTGGATCAAAACATCATATAAGCAATTTGATATATAGGGATGCCATCAAAGTTAAAAGACACCACTGAAAAGCACATGAAACATACTGTTTCTAATGGAAATTTTAGTGTCTATTCCCGATTTTGAAACTACGTCTTTTTTGCTCCAATTCTAGACTTCTAGCCAGTAATACCCTTGCCAAAACTCCAATGTATGAGAATCAGGGATATCATCATAGACTTTAAAGCATGCTTAGGAATTTAACAAGTAAAGACAGAAAGAAGAATATGGCAAGCAAATTGAATACCATAACCAATGACATGGATGTGGGCACAATTATTTTCATTTTTTTTTGCTATAAAATGGTAGAGTTTTGCAGATGATCTCCAGTATAATTACTATTCCCAAAATATAATTCCTTTATTTTCCCAAAGGAGGTGTCTATGGATCATATTTTTAATATGTCTTTGAATTTAACTTTTGTCAAAAGATGCCTCTGATCCAGTGTCTTTGGAATACATAACTTATAAGAGGAAAAAATGAACAAAAAGTTTTCAGGTTATTCTGATGTTGACACATTGAAAGTCTTGTCTTTCAAAAGAAAGTTTACTGTAATTTTCTTTAGGTTTAAATTTATTTATTTGTTTTTAGCTTTCAATATTCATTTCCACAAGATTTTGAGTTACAAATTTTTGGCTAATCTTTAACTTACTCTCACTCTGAGATGGCCTTCATTCTGATTATCCCTTCTCCAGTTTGCCATCACTTTTCTCATCCCCACCTCTTATCCCCAACTGCTTTACTTTCTTGAAGGGTAAGATAGATTTCTACACCCTATTTTCTGTATATCTTATTTCCCAGCATGCAAGAACAATATGTTAGCAATTGTTTTTGAAACTCTGAGTTTCAAATTTTGTCCCTTTTTCTGTCACTACCCAACCCCATTGAGAAGGCAAGCAACATAGGTTATTCATGTATAGTTATGCAAGACACCTTCATAGTAGTCATGATGTGAAAGACTAACTATATTTCCCTTGATCCTATCCCACCTCCCCCTCCAAATATTCTATTTTCTCCTTTGATCTTGTCCCTTTTCAAAAATGTGTATTTCTGACTACTCCCTCCCCCTATCTGCCCTTCTTTCTATCACCCCTACCACACCTAACCACTTCCCCATACTTGCCTATAAGGTAAGATATACAATTAAATGTGCACATTATTCCCTCCTTAAACTAATTCCAATGAGAGCAAATTTCATTCATTCATTCTTACCTCACCCTTCTTGTCCTCCTTAGTAAAAGATTTTCTTGCCTCTTTTGTGTGACATAATTTAACCCATTCTATTTCTCCCTTTCTCCTTCTCCCAATATATTCTTCTCTGACCCCTTAATTTTATTTTTAGATATCCTCCCTTCATATTCAACTCACCCTGTGCCATGTAACTATCTATCTATCTATCTATCTATCTATCTATCTATCTATCTATCTATCTATCTATCTATCTATCGTCTGTCTGTCTGTCTGTCTAAGGATGGGCTGTGTTGCACCAATGGAGTTGGAACAAGCATTAGGGGACTGAATTGCTGGTGAATACTGCAGTTTACACATTTCTCAACCTACAGAATTCAAAGACAGCTTCAAAGGTGAGTGGGAAGGGGTTCTCACATGGCTGAGAAGGGAGTATGATCTTGTCCCAGACCTAGCCCCAACCACTGACCTAGCTCCAGTCTCAGCCCCAGGGTAGCTGCAGCCATTGCTGTAACAGAGGCTACTTCTGCAGTCCACCACTTAGAGCTCAAATGCCAAGTAATTAGCTGGGGAAATGAGCAAATGGGGAAACAGAAACAGACTACAGATTCTTAATTTCTTGGTAAAAAAGGTATTTTCTTACATCACTGGCCATGAGGAAGATAAAAACAGAGCAACCAGAAGAAGAAAGCAAAGCCAAAGCTCCTAAATTCAAAACCTCCAAGAAAAATATGAATTGATCTGAGTCCTTGGAAGACTCCAAAAAGGATTTTGAAAATCAAGAGAAGTAGAGGAAAAACTGGGAAGAGAAATGAGAGTGATGCATGAAAACTATGAAAGAAGAGTCAAGATCTTACTAAAGGAGACCTCCCCCCAAATGTTGAAAAAAGTAATACTTAAAATTAGACTAACCCAAATGGCAAAAGAGGTCTACAAATACAATAAGGAGAATAATACCTGAAAAAAGCAGAATGGGCAAAATAGAAAAAAGAGGTCCAAAAGCTCACTGAAGAAAATAATTCCTTCAAAATTTAAATAGAATTTTAATTTCAGTAATTCCATTAATTAGCAAATGTAAGCTAATGATTTTATAAGAAATCAAGAAATTAAAAAAAACAACAAAAAGAAATAAAAAAATAGGAGACAATGTGAAAAATCTCATTGGAAAAAAAAACAACTGATGTGGAAAATGGATACAGGAGAGACAATTTAAAAATTATTGGTCTACCTGAAGGCCATGATCAGAAAAAGAGTCTAGCCATAATCTTTTAAGAAATAATCAAGAAAAACTCCTCTGATATTTTAGAACCAGAGAGTAAAATGGAAATGCAAAGAATCTACCAATCACCTCCTCGAAGAGATCCCCAAAGGAAAACTCCTAGGAATAATGTACAAAATTCCAGAGTTCCCAGTTCAAGTAGAAAATGTTACAAGCAGCCAGAAGGGGAAATAAAATCAAGGTCAAAGGAGATAGGATTAACACTAAGAATCACCTAAGCAGCAAAACTGAATATAATACTTCTGGGGAATTTCAGTGAAATAGAGGAATTCCAAGCATTCTTGTGAAGAGAGAAGAATTGAATAGAAAATTTGACTTTCAAATCCTAGACTCTATTGAGGTAAGAAAAGGTAAATAGGAAAAAAAAAAACTGTAAGGGAGTTACTAACGTTGAACTGTTTACATTCCTTCATAGAAAGGTAGGGGGGCAGAGAGAAAGAGAGAGAGAGAGACAGAGACAGAGACAGAAAGAGACAGAGACATAGACAGAGAGAGACAGAGACACAGAGACAGAGAGAGACAGAGACACAGAGACAGAGAGAGACAGAGAGAGAAAAAGACAGAGAGAGGGAAGGGGAGTGCACAACGTGAGCTGAATAAGAAAAGATGATACATAAAAAAGAAAATTAAACATTGACAGAAATGTACTAGGAGAAAGACAAAGGGAGGGTAGAATGTAGTAAATCACCTCACATTAAAAAAACAAGAAAGAACTTTTACAATGGAGGGAAGGAAGGGGAAGATGAGAGGGAATAAGTAAGCCTTCCATTCCTCAGATTTGACTTCAAGAGCACATAATATACATACTCAATTGGCTATGGAAGTACAGGAAAGGAGTGGGGAAAGTGATAAGAGAGGGAAGATAATAGGAGGGATGGCAGATTATGGGAAGGGGTTATCAGACACAAACACTTTGATAGAGGACCAGGTCAAAGGAGAGAAGAGAGTAAATGGATGATTGGACAGGATAGAGGGAAATATAGTTAGTCTCTCACATGACTGTTATGGAAATGTTTATATGACTATACATGTATAACCTATATCAAATTGTTTGCCTTCTTAATGAGGGTGGGGGGAGGAAATGGAGAGAATGTGGAACTTAAAGCTTTAAAAATGAATGTTAAAAATTGTTTTTATAGGCAACTAGGAACTAAGACATATAGACAATGGGGTATAGAAATCTGTCTTGCCCAACTGGAAGGAGAAAAATGTAATCAGATTATATGCTGTCCTGGTGTGGGGAGGCGGGGGGGATATAGGGAGAAAATTTGAAATTCAAAATTTTGTGAAATTGAATCTTGAAAACTGAAAATAAATAAAATACTATAATAAATAAAATAAAATGATAAAATAAATAACATAATAATAATAAATAACATAAATAAATATAAAATATATAAATATATATTTATATATAAATAAATATATAATATATAAATATATAAATAAAATAAAATAAATAAAATAAAATAATAAAATAAATAGTAAAAAATGAAAATAATATATGAAATATAATAAAATAAAAAATAAATAAAATAAAATAAATAAATAATGAGCAAACCAATAAACAAATAAATAATGTCTATCTATTTCCCCCAACTACCCTGATCTCATGAGTTGCAAATATCATCTTTCAAGGTAGGAATGTAAGCAGTTCAACTTTAATAAGTCTCTTATTATTTCTCTTTTGTGTTTACCTTTCCATGCTTCTCTTGATTCTTGTCTGCTTTTTCCCTTACCAATTATGCTCAGTTTTTCTGTGTAGGTGATTCTTGGCTTTAATCCTAGCTCCTCTGACTTCCAGAATATCATATTCAAAGTCCTTCAATATCTTATCATAGAAATTTCTAGAGTTTGGGCTATCTTTATTGTATGTCCACAATAACCAAATTATTTCTTTCTGGCTGCTTACAATACTTTCTCCTTCACCTGATAACTTTGGAATTTGGATATAGTATTCCTGGGAGTTTTCCTTTTAGTGTCTCTTTCCAGAGGCCATCAGTGGATTCTTTCCATTTCTATTTTACCCTCTGGTTCTAGAATATTGAGGCAGTTTTACTTGATAATTTCTTGAAAGATGATATCTTTTTTTTTTTTTTTTTTTTTTTATAATTCTCAGGTAGTCCAATAACTGGACCGATTTTCCAGGTCATTGATATTTCCAATGAGATATTTGACAATGTCTTCTATTGTTTTTCATTCTTTTGGCTGTTTTATAATTTCTTGATTTATTACAGAGGAATTAGCTTCCATTTGCTCCGTTATAATTTTTCCTCTACTGTTCTTACTTGATTTTCAAAATCCTTTGTAAGCTCCTCCATGATCAGTGACCAATTCATATTCCTCTTGGAGGCTTTTAATGTGGGAGCTTTGACTCTACTGTCCTCCTCTACTTGTATGTAAGTACATATCCTTGTCACCAAAGTAAGATTTTACAGTCTGAGTTCTCTCATTATGTTTACTCGTCTTCCCAGACAAACACTTGACTCTCTAACTCTTTGTCAAAGTAGACCTCTGTTTCCAGTGGGATGAGTGTGGGTATATTGTCCCATGTTTCAGGGATTTTGTATTAGCTGCTCAATCCCCCACTGTCTGTGGGCTCAGACCTCTGGAAGCAGCCTGTGCCACTGCTCCTAGCGCTGTTGTTGCTGCTTCTGTCAACTACAGTCATTGCTGTTATACACTACTACTGCCACGCCTACTCCCTGGGGCAGGAGCCAGACTCGAACAGACTGCTGACTCCCCTTTCACCGAGATCCCAAAGAATTTTCCCAGTGACCTTTTGGAGTTTGTGGGCTAAGAAGTCCAGAAACAACTGAGACCTGCTCCAGCCCATCTGTGATGGTGCTGCTTACCGCAGATTGTGCTCTGCTCTCTGCCTGATAAGACCCTTCCTTGTTGACTTTCCAGGTTGTCTTGGGCTAGGGATTTCTTTCATTCTATCATTTTGTGGGTTCTGTAGCTCTAGGATTTGTTTAGTCATTTTTATAGGTATTTGAATGGCTTTGGGGGACAGCTCAGGGAAGTCCCTGCTTTCTGCTGTAACTTTTAATTTAATTTAAAAAGCATCACTCCATTTTGCATTTGCAACTCTACTTGGTTTCAACTGTTTGTAACAAGATTGTCTGGTAGTCCCCCTAACATATTACTTTTCAGTTTCCTTTTATCTATTGTCTTCCCATATTAGATTATAAGCTCCTTGAGGTCAAGGCTTGTATATCCTTTCCTTAACTATATCACCATCATTTGGCACAGTGCCTGGAAAATATTACTCACTTAATAAATGTTCATTGAAGAAAACCAAACTATAGCATTATCTTATGCACACTTAGCAAAATCCATCTGACTTTTCCCATTCTCTTTAGAGCTAACCCTACCTTCTTTATGAGAAAGTTTAAGAATGCAATTATACCATCTTAATTTTGTGGCTTTATATTTTTAAGAATCAAAAGCATATAATTCTTTGCATTTATTTCCATATTTAATTTTTTGTTTTGTTCATTCCATTTTTACTTTTAAATTCCTTGAGCATAGTTGCTTACTTGGATATTTTGCCAACTTTCCTTTAAACTGATTTTATCCTGTATCACTTCACTATGCTTTTTGATTGTACTGAATAATGTGTGATATTGCTCATAATCATCCATCATACTCCTGCATAAGATTTTACAAGTAAGTTTATAGTCTAAGGTGGCATTGCCTTTGACTTCTACATTATTCTACTTCATAAGTGAGTCATGCATTTTCTGATTCAAGTATTATTTAGGCTCTTTATACCAATAATATGACAATTTATTTACATTAGACAAACATTTTGTAAAATTATCAAAATTGCTATTGATGATATTTCTATTTTAATTATAAATTGCTGATTAGAATAGTTCAAGATTGAGTGGCTTAGATTGTCTGGCATACTTTTCTCATTATTATTATTTCTTCTGGCTTTAATTCTATTTTTCATTCTAACTAGCATTGATCTGATTGCATAAGGACATCAATAATGAATCTTTTGCTCTATTTTAATAAAAAAAAGCTGAAATTTTTGTCCTATCATTGATTGCTGATCATCTCTAACTGCTAACAGTTCATTTCAGGAGAAAATAGTCATAGTACAAAGTCATGAAATTTCTGTACATGCTACAAGTCTCTATAGTAATTATTAGTGACTTTTGCACTTGTATCTATCCTGTGTTTCCTACTCCCATCTTTGCATAGACATTCCTGGGTGCTAAAGTGTATATTAATTAAGGTGGAAGTTTTTATTGATTTCTCAAAATGATTTCTCTATCTTTGTATTTCTAATGTATTTTAATGAAATTAACATATATTTAATGAAATAATAGATCTATGTGACCTGTTCAAATCATATGGAAGTCTTAGTCACATGAATTTGAATTTGCATGAAGTCTGTGATGGGAAGAGTTTCCTGAATTGAACAGGAAGGGGTTAAGTAGAAAGTATGGAACAGGAAGAGGCAGATGTGTAGTAGAGGTGAGAGGAAGTTGGTCACACTAGTTACAGCTGGGAACGACAGAGAAAGCAGGTAGTAGGGCAGAAATTAGCATGAGTGGGAGAGAGAGCTTGTTTGTGGTTTTGTTTTAGGAAACCTGTTTATAGTTTGTTAAAGGGAGCTGGTTTATGGGAAGCCTAATAGAGGGAAGGCTGGGAATGGTAGTGCCCCCTGCATTGTTATTGTGTATAGATTTCTTTATTGTGATAGATTTTGTTTTCTGGTGTTGAGATTCAGCTTAATGGTGTTTGAATAAATGTTTTGGTTCTGTCTTCCATGTGAAGAATCTGTTATATTTTGAGATTCAGAACTGTTCTGGCATATTCATAACCTCTATAGGCCCTGTGAATATTGCACTGGTGCTACATTTGGACACAAAGATGGAATCACAAAATATGAGACCTCTATTTGGAGGTAGAAAGGCTTTAAGAGAGAGAAATGGGTATCCTATGACAGGAGGATTTACCTTATTACTCCCTAACAAGAGAATGGGCTCAAAGCACATGGCTCTGTGAAAACTGAGAACTGAGGCTATAGAGGGGAGAACCTAGAAATTTGGAAAGATGTTTGCAAGAAATACCAATACAACAAAGAAAAGAACTGGCAGGGGTTTGTCGAAGAGGATGGGCCTTATTGACAAACTATCACCTTACGTTTAAGAACAGAGACAGGATAAAGGAAGAGAAAATTCAGATGGAAAAAAAGTTAGCTAGTTTTCATGGGAATTTCCAGTGTTTGGTCTCACCTTTAAAAAAGCAAGCAACCTTCGTCCAGAACCAGTCTAGTTTCCACAGCCATGACTTCCAAGAGAGTGTATAGGAGAAAAAATGTAACAAAGTCAGAGAGAGAAAATGAAACAATGTTAAAAGGGGAGGCTTCTCAGGTTGGAGCATGTTCAATACTAAGGTGAAAACACAAGAATCAGGGCTCACACAATATTTGGAGAAGTAATTGAGGATTTTACTCAGTAGGAGGTCACAGATATTTTGAATTAGTTCACCCAAAGGATGGGACAATCATTGGTATCTTGAATGGTGAGATTCCTTGAGAGAGAAGAGCAAATAGCCAGAAGATTCAAAGTCAGAATAGATTGACAAGAAAATAATTGTTTATTGTTTTACTGAGAACTGGGGTAGATTGAGCTGGGGTAGATTTTGGAAGAACAGATGGCCTTTCAACTAATGAACCATACAAAATAAATAGAGAAAGGGGGCTTGATATTAGACTGAGAGGGGAAGTTGGTCACACCAGGGAGAATGGGAGATTGGCCATGACCCAGATCAGATTAAAGAAAGTATATCTCTAGCCAGAATGATGACTTCAAAACCACAAATTGGAAAAGAGTAAGCAACCAAGAATGAGACTATTGTAGTGGGTTCATGAATTCCGAAGCATGGCTAACCTTATATCTACCCTGCTGCTGGATATTGTCTACCTTGTTTCTTTGTGACTTTCTGTCTGTTCATCTTGCTTGTTGGATTTGTTTTCTGGAGGCTTAAATACCCTCCACCTGCAGTTGCCTGATCTCATTTAGCCAGATGTCACCCCCTAACTGATGTGCTATGTCAACCCTGGATCTGGTACCAGCTCTTGGTGACCACTGAGGAATCGACTCCTTGAATGGGACTTCTTGGGGCAGGGATAGCTCTACCTCCAATCTCAGCAGGAAGTAGCAATGGAATAAGAGAACTTTGCCCTTTATCCCAAGATTTTAGGCCCCATTTGTTCTAGATGGGGATGATGGGATGCTTGTGCTCAAACCCTACCTGAAGATATTGTTTTATGTGCTTATGTTATATTGTTAAGTTCTGTTGATACCAGTTGCCCCACTGACCTATGTAATGGATAAGAAAGATCTTGGGGCCCAATGTATTGTCAATGTATTTTAATGAAACTAATGTATATTTAATATAGGAATATTGGAATTGGAATATCTTTCCCATCCATTTGTAGACCTATGTGACCTGTTTAAGTCATATGAAAGCCTAAGTCACATGAGTTTGAGTCACAGGAAGCCTGTTGTGGGAAGAACTTGATCAGTGGAACAGAAAGTGATAGAACAGGAAGGGTGGAACAGGAAGAGGCACACTTGGAGCAGAGGTGAAAGGAACTTGGACACACCAGTCAGACCTAGGAATGACAGAGAAAGCAGGATGCTGGGGCAGCAACAATTGTGAGTGCAAGAACTTATTTGTGATTTTCTTTAAAGAAGCCTGTTTGTCATTTATTTAAGGGGGCTGGTTTGTGGGGAGCCTAATAGAGGAAAGGGTTGAGGATGGTAGTGCCCATTGCATTGATATTGTGTATGGATTTGGTTTTCTGGTGTTGGGATTAAGCTTAATGGTGTTTGGATAGATCTTTTGACTCTTTTGTACACATGGAGAGTGTTATATTTTGAGATTCAGAACAGTTCTGCCATATTCATAGCTGCCATAGGTGATGTGAATATTGCATTAGCACTACGCTTTGAAAACCAAAATTTAGTATATAAACTGTAATGGTTTTAATGATGCTCTTTCTTGCAGATCATAGGATACAGTGCAACAAAACATGTCCAAATGCCCACCATGAAATAATGCTTCTTCTTGTCTTCAAGAGTTTGATAAAACAAAATCAATCAATTCTCTTCCACCAACTCAGAGAGTAACTGTGAGCTTTGTTTCCATTTATTTGTCTAGTTCTGTTTAAAGAGAGAATGCCAATTAGGATGCAAAACTTCAAATTCAAAATACCAACACTTTAGCTAAATTTTATGCCTGCACAACCTGTGGCCTTCCAAAGGACTTTTAGATACAAAGAATATTTTCCCCTTCATTTTCATGGGCCACCCAGAATCTTTTGGTATCCTTCAAGCAGCACAGAGCCATAAACAGATTGTGCAGGTTGTGTCTAAACATTGAGTGATCCTAAGAAACCACTGTCTCCTTTCCCACCAGCTCTGAAACTATCCAGCCATTGTGGAAATGTGAAAGGTTTGCAAAAGACAAAGGACGTTTTTTAAAAAATTTCCTTTGTTTTGTCATTAATCAGGCAACAACAGCTCT
Source organism: Bettongia penicillata ogilbyi (assembly GCA_023548195.1). Classification (NCBI taxonomy): domain Eukaryota; kingdom Metazoa; phylum Chordata; class Mammalia; order Diprotodontia; family Potoroidae; genus Bettongia; species Bettongia penicillata. The sequence goes on from JAJHZJ010000040.1 coordinate 4,226,001, forward strand.
TGTGTACTAGGCACTATAGCCACTACAGATACAGACAAAAAAAAATGAAGCAATCCCTGCCCCTCAACTAACTTACATTCTATTGTGGGTGACAAAATAAACATAGGTAAATATGGGTAGAATAAATGTATCCAGAACAAATATTTTATAAAAACCTGGTAGTTAGATAAAAAAAAAAATAGTTTAAGAGAAGGTTTTATAATTGTGGGGATCAGGAAAGTGCTGCTTGAGATAACTCTTAAAGGAAGAAAGGGATTCTAGGAGGAAGAAGTGAGGAGGAAGAATATTCCAAGAATTCAGGATGACCAAAGAAAAACTATTATTGAAATAAGAGATTGAGTAGTATATGTGAGGAACAAGGAGCGGTATTTTTCTCTTGTTTCTTTGTTATTTTGTTGTTTGCTGTTTTATTTTTCTTGGACTAGAAAGTATGGAAAGGAAAGTTATGTATTTTATCTTAGAGGTAACAGAAAGCCAAAAGAACTTACTGAGTAGGGTATTGACTTGGTTAGAGCTGTGCCAGAGGAAAATCACTTTGGAGGAAGTATGAAGGATTGACTGGTTTGGGAGGGACTTCAAGCAAGAAAGATGATTAGGGAAACTTTGCAACAGTCTTGGAGAGAGATCATAAGTGTCCAAAATAAGATGGTGATTGTGTATATCAAGATGCAGCCCAATATAAAAAGTCTTGTAGAGATAGAAATGCTAATATTTCTCATATGATTAGATATGGGGGTGAAGAAGAATGGGGAGTTGAGCATAAAACTGAGGTTACAAATGTTACAAACCTTGGGTCCTGGTCAATTGTTGTGTCCTAGACGGAATTATGCAAATTTGATAGAAGGATGTATTTTGGGGAGATGGGGATAATGATTCTGGTTTGGGACATATTGAGTTTCGAGATATCTCCTAGGACGTATAGTTTAAAACAACAAATAGGCAATTGTTTATATGGAACTGAAGCAAGATTTGACAGCTGATTCGATATGGGAGGTGACAAAGAGTGAGAAGTCAAGGATGGTGCTGATGTGGGTCTGAGTTTCCAAGGAATTCATCACCAAGTGGCCAGCCTAATAATAATCAGCTTATCCATCCATACTGAGTTAAACTGGTTTTGAAAAGAGGTGGAAGACTTCCAAGTATGGTGTAAATTGTCAGAGTTGTAGCTATACTGGCATACTCTTTGGGAACACAGGATGCCCTCCATGTCACAACAAGAAAACTGACCAAGAATTTGTGGAAGAAGCTATCTATTACTCACTAAAAGTGAATTGGTGTGAGAATTGAATGATTTTTTCCATAACATACTGTTTACTATGTTTAGTATATAGATCTCATGTCTTTAGAAGTATATAGCCACCTACAATGTAATTGGGGATGGTGGGGAGAAACTTTAATTCTGTTGAAAATAAATTTTCATTGCAGATACCATTAGATAAATTTCTATTTAAATTTATTTTGCCTCTGCTTCCTGTATTGTCTTAAAAAAGAAAAAAAAAGAATGCAGAGCTTTCTAGGGAGAGATGATACCTTTTGAACTCTGAATTAACAAGTTTATTAATTGTCTTTCCTCAAGGATAAAAATGAAGTGGTAAAAGGAGAATATTAATGCCCATGGTGGGGCAAGAGAATTGGGGTAACAGTGCCAAAGACAGATTTTGTTTCTGCCATAATCATACACATCTCCTATGGCATGTGACAGAAAAAAGTGTCTTCATTAAGAACTGTGGAGTCCTGTAGGTTCCTTCTAAGTGAAAAGCACACTGATTCATCACCATGGATCATAGTAATCTGTCACTATTGCTTTGCTTCTGCCCTCAAACATTTCTTTTACTCTGAAGCGTCTGACCCTATCTTTCTGAAAAACGTTCATTCTGATTCACACTACGATATATCACTTTTATGAAGCCCTCTCTTTCCTGTTCCCCAAGTGATTGTGTCAAACCAAATTTGTGGAGATTAATTCTTCCCCCCTGCAGAATTTAGGACTAACCAATAACCTTGCATATTAAAATATACTTATAGGCTGAGCTGTAATCTTGTGCTTAATTAATGTATGCAGATGTCATAGGTGGAATAATTAAAGGATTATTTATGTAACAAAAGGAAAAATGAATCCACTAACCCTGAGGAATTTGTTCTGATTTAAATATTCATTATTCTTATAAGCACATTATGGGAATGTCTAGGTTGTCAAAATGCAGTTCCAGCTGTAAAGTCTATGTCTTCAGCACACTCAACTCTGATTAGTCCTTTGTAAGAAAGTTCCTGAGAAGTGTCTTTAGGACCTCCAGATATTTTCAGCAAAATATTCTTTTGACAAATGGAAAATCAGTAATCAAGCACATCCATGATATGTGTCCAGTCACTGTAGAGAGAAGAAAATTAAACAAACTTGGTTTCAATTCACTAGGGACATAGAAACCAAAGAGAATAGTGTGGCCACCATCATTGTTTGTCTTTCATTTGTGAAGAGGACAAGTGACATCTAAAGATGATGTCTTGATTCATGGACTAATTGAATTTAGGCTAGGTAGAGTAGCCAAAGTCATCAGTGTCACTTCCTTGCTCTCCTAAATTGCTTATGGTATCACCATTTCTGTCTAAATCATGTACCCATTTTGACCTTATCTTGGTAGAGTAAGAGATCTTGGTCTATGCCTAGTTTCTGCCATACTTATTTCCAGTTTTCTCAGCAGTTTTTTGCAAATAGCGAGCTTTTATCCCAGAAACTGGAGTGTTTGGATTTATGAAAGTAGATTACTATTGTTTTTAACTACTATGTCTGGTATACATAACCTATTCCACTAATCCACCACCCTATTTCCTAGCCAGTAACAGATAGTTTTGATGATCACTGCTTTATAATATCAATATATATTTGGGTCAGGTTTTGAACTCAGGTGTTCCTGACTCCAAAACAGCATTCCTTCCTTTATAGCTATCTCATGTTACCAAAAAGATAAAATGTTTTGAATATATTAGTTTTAACTCTATTATCATATATTTTCCAAATTGCAGTGGGCACTAGGATGATGGAGAGAAAACTCCATACAAGTTACTTTTGTTAAGCCAAGAATAAAACATTCTCTAAATGACTATAGGGTTGTGCAATGTGGAGAAGTAGAATATGAAAACCTGAGAAAACAAACACTATCACGAAGGGACTGAGGACCAGTGAGAAGGGGAGGCACAATTGAAGAGGAAAAAGGGCATAGAGAAGAGAGTTGGAAGGATATCAGAGGAATTTACCTAAATTTAGCACTATATTTCACCAAAAATATGATCTTCCTGTCATAACACCACTTTTGAAATGAGGAAAATGAAACAAGTAGAAAAAATAGTTTGGTCAATATCACAAGGTAAAAATGTTGACTTATTAATACAGAAAGACTAACTGGTGATACAGTGGAAAAAGTACAGGTCTGGAGTCATGGAGTCTTCTTGTATTCAAATCTAGCATCAGACACCGCTTTGTGAAAGTGGAAGTCACTTATCCTTGTCTGCCTCAGTTTTCTCATCTGCAAAATGAGTTGGAGAAAGAAATGACAAATTATTCCAAATGTCCAAAGGGCTATAAAAATGTTCATAGCCTTTGATCCAACAATACTACTTCTAAGGCTGAGTCCCAGAGATGATAAAGATGGGGAAAGGACCCACTTGTACAAAAATATTTATAGCAGTTCTTTTTTTTTGTGTCCAGGAACTGGAAATTGAGGGGATGCCCATCAATTGGTCAATGGCTGAACAAGTTGTGGTATATGAACGTAATGGAATACTACTCTGCAGTGAGAAATGATGAACAGGAAAACTCAGTTATATGAACTGATACTGACTGAAGTGAGCAGAGCCAGGAGAACATTACACACAGTAATAGTCACAATGTGAAAGGGCTATTTTGATAGACTTAGCCCTTCCAAACAATTCAAGCACCAAAAACATTTCCAAAGAACTCGATGCAAAACGCCATCCACATCCAGAGAAAGAGTTATAAAGTCAGAATGCGGAATGAAGCGGATTATTTTCTCCTGTGTTATGATTTGTTTTTCTCATAGGTTATCCCATTCATTTTAATTCTTCTATGCAACGTGACTAATGTGAAAATGTATTCAATAGAAATTCATACATAGAAGCCATATAAGATTGCATCCCATCTTGGGGAGGGAGAGGGAGAAAATTTGAAGCTTATGGAAGTGATTGGTGAAAACTGAAAACAAATTAATAATTTTGGGGGAAATTTTTTTTTTAAATTGGGAAAAGAAATGATATCCATATCCACAGAAAGAAGTACGGAGTCTGAATGCAGAGTGAAACATACTATTTTCTTTTCTGTTCTGTTTTCTTTCTCATGGTTTCATCATTCTTCTACACAACATGTAGAATAAGTGTGTTTAATAGGAATATATGTGTAGAACCTATAACAGATTGCATGTCATCTTGGGGAAGGAGAGAAAAAAAAATTAAAACTTATGGAAGTGAATATTGAATACTAAAAGTAAAGGAATTAACTAATAAAAGCATTCAGAATCTGCTAAGACTCTGGACACAAAAATCTCTCTTTGCTCCCAGACCAGTGTACATGCTTGATTATGCCACCTTGGAGGAACTGAGATCTTACAGATTCCCAGAGTACACACTATGCTTGACAAAGGACCCAAAAGTCAAGTAACTGGTTGGGAGAATCCCCCAAAAAGGGGAAAAAAAAACAAGACTATAGAAGGTTACTTTCTTGATGAACAGATATCTTCTCCCATCCTTTCAGATGAGGAAGAACAATGCTTACAATCAGGGAAAGACATAAAAGTCAAGGCTTCTGTATCCCAAATATCCAAAATAAATACTCAATGGGCTCAGGCCATGGAAGAGCTCAAAAAGGATTTTGAAAATCAAGTTAGACAGGTGGAGGAAAAAGGGCATGGAATAAGATATTCCAGAAGTCAAAGGAACTAGGACTAAAACCGAGAATCACCAACCCAGCAAAACTGAGTATAATATTTCAGGGAAAAAAATGCCTTTCAATGAAATAGAGGACTTTCAAGCATTCTTGATGAAAAGACCAGAGCTGAAAAGAAAATTTGACTTTCAAACACAAGAATGAAGAGAAGCATGAAAAAGTAAACAGTAAAAAGAAGTCATAAGGGACTTACTAAAGTTGAACTGTTTACATTCCTACATGGAAAGATAATATTTGTAACTCTTGAAGCTTTTTTCAGTATCTGGGTAGTTGGTGGGATTACACACACACACACACACACACACACACACAGAGAGAGAGAAGAGAGAGAGAGAGAGAGAGAGAGAGAGAGAGAGAGAGAGAGAGAGAGAGAGCGCACAGGGTGAATTGAATAGGATGGGATCATATCTTAAAAAAACTAAATTAAGGGGTGAGAGTGAAATATATTGGGAGGAGAAAGGGGGAAATTAAATGGGGCAAATTATCTCTCATAAAAGAGGCAAGTAAAAGACTTTTCAGTGGAGGGAAAAAGAGAGGAGGTGAGAGAAAAACTGTGAAGCTTACTCTCATCACATTCGACTAAAGGAAGGAATAAAATGCACACTCATTTTAGTATGAAAACCTATGTTATAATACAGGAAAGTAGGGGAAAAGTGGATAGGCAGGGTGGGATGGATGATGAAAGGGAGGGCAGAGGGAGGAGGGAGCAATTTAAAGTTAACACTCTTGGGGAGGGATAGGATCAAAAGAGAGAATAGAAGAAATGGCGGGGCAGGATAGGATGGAGGGAAATATAGTTAGTCTTACACAACACGACTATTATCGAAGTCATTTGCAAATCTACATAGATATGGCCTATATTGAATTGCCTGCCTTCCCAGAGGGAATGGGTGGGGAGGGAGAGATGGGGAGAATTTGGAACTCAAAGTTTTAGGAACAACTGTTGAGTATTGTTCTTGCTACTTGGAAATAAGAAATACAGGTAATGGGGTATAGAAAGTTATCTTCCCCTACAGGAGAAAAGAGAAGGTGCAGATTTGTGATATGGGTAATTAGAATGCTTGGCGTTATGGAGTTGGGGGAGGGGAGAAATGGGGAGAAAATTTGGAACCCAAAATTTTGTGGAAATGAATGTTGAAAACTTAAGTAAATAAATTTAAATATATTAAAAAAAACTCAGAAAAACTAAGGAAACCCCTGCAGTCATGAAGAGTCAGACACAATGAAAAAAGTGACTGAACAAGAACGACATCGCTGCCACCCTTTGAATTTCAACTGAAATTAACTGTATTAGGAAACTTGACCTAATGTGTTTATCATGTTATTGAACAGCTGCCGTGTTAATTTCTGAGGTAGATGCACACTATATTATTGTGAAGTGATTTTATTTACTTCCCTATGTCTCCACATGTCAATTTTGACATATAACCCATTTGGGTAGATATTCATATACTTACTTTAGGTTTCTCAGAAGTCTTCAAATTAAAAGATATTTTTACAAAGGAAATATTTTGTTAGACATTCAAGATAATTTCATATGTAGAAAAACCCATAAATTTCTTGAGTATGATATGATAATTCTGTTACTACCCAATGTTAAGAAGACAGACATTCATGGTAAGCCTCCAAGTATATGCCTAAACTCAATGCATGAACTTTCTATTGCTTAGATGATATGGAAATAATAGTGCAAAAAAACCCACAGAACTGCTAATGAATGATTTCAATACTTATTTCATCAAGAGCACCTATGTCAAATGGATTCAGAATCTCTTAATTTAGATATCTTAAATATTTGGATCTTTAAAGAAGAGAAACATAGTATATATTTCCTAGTCACATCCAAGCATGCCCTTTGCCCATCCTCCTTGTTCTCCCAGTATAATTTGGACTTGGTCCCTAGGACTCTGAACTGCTATGGGTGAGCTTTAATTAAGTGCTTAATAAATGCTTGATCTTTCATTGATTCCTCAATGAGTCTGGAAAGGTAGATAGGAGTCACATTGTAAAAGACTTGCAATGCAAACAGAGCTGGGAAGGTTTCATTTTATCCTAGAAGTCATAGAGAATCACTGAAAATTCTTGGTCAGGTGAAATTTGATCAGACTTGTGCTTTGGCAAGAGTACTTTGTTAGTATGATGGAGTATGTGGTGCATCAGAGAGCAGAGAATAGAAGACAGGACTCTTATTTGTGGGTTGTTGAAATATTCAAGGTGAAAAATGATAATGCTCTGGGTTCTGCCAAGACAGCAGAATCATCTGTGTGACTCCAATACTGGAGCTTATGCTGTTTTTAATTAGGAGTAAATAAATAAAATCAATGCCCTTTAAAATCTAGAATAAGCAATTCCCAGGCATCTTTAAATATATAAATCAAAAGTAAGTTTGTTAAAGATACACATAAGGGTTTATACAATTCCTTATATGTTCCCCTAAGGATTCATCAGTCACTGGCTATTCTGTGTTTCCCATCTTCCTTCTGTCACCTGAACATTCCTCTATAATATAAGAAAGGTCATGTGCTTCAGAGTGATGGACATCCCACCAAGGATTTGGTCTCTACTAGTGGAACCAAGGGACATTTTCTGATCTCTCTGAGTTGTCCTTCAGGAGTCAAGTTCCAAAGTTTAAGCATGTATCCTTGAACATTCCTTATTTAGAACCAGTGGATTTATAACAAGTTAATGAATTGAATTAAACTTTTACTGAATGTCTGTAGCTCTTGAATTTCCTCCAGAACAGATCATGGCATTCATTTCACTTCTGCGCTTCACACAGACTGGAGTGGTTAATTTATGAGAGGTTGTCTCTTCAGGTTTTGGCAATAAGCTGAACAGTTGATTCTACAAAATTGGAGTATTAGAACAAAGACTGTTACTACCAGGGTTTTCTGGGGAACAATAACAATCCTGAATTGAAGTAGGTTCCTCCAAAAGGCAATCTCAGGAGCTTTAACTCAGCTCAAAATCTTCCGAACTTCTTTTTGCCTTGTTGAAGGGCAATGAGCTTCTATACTAAAGGGGAAGAATTATAGCCCCCTCCAAACAACAACTCCAGTTGTTCACAGTTGTATATCATCTCAAGGTTTAACAAATGCTTTCCTCAAAGCAGCCCCTTTTTGGTAGGTGATGTGAAGGTTAATATGCCCTTTTAACATATAAAGAGCAGCAACATAAACTAGAATTGATATTAGAGATATAATAGGAGAAGTATTTCTTTGACTCAACTTCTTTCCTCCTCCTCACAGTCTGATCAGGCTTTTAAGGAAAAAAACCAAAGGTTATACCAGGAGTCTGATTGATAACAACTTCTCTGACTCATTTCTAGGTCATCAAAGGTATAAAATCCTAGTGGCATCGAGTTGAAGCCTCTGTGATTTAGTGAATTTCTAAACGTACATGAGTCACTACACCCTAAACTTACAAAATGTTTCCACGTGGAGATGATAAGGAAGGGCACAACAAATGCTTCTTTTTTGTTAAATATTCGGTGACTTACTATACCTCATTTCATCCCAGTATCGAACCTGAACTCAGAGGGTTCTGGGCTTAGCACCACACCAATATCAAAGATCATATAGTTCAACATTTTATTTTGCAAGTGAATAAACTAGACCCAGAGAAAGAAAATGGCTTGAATAAGTTAAAATAAATAGGTCAGTGACAGAGCCAGGACTAAGAATGCAGACTTTCCAACTCCAAGTTCAGTACTTTTTTTTCTCCTCCTCCATACTGCTTCCACAAATACAATATATTTTTTAATATTCAGTATAATAATAGCCAAGGTTTATATAGCTCTTTTGATGTGCTAAGAAAAGGTGCTAATTACTTGATTATTTTATTTGATTCTCACAACAATGCTAGAGTTTAGGTGCCATTTTACAGATGAAGAAATGGAGGAAAATAGAGGTTAAGTGACTTGCCCAGAGTCACAAACCTAGCAAATATCTGAGGTCAGATTTTAACTCAGATTTTCATTACTCCAAGTTCAGAACTCTATCTACTGTACCACCTACCATATACTGAATATGTACTCTGTCTAAGGTTCACTCAAGGTTCTAAGGATTTTGCAACATAAATGAGAATATATCCCTGCCTTCAAGTAGCTTTCACTCTAATAGACCAGTCTCTAACAGTTTTGTTGTTATCTCATCGTCAGACGCACAGTAAACTCTGCTGGATTTCGAGTGATTTAAAAAAAAAAATGAATGACATATTTTACCTGCACTCAACTTTTTTTAATGGACCTAGAGGAAATTTCAACTGAAGAACTTCCTCTATAACACAGACTGGCCTTTTCTTTGTAATGTAAAACCTGAATTATGTGGGGTTAGATGTGTACTGAACCCAGCTTCAAATGAAATTTTCTGTGTGAACCTTTATATCTAAGAAATTAAGGTTTCACTTACTGTTTTTTTTCTTTTTAACTTTCTATCTCTGTGCTATCAAACTAAATGGAAAGGGAGGGGAGTAAACCATATATAACTCATAAGTTATATTTGCTTAACCTATTAACATAATCATATGATTTTTGTTGTTTTTGTTATTGCCATGGTCAATAGTGATCGTTTTCCTAAAATTGAACCAGTTCTGTATTCCTAGTTTAAATCCTACCTGATCATAGTGTGTAATTTTTGTGACATATTGTTGTAATCTCTTTGTATTTTAACTCTTTTGCATTAATATTCATGAATAAAATTGATCTATAGTCTCTTTTATTTCTCTGCCAGTGTAGATATGAAAACCATATTTGAATCATAAAAGAAATTTGGTATAAATCCTCCTTTACTTATTTTTTTTTTCAAATAGTTTATATAGTATTGGTATTACTTGTTCCTTAAATGTTTGAGAACATTCACTTGCAAATCCATCTGGTGCTGGAGATTTTCTTATTACAGAGCAGTTTACATTTTTTGTAAGCATGATTTTACTGAGATGGTGAGTTTTACTGGCATATAATTGGGCAAAATAACCCCAAATATTTTTTTCATATTCTTTGGTGATATATGCACCCTTTTCATTTTTGATTCTAAGTTGTCTTTCTTCTTTCTTTTTTTTTTTAATTTTTATCAAATCAACCAGTGATTTGTCTCATTTTTTTTAATAAAGCCAGCTCTCATTTAATTTATTAACTTATTTGTTAAAGAAAAATCTATTTTATGGATCTCACTTGATTTTTAGGATTTTCATTTTGGCATTTAACTGTATATTTTTAATTTGTTCTTTTTCAAATTTTTATGAGTTAAATATCAAATTCAATGACCTCTTCTTTGTTTCTTTTATTGATATACACATTTAGATATAATATTTCTCTTAAGTACTGCTTTCTCTGCATCCCACAAATTTTGGAATGTTTTCATTGCTGTAATTCTCTTTTATGAAATTTTTTATTGTTCCTACAAGTTTTTCTTTGACTCGCTCATTCTTTAGAAATAGGTCATTTATTTTCCAAATAATTTTAAATCCATGTTTCCATGTCCCTTTATTAGATATCATTTTAATTTCTTTATGGTCTGAAAATAATTGATTTTTTAAATTTCTGCTTTTCTGCATTTGGTTGTAAGGTTTTTATATTCTAATATATGGTCAATTTTTGAAAAGTTATTATATATAGCCAAGAAAATGCATACTTATTTCTATTCAGTTTTCTCTCAAAGTTTTATCACATCTCACTTTTCTATGATTTACTTATCTCTTTGACTTCTTAATTTTTTTTATTATTTGGTCAGATTTATGTAACTATGAAAGAGGAAATTCAGTTCTTTCACTACTATAGTTTTACTCTATATTCACTCCTATAATTCATTTAACTTTTCCTTTAAGAATTTGGATGCTCTGTCATTTGGTGCATATATGTTTGGTATTCATATTGCTTCATTGTCCATGGTTCCTTCTAACAGATGTAGTTTTCCTTTGCATCCCTTTTAATTAGGTATAGTTTTACTTTCGCATTTTCTGAAGTCATGATTGCTACCTCTGCCTTTTTTTTACTTCAGCTAAACCATAATAGGTTCTGCTGCAGCCCTTATTTTAACACCATGTATGTCTTTCTGTTTCATGTGCATTTCTTGTAAACAACATATTTTGGTTTTTGATTTCTAATTCATTCTTTTACCCACTTCTGCTTAGTAGGTGAGTTTATTGATTCACATTCACAGTTGCATTTACTAACTGTACATTTTCCTCCATTCTATTTTCTTCTCTTTGCCCTTCTCTCTTTCTTTTATGCTGTCCCTCCTCTAAAGACCAATTTGCTTCTAACCACTGCTTTCTTTTATCTTCCTTCCCTTTCATCACTGCTTTCCTTTCTCCTCTGCCCCTCCGACTTCCCTCTTACATAAGGTATTCTTATATTAGTAGTTGCATAGTTTTGTGTGTATATACATACATGTGTGTATATATATATATATATATATATATATATACGTGTGTATAGATACATGCATATATATACATATGTGTGTGTGTATAATTTCCTTCCCTTCTAACCAATTTAAAATGTGAGGTATAATCTTTGACTGTCCTCCCAACCTCTTCCTTCTGTACCTTCTTTATGAGAAATAATTGTCCTCAGTCTTCCTCTCCCTTTTCCCTTCTTCCAGGGCATCCCTCTTTCTCACCTATCCTTGTTTTTAAAACCCATCCCAACACATGTGACTTATTCTTCCACCATGTTCTATGTGGTATCCTCTCTCCTAAAAAATGATAAAGCCTAGTTAACTTCCTGTCAGCACCACTTTTCTTGACATTTTATCCTACTTGATTCAGACACAATTTCTGTATTATATTTTTCTCCAATTATTTATCTAATGTTTTCATACTTTGATGCTTCTATTATCCCATCAATTGCCCCACAATCTGACTATTCTGAACTGTGAGGACCTATGCTCTCATCCTATTAATGCTTACAATATTCAGAAACAACTGTATCATGCTTATCAGTTTAATCACTTATTCTTCTGCCTCATGAATACAGTCCTACAGCAATTTTCCAACTATAGTACTCATGGGTTCATTCTAAATGCTATTCCTTCCCATGAATTTAGTCTCACATATGTAAGTTGAGCATGGAAGTTGTCTTTTTGTGTGTGTGTACATGTGGTATGATCACTGATTTAACCCAAGCAAGATGAGTTGTACCGACAATAAGTATTGAGCTTGGTTAGTTTAAAAAAACTTGACTCTGATATAGCAAAGACTTTTTAGAAGAAGATTTGAAATAAATCTTGAGACTTTATGGAAGAAGTAAGTTTTTGAAATAAACCTTGAATTTGGGATCAACTGAGCTATCAAAAAATAAAGACAAATAATAGGAAGGTATCCTAGATTTAGACTTAGGTAACCTGGATTTGAAGTACAAATTGTCAAATTGCAAGTAGGCTTCCTATAGGTCATTCCCCCAGCTACAAAAAATGAACCTTATCTCCAAAACCCTATATTCTCACTGATATATGGGAGACACTGGCACAGGACTGCTCAGCATGGTGTGCCCACATCAGAAAGGGTGTTGTGCTCTATGAGCAAAGCAGAATTGAAACAGCATGAAGAAAATGTAGGATGCACAAATTTGGAGTAACCACCCCAAATGTTCGCATAAACTATCTGTGCCCAATCTGTGGTAGAGTATTCTGAGCTCATATTGGTCTGATCAGCCAGTCAGACACATGGAATTTGACCTCATGATGGTGATGTCATTTTGATCCTCTTGTCCCCATGCTGTTCCTAGAACAAGATACTCCCTCTCCAAGCATTATCAATGACTGTTTTTAAAACCTAGAATGTTCTCCCTCTTCATTTTTGCTACCTCCTGATTCCTCTCTCTTCTTTCAAATCCCAGCTGATACGTTTCCTAATGGGAGCCATTCTTGATCCTTCTTAATTCTGGTGTCTATCTTCTATTGCTTATTTATCTTTTTTAAAGTTATTTTATTTTTAATTTTTGGAACAAAACAAGCATTCCTGTAATATAATACAATAAAAATATGATGGCACATGAAACTGCACAAAACTTACTATTCCTTTAAAATATACAACAAAATTATCACATAAAGTTATTTTTATTCTTCCCTCTCCTCGCCCTTGAGATGGCTACCATTAGACACAAATAAGTGTATACACATACATCTATATCAGAATTAAAGGAGAGATTAATAAAATTGAGAGTTACCAAAACTTTGAATTAATAAAAAAACTGAGTTGGTTTTATGAAAAAGAAATACTAAAATAAACAATTAGTTAACAATTAAAAAAAGAGAGAGAAGAAAACCAGATTACTGTCATCAAAAGTAAAAAGGAGTGAATATACTGCCAACAAAGATGAAATTAAAGCAATTATTAGTCATTTTGCCCAATTATATGTCAATAAATTTAAGTATTTTAACGAAATGGAAGAATATTTACAAAAATATACATTCCTAGATTAGTAGAAGAGAAAATAGAATATCTAAATAGACCCATTTTAGAGAAGAAGAATTGAATGGGCCATAAATGAGCTTACTAAGAAAAAAGCACAACAGGATCAGGTTGATTCACAAGTGAATTCTATCAAACATTTAAAGGTCAACTAATTTCAATAGTAAATGGATTATCTGGAATAATAAGTAAAGAAACTGAACTACTACTGCACTCCTTTTATGAAACAAATATGATACAATAACTAAACCAGAAAAAAACAAAAAGAAAATTATAGACAAATCTGATTAATGAATTTGGATGCAAAAATCTTAAATAAAATATTAGCTAAAACAGTATAAGAATATATAACATAGATTATACATTATGATCAAGTGGCATAAATGCCCAGAATGTAGAAATGGTTTAACATAAGAAAAGTTATTAACATAGTTTATTACAGCAATAATAAAAGTTTACAAATATCAATTTATCAATAGATGCAGAAAAAAACCTTTGAAAATTTTAACATTTATTTCTATTTTTAAAACATCACTTGAAAGTATTGGTAGAAATGGATTTTTCTTTAGATGCATTAAACCCATTTATCTACTGCTTATTTCAGATGTAGATTTTAGGTAGCCTTATTGTAAGTACCTGTTTGTTATCTTCTCTCCCCCATTAGACTATATCTCCCTGGGAGCAGGTATTGTCTTTTACTTTTATTTAAATACATACCACTTAGCATGGTATCTGGCACTTAGTAAGACATTTATTGATTGACTGAGTTGGATTAGACTTTCTCTAAAGTCTGTTTTAGTTCCAAATGCTATGACGAAGATTAGAAAATGTTGGGCTGTACAGATCCCTGTTTTGTTTTCTAACTAAACATATATACTAGTAACTGGTTTTGAGGCTTATGGCCATTAATATCTACCAAAAGATATTGGCTGTGCATGTGTGTGTGTGTGTGTGTGTGTGTGTGTGTGTGTGTCTATCTGTGTGTGTTCACATCTCAAACTATCTGGTAAAAATCCTTGTGCAATGTGCCCCTTACTGTGATTAAACAGAAACCAAACAGATCTGAGACTTCTGAAGGCTCACTGCATTCGGAATAAAGATTTCAATTAATGACTGAACATCAAATGACCCAGATATACACAAAGCAGTATTTAATTGCATGCCATATTATTTCATTTCATATTCATTTTTAGAAAAATGATACAAAGGATTGTCTTTTATTTCTTTAATTTTTAAAGAAGCAGCCTTAAAAAGCCTTTCTGTACAATGAATAGAAAAAGGGTGGATTTCATTTATTCTTTCCTTGAAACAACTATTATTTTGATCCCTTTTCCATTTCCCCAATAGTAGGAACTTCTCTTTTCATTGAAAGGGATAGTTCACAGTTCTGAATGTACTTCAAAAAAAGAGCCAAATGTACATGTCAAAGAGGACAGACAGAGTGGATATATGGGGACGAATGTGTGTGGGCTAGCTCTTCCACACTTGTTAACAAAGGTCATAGTTCTTGTATCCCACTGCTGTTCCCCAGACAAGCTGCTCTCTGCAATGCAAGACTGGGAAGTAGATTTCATTACCAAACCCAAGGTCACAGGTGGTTTTGCATAGAAGCATAATTAAATTGCATTGAATGAATTAGAATGGTGAGCAAATAAGGTTTCCTTATTTGAGTGGAATGGGACAGATAGAATGCAACGCCATGTCCAGAGTTTAGGGAGGATACATTTTTGCTAGTGGAAATTAATCCTGAGAGCAATCACTTGATGATCCCTGACTCTGAATTCTGAGTTGAAATTATTCTTCAGTCACCGAGGGATGAGAAAGCCAATCATTCCTAATTAGCAGGTCATTTTTTTTGGTTAGTGGAATTTATGCTGGTCACGGATTTGACAGTAAAAGAGAGCAACCCCTCTTCTTTGGGAGGGAATAAATGACATATGTGACTGGGAAACTATGCTGATCAAAAACAATTAGGGAGAAAGGGAAGTTATTAAAGATGAAGAGAACCCATTTACTTGTGTCTATCAAACTGTGCAGATTTACCCAGGTGTGGGGAGCATGAGGATGTGGGAGGAGAGGCTAGCACAGTAGCAACAGCATCTGCTCACTCCTTTAGGAGAAATAATCTCAATACCACAAGGATGTGGTAAAAAAGTGTGATTTTACAGGGTATGCTGCTATACTGCACATGCTATTCTGGAGAATGTCACAGTTGTTCTCATCTTCCCAAGACAGGTGCCCTTCCTCTGTATTTTAGGCACAACCACCTCTGAGTTTCTACTCCATTCTTTTAGCACATTTAAAGAGCCTCATCTCACATACACTATCTGATGATATTATCTCAGATATCTGAGTGACTTTTAAGCTTCGATAGAATAATTTTTGATTATCAAAATCTTTTTTATCTTTTTTATCACATAATTTCCATGAAATTTAGAACCCCTCTAAATGTTTTATCTACAGTCATTTTCATGTAACCAATTAATGACATTAGGCAGCTTATACTTGCATTTTCATTCCAAAGTGACACAGGACCATGGAATCCAACATAGCATATTGCAAACTGCATTCTGTGGGATCTTTTTGTTTTAGAATTTGTGAACAAAGATTTTATGAAACAAAAAATTGATTTAAAAAACATAACAAGAACATAAAACAAGGGGAGAGACCACAAAGAGATCAAGACAGACTGTTTTGGCCATATGACGGTCCCTGAACTGGCTCTTCCACACTTGTTAACAAAGGTCATAGTTCTTGTATCCCACTGGGGTTCCCCAGTCAGGCTGCTCTCTGCAGTGCAGGGCTGGGAAGTCTTTCTGTTTCTCCATGCTGACATGGCTTCATCTCTATTTACCTCACACTGTAGGCACATACTTTCCCCTCTTGCTTTCTCTTACTATTTATGATACAGGTGGTCCTCCCTATCATCCAGCGCTTTACCTTCCAGTCTTCCTTTTCCCTTCTGACACTATTTCTCCATAAATCTTGTAACTTACTCTTAGCCTAGTACCTTGTATCTGTGAAATACACACACACACGCACGCACACACGCACGCACGCACACACAGACTACTAGTGTCACTTCAACCACTTCTTCACATAGTGTGTAAAAGAACACACTTTATAATCTTACCTAAGTGTCTAATATACCTGATCTGTAATCACATCTGAGGTTTTAAGGAATAGAGATAGAAATCACTCTCCATTTAAGGTAATTATCATGTTTATTGATTATTCTAAAATTTACGTGCTGCTTTATCCTTAAGGTAATTTCTCACTCCATCTTAGCATCTTGAACTACTAAGTAAGGGTTTTGTATATATACATATATAACCTCATGTGTGTGTATACCTCAAAATGGTACATGAACAAATGAGTTTAGGAAACTCTGATCTAGTAAATTGAAATCCATATGAGTGTGTATTTCTTTCTGTCTCTGTATACACACATGCACATACACACATATATACATATATGCAGACATACACAAGAATATTTATAGATTTTTACAGTGTTTTAGCTATATATACATATATACACATATTACATCATATATGCATATAATTTTCACATGACTGAAATTCCTATTAAACTTAACTATCTGTTTTTTTCCAACATCAATATAATACCATAAAACTTAAAATATTTACAAACATGTACATATGTAGTAAAACTATTTTTATTACAATATTAAGTGTATTAAGTGTGTGTGTATATATATATATATATATATATAAATATATGGAAGCTGTGCGAATAAAAACAACAGTAACTAAACTTTGAAGATCATCAGCTGCAAGTACACAGAGAAATGGAAAGATAACTTCTTAAAACACCAAGAATTGCCTAAAATCATGTAGTTACTGGTGATAGTAAGAGCCCATACTTTCTATTATGCCACTACATATGTGTGCATTTATAACTCTACATACATACATGTGTATGCATATTTAGAAACACATATATACACATACACATACGTATACGTGCATATACATATGCATTTGCATACATATATGTATATTTGTAAATATATATGCATATGTGTATATATATATGTGTGTGTGTATATGTGTATATTTGTGTATGTGTATATATATATATATTTAGATATATCTATATAGTTATATAGGCCTTTTGAGATCAGATCAATGACTCCATCCAAAGAAGTAAATGAATTAATTTTTTTTAACCTAGAGGGAGAGCTCTAGTGTCCCAATGATCTGATTCTGCTTTTCTTTAATGACTTGCATGAAAAACATGGATGGTCTACTTAGATGACACAGGACTGAGAAGGAGAAACACAATGACAGAAAAAAAATGTAAAATATTAATACCAATAATAATCTTGATAGACTAGAGCAATGGGCTGAATAAAACAAATAAAATTTTAATGGGGACAAAAGGAAAGTCCTTTAGTCAAAGGGAAAAGAAACATTTATTAAGCACTAGTACATGTCAGGTACTGTTTATGTGTATCTTTATCTATCTATCTATATATCTATATGCACACATATACATATACATATATATATATGCTTGTGTACACATACCTTTATACACACACACACATAATCTTTGTAATAACCCTGAAAATTAATTGCTGATATTATGCTTATTTTACAATTGACAAAACTGAGACAGGCAGAGGTTTAATGATTTTTCCAGAGTTATACAGCAATAAATGATAAACTCTCTAGTTTGCCAATATCTTTCCAAAGACATGTGACACAGAATTGACAACAATATTCCAAATGCAGTCAGAATAGGGAAGACTACAAGAGAACTATGATGGCTCTCATTTTGGACAGTGGCCCTCTCTTAAAGAAGTCTAAAATCTTGCCATCTTTTGGTAGTTATGTCACCTTTCTGTTGGCTCATATTGAATTTGTAATCTACTAGAAGACTGATATTTTTCACACAAAATCTTGCATAAAATTTTTAGGAATATTTTCTTATTTGAACTCATAAAGGATAGCTATCCTGGGCACTTTCTTGGAATGAATGTGACAGTGGGAATTCAGCAAGAGGAAGAGGGATCACAGGAGCAGAAGGATTTTCCAGGGTAAGAAGGGGAATGGAAATTGTAGAAAAAATCTAGAGAATCAGGAGGAGAGGAGAGAGAGAACTGAATTGGTCAAAAAGGTATTCTTTCACTAGGGAGTTGATCATCATACATTACTGAAAAGCAACATGATTGCAATGGCTGTTTTACAAGTTGTTATTACTAATGACTATGTTTTTTTCTTTTCTTTTTTTTTTTTTTTTTGTATTGATGTCACCGCATTTTGTAAGGGATGAATGTAACCATGGTTCCTGAATGTAAACTGGAGAGTCAGGAGCTGAGCCTGAAAAGTAGTGAAAATGACTGCCACAAGTACTTCTTAAACAGAACTTCTTAAGACGATTTCACCGATTGGATGAGAAATTCTCTAGGGTAGAAGTAGAAAACATTTTTTTTTTTTTTTTAGGGAGGTAAGAACAGAACCAGGTTAGGAATGGTAAATACAGATATTCAGAAGCATGCATTTGACAAAAATAAACAAAGCAGGATTAATATATATCTACTACTATTCATCTTCCAGGAGGCCAAAAGAAAATTTTTTGAATATAGTTTGTGACATTATTCTTAACTATTATCCATTTTACCTTTCCTTGACACTAGGCAGTACACATATGGTAAAATAATGAGATATGTGCCAATTCTCTTAGTAGCCATCCTTTCCTAAGCATAAGAATGGTTTGTTGGTTATGCCTCCCTTTACCACCTTTGTAACAGGTAACCAAGAACCTCCTCACTCTGTAAGATCACACAAACCTTGGTACTCACACCTCATCAGTAGCCTCTAATTGGAAGACTGAGAGGGGATTTCCTATCAAAACCTCCATTTAAAGAAGGTATCTAGGTCAGTTATCTCTCTATTTTCCACATTTCACAGTCCCTAAACTGGTTAGCCTCCCTTCCCACTCTCCTTTTTGTCTTTTTCAGTTCTTTTTGTCTGCTGCTTTCTTCCATTAGATTTCAATCTCCTTGAGAGAAAAGAGAGCTGTTCTTTTTTTTTTTTTTTTGTATTCCCATTAGAGAGTACAGTGACTTGGACATGGTTGATGTTTTTTTATTAACTGACTTACTCTCAGCTGTGACTTAAAGAACTTGGGAACTCCAACCCTTCAGGCTCATAAATAAGAATTCATGCTTTAAATACTAATATTTCACCCCTTGATAGAAACTCATTAATCTAGGATAAGAAAAGAAGAAATTTTTTAAAAAAGGGAAAAGATAACCAGGGCCCCATGCTTAATCTTACCTATTTGAATCTCCCTGAATTTGCTGCCACATTGTTGAATTCAACAAGATGCTGTAGTGGAGAAAGATCAGCTTTTGTGCATACAGAACTGGAAGCTTCAGATTTACTTAATGTCGAGGGCTGAAGGAAGACAGCTTGACTTACAATATCTCTCCTTTTAAAAGGTCAGTTGAGTCAAAGATTCCTGTGACTCAGCGGCTAATAAGGTGATTGCTTCCTCACCTCAGAGTATGAGCACTTAATTGCTTAGTCATATACACAGAAGAAAGCATGGCTGACAAACCCCTGCATGGAAACCAGAAAAGGGAACTCTTGAGTATACTTCATAAGATGGCCCAGGTCAGAACTAGCATTAGAAAAGGAACTTAAATGAATAATGAGGCAAGTACATATTTACATAGCATTTTTACATCTGTTATGTCATCTTAACTTCACTATCCTCTGATACACAGAATGCAAAGTTATTATTATTACATGAGGAAATTTAGGATCAAAATATGTTTCCTTCTTCTACCCTGAATCATAAAACTATTAAGTGGCCATCGTGACTCAAATCTATATCTTCAGATTCTTCTTTTGGTTTCTCAATTCCAAGATTCCAAGAATCTTCCTTCCTCCTTCCTTCCTTCCTTCCTTCCTTCCTTCCTTCCTTCCTTCCTTCCTTCCTTCCTTCCTTCCTTCCTTCCTTCCTTCCTTCCTTCTCTCTCTCTCTTTCTCTCTCTCTGTCTCTCTCTCTTTCTCTCTCTCTCTCTCTTTCTCTCTCCCTCCCCCTCTCATTCTTTCTTTCATTGGCCTCCCTATCTTGCAACCACTAATAGGTTTGATCACCTTGCTGACTGGCATAGAAGTTTTGACTTGCTTCGTATTTGACCTAGTCTTCTGACACTCTAAGATGGGTAGAATTTCAGGAAACATTATAAATTGAATTTTATTATTCAGATATAAACATATAATTTATAATAAAAGAATTATAATGATGGTCAGGAATATCATTTACTTTTCTTTGCCTTTATGAATAGCCTCTCTAAGTTTTCTCCTTCTTTTGATAACTGCATTCTACCTTTTACTACTGAACTTACAGTTGATTTTTTTTAGAGAATTAAGGAAAATGTTCCTTGATATGACTCCCATTCAGATGACAGTGTGTGGAGTTCTGCCTTTGGAGATCTATTCTTTTTTCATATTTCAAAAAATCACATTAGGTCATAATGATGCAAATGCCAAAGAAAATAAATTAAGAGCATAAGAGTTTCTTAAGGAAGGGAGTAAGGAAAAAACACAGGCAATCGAGAAGAATGACATATAAGATACCCTTTCTGAACTTTACAATACAATTTAGCATCAGTTGCTAGTTGTCTAGTTCAAGGTTTCTAGAGAAATGGGCCAAGATGTTTCTTTCCATTGATCTGGATGATGCTATGTGATCTTCCAGGCTATAAATAATTTATTCTATGATCTAGTCTCATTTATACCTGTTTTTCTGCCTTGGGATCTGAGTGCTGCATAGGAATTTAAAAAGGAAGAGAGTGAAATCTAGATAGAAACTTTTCTATTTTATTTTATGTTGAAACAGATTCCAGAATAGTGTATTCAAGAGATAAATGGAAAAAGCAAGGTTTGGGTTCATAATTAAATCAAATGAGATAGATAAAGAACTAAGAGAGAATAAGGCCTACCTCTCAGGGTATTTCTATGTAAAAGCAGGATTAATTGATAATGTTTTCTTCCCCGTTTTTTGTTATTATTTACTCTTTTCCTGTTTAAGGAAACACCTTTTTTAGACAAAAGCTTTTCAAAGAAGCCAACTGAATTTACATGTTAAAAACAATGAAGAAACAAGCTCTGTTCTTCATGGAGAGCAGGAAACTGACAACCCTAGCAATAGAAGAAAATGGTGGCAGCTTGGAATCTGAAAGTGAGAATCTGAAAGTGAGAATCTGAAAGTGAGAATCTACATTCTCCAATAGCAAAATGATTGCTATTTATGGAGTGCTGTAGGCCTGTTAGTCACTCTGAGTTCACACACTAGTTTAGTTATCCTGTCCACACTGTGGAGGTTAGGGACATGTCATCCCTGTGATCTGAAAAATCCATAAAATATACTTAGAGGAATTGGATGATAATTCCTGACCAAGGTTTATTTGAAGATTAGCTAAGACAACCAAATAATTAACTCTCTGTTACCATACCCAAATATACAGATGTATGAAGCATTGCATTGGTTTACTAAGTATACATGAAATTGTTTTGCCTTTTGTTCTCATCATTCTCTAGATAAAGTTGGTTCTTCATTTCTGGTTCCATATCTTATCCCGATACTTTAGAGCTTTCATTTCATAAAGGGGAAAAGACACAAAAATGTTGAACCAATTACTATTATTCAAATAGCAAGTCAGTGGCAGGACTAAAGAACAAGTAAATCTGATGTTTTCTAGTCCATTTAGCTCAGATATCTCTCTATATCTATTGAAAAGAGCTATTTTTAATGGTCTTTAGACATGTTCCAGCTAATTATATGTAAAAAGAAGAGAATGAATATTTTCCTTTCTTCTATCTCACACAGTTTAGAGCCAGAACAAATACTAGAGAATATTTCATCCAATCTGCCTCTTTTACAAATAAGAAAATGAAGGAAAAGAGAACTAACATGATTCATCCAAAAGCATAAAACTATTGATTGTGTGTGTGGTTCATCCATTATTCTTCAAGAGGACCATGATTTAAGGGAGATGGTGACTTTGATTTGAGTGAGGGAGGGCTGTGCACAGTCACAAGCCTCTCTTTCTCCTCCAGAATCGTCTGGGTCCAGTGGCTAGATACCCACCAGGATGACTGCAGATGACCCAGGATGTGATAAGAGGCCTTGGCCCTTTTAGATGCTTGGTAAAGCCAAATCTAAGACATGTGAGTCATGAAGCAATGGAAGGAGTGGTGTGTTGTTGTTGTTTCAAATTCAATAAATATCTATTAAATCTATGAAATTAACAATGTTGCATTGGTTGAATGGCAAAATCAGTAAAATCTGGTGTCTAGACTGATTTTCTACTTGTAGTTATCAGAAATTGAAGTAGAAAGTGATATTAAAGTTTTCTAGGACAGTTTCAAAATCTGATATGTTGGAAAAAGGAGAAAGTAATATTGATATGTATGTTGAGATTTTGGCAAAAATTTTTCAACTTAATTCTGCAAACATTTACTGGGAACCTAATCTATTTATATATCATACTGGAGATACAAATTTTTGAAAGAAATGCCATTTTTTTTTAACTTCAAGGAGTTTTCATTCCAGTGGTGGCACATGGCATATACTGACTTACAAGTCTGGCAAGGATTAGAGCTGGGAGCGTTCAGAGATATGTTACATTTAAGAGAGAGTTATAAGAAAAGTGCTATGAGAAATTCGAGGAAGGGAAGATTAACTTTAATTAGGGGATGGTGATTTGAGAAGATTTAATGAAGAATTTGTCACCATAATTGGAGCCTGAAGGAAAAGGAATAAAAATAGGTAGCTCCATTCTGAGTATGTTAGATTGCATGAACAAAGACATGGAATTAGAAGGAGATAGGAGATGAACAGGGGTAGTGGTTGCCCAGCTTTTCTGGAGCACAGTCTGGAAGGAATATACTAACTTATTAAACAATGATAATGTTCAGAGTTCTATGCTAGTATCAGTGGTTCCTACAAAGTTTAAATAAAACACAGTTTCTCTTTTTTAGTCTGAGACATGAAACACAAATACAGATAAATATGCTCATTATTATATGATATTACAAAACAAAATATTATGTGATGTCTTGGTGGAAGGTGGGTACCAATAAAAGAAGAAGGCTGTATTTGAGTTGGGATTGGAAAAAAAACAAAAAAATTTGTCTTCAATTATTCCACGTGATGACGTAGCTCTCTTCCTTTGTTTAGTTTTCCTTGCGCCTCTAATGCTTTCCCTCCATCCCTTTCTTTTTTTAAAAGCAGTATTTATTTAATTTTAACCTTTTTTTTTTTTGAGTTTCAGATTCTCTGCCTCCTACCCTGCCTTCAAGCACCCACTGACTGAGAAAAGTAATATGATACATCTGGTATCATGCAAAACATATTTTCATCTTAGTCAAGTCATAAAAGCAAGAAAACAAAGTGAGAAAAATATACTTCAATTTGCACTGAGAATTCATCAATTCTCTTTCTGGGGATAGTTATTTTATTCAGGAATTCTTTTGAATTGTCTTGTACCATTGTGTTTATTGATCAGGGCAGGTAGGTGTTCCACAGTCAATTTACTGTAATATTGATGTTACTGAAGCCAGGATGCCAATGGGTCTTCTGGACCCTCCTGGGTTTAGAGTGACTATCAATAGTAACTGTCACTATTTCCCTTCCAGCCTGATGTCTTTCCTTTTTTTTTTGGGAGGGGGGTCTCATTAAAGGGGCCATGCCCTGGCTACTTCTTAAACAGGCCCATTCAATGAATGGGCATTACTTCACCCTAAATGAGTACTTGCAAAGACCTTGATCTAAAGGGGCCAAGGTATCCCAGTGCATCCTGGGTCATCTCCAGTCATCCTGGTGAATATGTGATAACTGGATTCAGATGTCTCTGGAGGAGAAGTGAGATTGGTGACCCGCACAGCCCTCTCCCACTCAAAACAAAGTCAAGGGCAAGTTTTTAGGAGTTATAAGTATTTTGTTATATAGGAATGAATAGTTTTAATTTATTGAATCCCTCATGATTTCTCTTTGCTGTCTTGAGTCTTGTATTTTAAAATCAAATTTTCTACTCAGCTCTGATCTTTTGATCAGGACTGGCTGAAAATGTTATATTTCATTTAATATCCATTTTCCCCCTTGAAGGATTATACTTAGTTTTGTTGTGTGGGTGATTTTTGGTTTCAATCCTGTTTGTTTTGCCCTCCAGAGTATCATATTCCAAGCCCTTCAACCCTTTAACATAGAAAGTTATGACTAATTCTGGCTGGTTCCACAGTATTTGTATTGTTTCTTTCTGGTTGCTTGCAATATTTCTCCTTGACATGGGAGATCTGAAATTTGACTTGAATATTCCTGTGAGTTCTAATTTGGGATCTCTTTCAGGAGGTTATGGGTGGATTCTTTCTATTTCTATTTTACCATCTGATTATAGAACATCAGGGTAGTTTTCCTTCATAATTTCTTGAAAGATGATGTCTAGACTCTTTTTTTTTTTTTTATTGTGGTTTTTAGGTAATAAGATGATTCTTAAATTATCCCTCCTAGATCTATTTTCCAGGTCAGTTTTTTTTTTCCCAATGAGATATTTCACATTTTCTTTTTATTCTTTTGATTTTCTTTTATTATTTCTTAACGTCTCATAAAGATATTAGCTACCACTTTATCAATTCTAGTTTTTAAAAAATTATTTTCTTTATTAGTATTTTGTATCTCCTGTTCTATTTAGCCAATCCTACTTTTTAAGGAGTTCTTTTTTTCTTTAAGGAAACTTTATAATTCTTTTTTTCCATTTCTATTTTTTTAAGGAGTGATTCTCTTCAGTGATTTTTGTAAATAATTTTCTTCCATTTGTTCAGTATTGCTTTTAAAGGCATTCCTCTCTTCATCGGATTTTTGTTCCTCTTTTACCATTCTGTCTAGTTTGTTTTCAAGGTATTATTTTCTTCAGTATTTTTTGTGCCTCCTTAACCAAACTGTTGACATTTTTTTTCGTGATTTTTTTGCATCACTCTCATTTTTTCCTTTATATCCCTTACTTTATTTCAAAAGTCTCTTTTAAGCTCTTCCAAGGCTTGAGAAGAATTCATATTTTTTTTTATTTCAATGTAGCAGTTTAGATTCAGTTTTTCTCTTCTGAATTTGTGTTTTCATGTTCCCTGTCATCACAGTAACTTTCTAAAGTCAAGATCCCACTTTTCCAGAATTTCTCTTGATTTCTAACCCTATACTTCATAAGCTCTGTTTTCTAGAGACACTATCCCAAGCTTCAAATTATTTGTGCAGCTGTTTCCAGAAATAATTCTGGGGCTAGTTAAGCTTTTGGTTCTTCCAACCTAGTATAATTTAGGTAGAGAAGCGTTTACTCCTGGCCTGCACTCTTGTCTGTAAGAAACCACAACACTCTTGTCCACTCTACAAGTGTGATCAGGGACTCCATTCTTTTGAAGCTTCAAACTTTGCCTTGCTAGTGCTCCTCTTCCTCACACTGGGACTGAGACAGAGATCTATGATCTAGTCTAAGATTGAACATCAAAACATAGTCCTGCCCCTGTTGCCTGTAAATGGAACCGTGTCGTCTCCTTCTGATTAGTTGTCTGACCCGCTTAGCATTTGTGGGATAAGAAATCTGGAAACCAACACTGCTGCCACTGATTCAGTGACCTCCATGGTATACTAGTGGTTTTTAGAACACTACTTTGCTAAACTTTATTCCATTTTCACCCTGGTATAACTGATATTTTCTGATGACTTTCTAAGTTATCTTATGCTGGAAAATTGTTTCAGTCTATCGTTTCATGGGTACCATAATTTAAGAATTTGTTTTGAGGTATTATTTAAAGTTGTTTAGAGAGATTTTTGCGATAGCTCATGTGAATTCCTGACTTTTCTGCATCATCTTTGCCCCCACTTCCCAAAATTAAGCTTTTTAAGCAATTTTTTTCTCAATTGAAATTTTGTTCCTCTTTTACCATTAGAATGATTTTGTTTTTAAGGATTTTGATGGCATTTTTGTGACTCTTTTACCAAGCTGTTAATTCTCTCTTTTATAATTTTCTTGCATCAAAACTCATTTCCTTTCCCATTTTTTTCCCTCAGCCACTCTTATCTCTTTAACCTGCCAAGAATTCTTATTGAGTTTGTGTCCTATTAATGTTTTCCTTTGAGCCTTTGTCTGTAGTTGTTTTTTAGATTGTTGTCTTCTTCTGAGTTAGTTTCTTGGTTTTCCCTGATGTCATAATAGTTGTTTATCTTCAAGTGTTATTTTTCTTTGCTCATTGCTTTCAGATTATTTCTTGACTTTGACCTGTATGTTAAAATTGATTTCTGATCAGTTAGGAGTTGGGATGCACTCTCCCAAGCTTCTGGAATTTCCATGCTGCTGTTTCAATGCTAGTTCTTGGGCTCTGCAAGAATTTGGATTGTTTTGAGGTGGTATGATCCAGGAAGAGTTGTGTTCATAGCTCACTGGGTCCATACTTTGATCTTTCCCCAGGAGGGGTCCTGTTCCCCTGCAGTCAAAAGCACTAGTGATCCTCCAAGCCCTGGAACTATAATTAGGTCCCCTTTTCCCCTATAGCCACAAGTGTTAGAAATCTACTCTGCCTTGGTCCATGGTCCTGGCTTCTTTTTTACTAACCAGAAGTATGCTTCTCCACCTGGCACTGTGACCCAGAAATACATATAGAGTAGTAACAGAGTAGTCAAAGTTCATCAGTCACTGCACTAACTACCACCAATTAGAGGAAGAGCAAGTATACAACTGGAAGAAAATAATATGGTCAAGGTTCCTACATCAAAAAGCTCCAAAAAAATATGAAATAGACTCAGGCCATGGAAGAGCTCAAAAACGATTTTGAAAATCAAGTAAGAGAGGTGGAGGAAATATTGGGAAGAAAAATAACTCAGGCCCCCTCAGGAGGCAGCAGCAGATGCAGCAGAGGGCAGGAGCTCCCAAAGCAGACAGGAGCTCACATCCATTGATGAAGGTCTCTGCATAAACCCCCTAAGGGAACTGAGCCCTATGAAGCTGCCCTGTCCCCACCTGAGCACCTGAACTTAATCTCACACTGAATAGCAGGCCTGCCCCTGCTGAAAGCCCTGAGGCTGAGGAGTAGAATTTGAATCTCAGACCCCAAGCACTAACTGGGTGGATTTGGAAGCCAGGTGGGTATGGAAAGGAATATCAGAAGTCAAGTAATTGGCTGGAAAAATGACCAGAAAAGGGGGAAAAAAGACCATAGAAGTTTATTTTATTGGTGAACAGACATTTCCTTCTTGCCTTTCAGATGAGGAAGAACAATGCTTACCATCAGGGAAAGACACAGAAGTCAAGGCTTCTGTATCCCAAACATCCAAAATAAATATTCAATGGGCTCCAGCCATGGAAGAGCTCAAAAAGGATTTTGAAATTCAAGTTAGACAGGTGGAGGAAAAACTGAGAAGAGAAATGAGAAAGATGCAAGAAAAGCATGAAAAGGAGGTCAACACCTGCTAAAGGAGACCCAAAAAAAATGCTGAAAAAAATAACACCTTGAAAAACAGGCTCACTCAATTGGCAAAAGAGGTTCAAAAAGCCAATGAGGAGAAGAATGCTTTCAAAAGCAGAATTAGCCAAATGGAAAAGGAGGTTCAAAAGCTCACTGAAGAAAATAGTTCTTTCAAAATTAGAATGGAACAGATGAAGGCTAAAGACTTTCTGAGAAACCAAGAAATCATAAAACAAAACCAAAAGAATGAAAAAATGGAAGAGAATGTGAAATATCTCATCGGAAAAACAATTGACCTGGAAAATAGATCCAGGAGAGATAATCTAAAAATTATGGGACTACCTGAAAGCAATGACCAAAAAAGAGCCTAGACATCATCTTCCATGAAATTATCAAGGAAAACTGCCCTGATATTCTAGAAACAGAGGTCAAAAGAAGGATTCAAGGAACCACCGATTACCACCTGAAAGAGATCCAAAAAGAGAAACCCCTAGGAACATTGTGGCCAAATTCCAGAGTTCCCAGGTCCAGGAGAAAATATTGCAAGCAGCTAGAATGGAACAATTCCAGTATTGTGGAAATACAATCAGGATAACCCAAGATTTAGCAGCTTCTACATTAAGGGATCAAAGGGCATGGAATAGGATATTCCAAAAGTCAAAGGAACGAGGACTAAAACTAAGAATCACCTACCCAGAAAAACTGAGTATAATACTTCAGGGGAAAAAGTGGTCTTTCAATTAAATTGAGGACTTTCAAGCATTCTTGATGAAAAGACCAGAGCTGAAATGAAAATTTGACTTTAAAATACAAGAAGGAAGAGAAGCATGAAAAGGTAAACAGCAAAGAGAAGTTATAAGGGACTTACTAAAGTTGAACTGTTTATATTCCTATATGGAAAGATAATATTTGTAACTCTTGAAACTTTTCAATATCTGGGTAGTTGGTGGGATTACACACACTCTCACACACACACACATGTGCATGCACACACAGAGACAGAAAACACAGAGTGAATTGAATAGGATGGGAGCATATCTTACAAAAATGAAGTTAAGCAGTGAGAGAGAAATGTATTGGGAAGAGAGAGAGACAAATGGAATGGGGCAAATTATCCCTCATAGAAGGGGTAGGAGACTTTTTAGTGGAGGGAAAAGGAAGAAAACTGAGAGAAAACATGAAGTTTACTTTCATTACATTCCACTAAAGGAAGGAATAAAATGCACACTCATTTTGGTATGAAAACCTATCTTACAATATGGGAAAGTGGGGGAGAAGGGGATAAGCAAGGTAGGGGGGATAATGGAAGGGAGAGCAGTGGAAGGAGGGAGCAATTTGAAATCAACAGTCTTGGGGAGGGACAGGATCAAAAGAGAGAATAGATGCAATGGGGGGCATGATAGGATGGAGGAAAATATAGTTAGTCTTACACAAATATGACTATTACAGAAGTCATTTGCAAAACTACACAGATATGGGCTATACTGAATTGCCTGCCTTCCCAAGGGGAATGGATGGGGAGGGAGGGATGGAGAGAAGTTGGAACTCAAAGTTTTAAGAAGAACTCTTGAGTATTGTTCTTGCCACTAGGAATCAGAAATACAGGTAATGGGAGATAGAAAGTTATCTGGCCCTACAGGACAAAAGAGAAGATGGGGACAAGGGAAGGGAGGGAGGATAGAAGAGAGGGCAAATTGGTGATAGGGGAAATTAGAATGCTGGGTATATTGGGTGGGGGGACTGGACAAATGGGGAGAAAATTTGGAACCCAAAATTTTGTGAAAATGAATGTAAAAAGTTAAATAAATAAATTTAACTTAAAAAAAAAAGAAAAACATGAAAAATAAATCAACAGTCTGCTGAAGGAGACATCCCTCCAAAAAAAAATGCTGAAGAAAATAAGACCTTTAAAAATAAACTAACCCAGATGGCAAAAGAGGTCCAAAAAGCCAATGAGGAGAAGAATGACTTAAAAAGTAGAATTAACCAAGTGGAAAAGGAGGTCCAATAGCTCAGTGAAGAAAATCGTGATTTAAAAATTAAAATAAAGCAGATGAAAGCTGATGACTTTATGAGGAATCAAGAAATTATAAAACAAAACCAAAAGAATGAAAAAGCTGAAGACAATGTCAGATATCTTATTGGAAAAACAACTGACCTGCAAAACAGATCCAGGAAAGATCACTTGAAAATTATTGGTCTTCCTGAAAGCCATGATCCAAAAAGAGCCTAGACCATTGTCTTCCAAGAAATTATCAAGGAAAACTACCCTGATATTCTACAACAGGGGTTAAAATAAAAATGTGAAAGAATTCAGTGAAAGAAATCCCAAAAGAAAAACTCTTAGGAGTATTGTAGCCAAATTCCAGTGTTCCCAGCTCAAGGAGAATATATGACAAGAAACAGAAAGAAACAAATCAAGTATTGTGGATGTGCAATCAGGATAACACAGAATTTAGCAGTTTCTAACCCAAGGGATTAAAGGACTTGGAATATGATATTCCAGAGGTCAAAGAAGACAGGATTAAAACTGGGAATCACCTATGCAGCAAAAGTGAGTATAATAATTCAGGAGGAAAAATAGAATTTCAATGAAATAGACTACTTCCAAGCATTCTTATTGAAAAGACCAGAGCTGAATAGAAAATTTGTCTTTCAAATACAAGAATCAAGAGAAACATGAGAAGGTAAATGAGAAAGAGAAGTCATATGGGACTTATGAAATTGAACTGCCTACATTTCTACATGGAAAGATTATATGTGTACTATATATGTGCACGTGTGTGTGTGTGTATTTGTATGGGTATATATATACGTGTATATTATATATGTGTAGGTATGTATATGTACATGAGTATATATATATGTGTGTGCGTGTGTGTATATATGTATGAGTGTGTAGATAGGTGGATAGATAGATAGATAGATAGATAGATAGATAGATAGATAGAATAGATAGAGAAATAGAGAGATAGAGAGATAGATGGCACAGGGTGATCTGAATATGAAGAAAGAATACCTAAAAAATAAATTAAAAAAACACTGTTTAGTGTTATGTGCTAGGAGTAAGAGTAAGAGAAAGGGAGAGGTAGAGTGTAGGAAATTACCTCACGTAAAAGATGAAAGAAAGAGAATTTGCAATGGACAGGAAGAGGAGAAACATGAAAGAGAGTCTTGCTCTCATGGGATTTGACTTAAAGAGGGAATAATACACACTCAATTGGATATGGAAAACTATATTTTATCCTGCAGGAAGACAAGGGGGAAGAGGATAGGAGAGAGAAGAGAAGAGACAGCAAATAGGGGATAGGGATAATCAGAAGCAAACACTAATGTGGGAAGACAACTCAGGGGACAGAATGGAATAAATGGAGGGCAGTATAGGACAGAGGGAAATGTGATTAGCCTTCTGTAACATAACTATTATGGAAGTGTTTTACATGGTTACACATGTATGACATATTAAACTGCTTGTTTTCTCAATGAGGCTTGGTGGTGAGGGAAGAAGGGAGAAAATATGGAACTCAAAACTTTAGTAGTAAATGTTACAAATTGTTTTTGCATGCACCTGAGAAATAAGATGCACAGGTAATGGGGTACAGAAATCTATTTTGTCCTACAGGAAAATAGAAGGAAGGGAAATGGAAGACAGGAGTAATACAAGGGAGGACAGACTGGAGGAAGGGGTGGATGGGGTGCATGCTGTCCTATGTTTGGGGGTGAGGACAGATGGCAGAAAGTTTTGAATTCAAATTCTTCTGGAGGTGAATGTTAGAAATTGAAAAATAAATAAATTATATATTTAAAAAAATTAATAAAAGCACAGGTAAATGACAAACATCTTCTTTCAAAGTAGTAACTCCTATAAGACAATGGTCAGGTTCTTGACAGTTTTCATCACTCATTTGATGGGTGCAACCTATAAAAAGATCATGAATTAGTCTATGTACCTACCACCTATCATCTATTAGTCTATGTACCTACCACCTATCATCTATTTTTCTATCCGTCTATCCATCCTTCTGCCTATCTTGATAGCTGACACAGTGTATTGAGTGCTGGACCAGGAATTAGGAAGACTTGAATTCAGAGATGTGTGATCCTTGGCAAGTCACTTAATCTCCATTTGCTTTGGTTTCCTCATCTGTAAAAATGGGAATAATAATAGTGCTTCTTTCCAGGGTTGTCATGAGCATCAGATGAGACAGTAAAGCACTTATCATAGTGCCTAGCACATACTGAGAGTCAAAAGAAATGTTAATTATTATTAGCTATCAGTTTGTCACCTCTCTCTATTATTTATTAATCCATTCATTCATTCATGTGTCTATTTACTCTAATATAATGATTCTTTTTGCACCTAATAGAGTCATTCTCTGTTGTCTCATCAAAGAGCTATAATTTGGGGCATACTGACAGAAATTTAGAGGGTGCTGATGGTTTCTTTTATGTTGTTCTTTCAACGTAGTAACTACTATGCTTAACATCTAATTAGCAAAAATTCAAAATAATAGTGAAAATAATAAGGTAATTTTGTTTGAGCATGGGACCTAGAAAATAGCTGAGAAAATATATTCACTTTGAACCTTTGAAAAGTTAGGGGATTACAGGTTTGAAATGTTACTTATACTGTTAGACATGAGTAATATCTTCACTGGTTTTCTGAACTGTTTATTTTCCCCTTTCTAAAAAATAATATCTTTTTGATAAAGGATCTTTTTTTCTGAGTTGAAAAGGAGGATAGTTATAGAAATGACATTTATTTAAAAACGAATGATGTGAACAAGTATAAGTTGTTTTTATGTTTGTTTGTTCTGTTTTTCTAAAGAAGCTGGTCTTTAAAGAAGCCTTCAGCTTCTCTCTTCAGTTCAATATGCCCCTCACTCCCCAGATGATCTCTCTAGAAATGAGAGTATACCCCAGGCTCACTGTCGGTGGAGACTCGTGTATTGTGTCTCTGACTCCTGCTGAATTTAAGATCTAATTTTCTCTTTAAAAGTCTGTTTCAGGGAATGCTGATTAGCCCAGACATCCAAATTGTTAGTTATGACTTTACCTCATCAGAATAAGGATGTTCTTGAAAGCTAGATAAGCAGAGGATAAGCAGAGTAAAAATCCTAACAGTTTCCTATCAAGCTAGAAAGCTTTCAGATAGGAACTTCATGGCAGACTGTCATCGAAAGATCATCCTATCCAATTTCAAGGAGACACAACCAGAAGACATACTGGCACAGGGTGCTAACACCAGGTACTGGAGAGCCTGAAGTTGATCGAGAGCTTGAGCTTGGGAGTTCCAAGCCAAGATGATCAAATGTCTGCAATGCCTGGTTTCAACATAATGATCTGGGAAAATAAAAGGCCTCAGGTTGTCAATGGAAGGAAGACCTAGCCCAAATTCTAAATTCATGATGACTTTGGTTTTAGCTGCATCACTACCTGGTTTTGTAACATACAAATGTGCCATAATCTGTGTAAATAGAAGGATAACTCACACATATAAATCATGGAATTTACATATTAAAGTGTTGCACCTGTTCTCTTTTGAGGAATTTCTTCAGTTTCACTTGACCCTGGGATTAGTTACATTGTAGTATTTACATTGTAACAACTAGCAGTTACATTGTGCCCTACACAGTACTAAGTAGTTTAAAAATATTATCTCATTTGATCTTCACAGTAATTATTATATTAATTTTACAGTCAGGGAAGCTGAAGCAAGCAGAAGTTAAATGACTTGCCTAGGGTTACACAGCACGTGGGTGCCTGAGGACTTACTTAAATTCAGGTTGTCCTGACTCTAATTCCAGCTGTCTATCAATTGTGATACTTAGATGCCTAGAGTTTATTCTGTGTCTAAGATAATTTATTATCTAAATCTTAAACTTTTCCTGGAGCTGAAGCCTCTCCACTTTGCCCACTCCCCACAAACGCATAAGGGATTTTCACCAATGTTTTATAAAGTATTATTATTTTAATTCAAAAGTATTTGTTTTCTATCCCTCCCACCTTTGTCCTAGGGTAAAAAGAAAAGAAAAACCCCACCCTTGTAATAAATATGCATAGCCCTGGAGCCAAGGAACACCTTTTGGATGTTAAACATTTCAACTCCAATTTATACTAAATTTAAACTCCATTTCCCTTTCACTAAACTAGAATACATAAAAAAAAATCCACAAATTTTTGGAATGTTTATGTGAGAATGGGGTAAGGTGATTTCAAAGGGGAATTCAAATTAAGTTACTGAGGAAACATCTAAATTTCAATTCTTACTAAAGTGGGGAAACCTTAAAAAATAGATATTTAACCATACATAAATAAAATGCTTTTCTATTGATCTAAGACTTCTAAGGATGACTGGTTTTATCCTGACATTGATATCTTTCTGCTTCAACCTCTTATTACTACTCATTAACTCTTGTGTATTGCTCCAGGCCAAAAAGCTTCTGGGCCTTTGGCTTCTAAAGCATTTGCAAATTTGAGATTAAGGAATCTAAATGTCAGGAAGATAGAAGTGGGGATTTATTTCTTTTTTCATTATCATGAAAATTTTTCTTCTCTATCATAAATGCAGTGGACTGCCACATGAAATGCAAGGAATGTTATTGCTGTAGCAACAGAGGGAATAGAGCAACTTAATGCATTTTATCATTTTACTGGTGGGAAACTAAAGCAAATAAATATCATACATCATAAAAAGAACCATATTTTTAAAAAGTGAAATAGAGAGGCACTAATAAAACTGAAAGTTCTCCTATTTTTTTTTGTTTGTGTCCCCTGTGTAGAAAGAATAAATAGGGAAGCAATGAAACCAAGGAGGATGACATTCCAAGCTCAAAAAATCTTGTGTAGATATCATGGCCTGAGTTTTCAGGCTGGCCTTCTAATGTCAGGAAACAAACTTACTTATAAGGGAAATAAGAGATAGTCTGAAGGGCTTAGAGGATGTTGTCAAACTGTCAAAAGATAGGCCATTTCAGGAAATGAAGAAGCACATCTTTATTGCTGAAGGCCTGTACCTATTGTTGGGCCACTGTGTCTCAGTTTGTGACATCTGAAAGTATATTTTAGAAAACCTTCCTTATCATTGCATTGGGTGACTTCTGCCATTAGGGATGCTGGGAAGTTGCAGTTAGCAATTACTTTCCTGGCTTCAGATTACTGAATGAAAAATTATGTCAGTGGACTTGACCTACTGGGATCGCCTCTTTTCTGGAGTGAATTTCCCATTGAAATAACATTATGACACATAAGAAGTGCACTGGCTTCCATATGGAATGCAGCAAAGGCCATCAAACTCAATTGATTTAGGATGAAGTACCCAAATTCCTATTGAGATTTCAAAAGAACAAGGGCAAGACTTTTGGTTTGAAGTTATCCAGCCTTTCCATTTCTTCTGCTGAAGATTTTTGACTTGGAGATGTCTTTAATGTTAAGGCACCTATGGGATTCCACTCATAAAAGAAAGAGACACAGATGTTTCTTTTAATGTGTAGAATACAGCTTTGACCTGAAAACTCAACATATTCTGCATATGTTTAAAACATGATGTGAATAGGCTTTTATTTTGGCTTTGAGCTCTTTTTAAACATTCCAGAGAATGCCACTCAATGTTTTATATTAATGATTTTCAGAGGAGACTGCATGATTAAATAGCAAAATGGATTCATGTGTTGCTGACGACCTGAGACCCTCCAGGGGATTAAAGGAAAAGTCCACAATTGAAATGAGCCAAGGGGGAAAAATATGGCCCCCTGAGGGGAAACATGGCATATGCTTCATACAAGCAAACCAAAGTGAGCTAAGATCTCATGTTGAGTAGGGATTTCTTTCATCCTTTCATTAATGGAGACTATTTGGGCCCTTCCTTCATCAACAATATCGCTGTTCATCAATTGGATGTATCCTATGCAGTGTAATGGAAAAAGTCCTGAGTTTGGAAGGTAGGAGATCTATATTCAGGACTCAAATCCTCCATTTAGAGTGCAGGGAAAATTAGAGCTTAATGAAATCCTCTTTGCTTTAAAAATAAGCAAACTATGGTTGAGAGAAATCCAGTTACTTGCTAAGGGTTTCATATGACTATTTCAGTTTTTAAACTGAAAAATCAGCCCTACTTTCTAATTTTCAATCCAATCATTACTCCACCATGAAACACTATACTTGTTATTAGTGAGATTTGGGACAAATCATTTAGCTTGCCTGTCTCAACATCCTCATCTGCAAAATAAAGTGGTTAAAAACACGTTACTTCTAAAGTATCTTTTAGCTCTATTAGCAAGAGAGGATTAATAAAAGGCATCATGGAATAATATACACAGAGTAGTCCTAGGGGTGAGGAAGATCTGAATACAAGTCCTATCACAAACAGATTCTGATTATAAGAATGAGCTGAGCGCATGTATTAAAATCATATCTTGTCATGGTTCCCTTGTTCCCCTTGTCCCCATCCTACCATTTAGATTAATAAGCATGTGCATATGTATGTGTATACATATGCATAAAGCTAGTGTAAGATGACAGTAAATAGGAAGTGGGAATTGAGAGTGTAATGGAAAACATAGAGCAAACTGGAAAAACTGACTCCTAAATTAACGAAGACGACATTCATCAATTTTGGTTGTTGTTCAGACGTTTCAGTCATGTTCAACTCTCTTTGTGACCCCGTTTTGGGTTTTCTTGGCAAAAATATTGAAATAGTCTGTTATTTCCCTCTCCAGTTTTTTGTTTGTTTGTTTTTAAACATATGAGGAAGCTGAGGCAAACAGGATTGAGTGACTTGCCCAGGGTCATACAAGTAAGTGTCTGAGGCCAGGTTTGAACTCAGGAAGATGACTCTTCCTAACACTAGGCTTAGAATTCTTCTACCCAGCTGACGCACATCCAGATACTATGTGCTAAATTATGAGAAGCCAGCTAGACACTAATGATAGGCTCGAGGTCTGTGAATTGCAGATAAGCTCTAGACACGCTGCAGAACTAGAGAAATGTTATGTTAATTAGGTAACTATTAACTAGTATCAATTGAGATGATATTGATATTTTGATGAGTTAGCCTCAAGGTTGTATGGATAAGAGTCAGGTCATGGCCTCTCACTCAAAGCCTGTAGGAATGGGATCCAAAACCCTATCCCTTGAGCACTTCCAACTCCATCTGAAATTACATATGTGACTCTGTGTGCCTCTCTCTCTTCCTCATTTCTTTCTCTTGCCATCTGCCTCCCTCACCCACCCTATTACCTGACCAACCATTTGCTGTCTGCTTCTGTGCTCACTGTGCCTTATTAAAGTATGACTGATGCATTAATCCCCTGTTGCTGCTGTACCATGTTTTCTGGTAAGTATCCAAAGAATCCAGTTCATTCTTCCCGATTCAAATGGGAACACATCTGTGATCCTTTTCATGAAAGCATAGCACCCATTTCCTGAAATCTGTCACCTGGGCTGGGACTTAATTTGACGACAGCCACACCTAACATGAGTGAGTTTGGCACTGTGAACCCACTGGTAGAAAGCAAGGATGAAAAAAAACAAAACAAACTCTATGACTTTCCCCTATAAGGACCTCCCTATCATTGTTGACTTTTCACAGAAAACTCATGTTGCTCCTTTTTTAAATTACTATTTCTTTATTTATTATTACTAGATTAATGTTTATAATCAGAAAGTCATTTTGAATAAGTTGGTCTCTTTTGTTAAATCTTGCAAGGAATTTTAAATAATGTTGATATATGGATTGGAGGTACCTTTTTGAAAGAGCCATTAAGGCTGTGTTTTTCTTTACAAAGTATTTTCAAAAAATCAAGAAGTAATCAGGCTAGTGTAAACTTGTACAGCCTACATTTTTTTAATCAATTGTGTAATGGTAAAGACACACTACTATTTAACATTACTATAAATTGATGTCTGTTTCCTACCGATGTTCTCATCAATGATGCTTTCAATGTGTGAATAGATGATTTTCATAAAAATTTTAATTAGATGGGAAATTAATCACATTGGTTGGGATTTGGTGATGTTCTCTTATTAATTTTTTATTGAAATTAAAAATGTCTGAGATTTCTCTCCCCTCCCATGTCTTTGTTTATTTTTTATCTTTTGGATCACATATGAATCAATCCCTTACCACTCATAATTGTGTTGCATCTAACGTGAATCTCTTCTTTTTGTATTTCCACTAAGCTAGGTGTTTTCTCTCTATATTCTCAGTTTTGTGCCATTTTTACCTCCCTGAAAAGAACAGCTGGAATTGTAATGATAAATCCAATTGTAGTGAATCTAAGTTATTGATAGCAAAGACAGCTTATTATTAAACAAGACAACAATTTTGCATTTCTTTTCCATTTTTCTTCCCTTTGTGGGCATTCCATTTTCAGGTTTAAATGCTCTTAGTATAACTGCTTAATTGGGTCTGATCAAATTTTATTTAAAGTTTATTTTTTTCTGCATTACAGGACAATACCACTTAAAATATTGTCTTCCTTCTCCATATGATTTATATATGAGTGCATCCTAAACTACTGTTGTCAATAGGTATCATCCCTCTCTACTTGACAAATTAGTCAAGTGGTTATTGATTAAAGCACTTTTTGAACTTTCATGGCAGTTGATTTACTTCAGTTAAAATCCCATATAATATTCCTACAGTTTGCATCAATAATACTGTGTGTTTCTTTCTCCCATTCATTTTAAGGTCATTAAATTGTTTGCATTTTATATTGCATCTTTTTTCTCCATTGTTTTTCTTCTAGCTTTTTGCTAATTTTGATCTTAACTCTTAGTGAGTCAGAGATCAGGTGGTAATGGAACATGCTGCTGATCTAGTTTGCCTAAAGGAGAGTAATTTGGAATAAGGCTAAAAAGATATTGAAGCAGGCTAGACCTGCGCAATTGGCTTAGGACCTCAGATGTGAGACTGTAGCAAAATGACAGTAGACTGCATAAGAGTTAATCAAAGGAAATTCACTTAGCAATAGCAAGAAAAGGATATTCAGTGAAGAAACAGTTTGATTCAGTTAAGTACAGTTTTCCTGCCTCTGATTAGCCCATGATAGCTTACTGGTCGGATGCCTTAGGGAGTAGTTGGAACTCTCATTTCCTGTTACTTTTGAACCATAAAACATCAGTGGTGTAAGCCTTTATTCTCTGAGATAATTAAGTTTTAAGGATATGGATGATTCCTTTTAAGGAAAATAACTCCCAGCCCAAATGGTGGTTGACTCTCATAGATTTCCCTGCCATTACTGGTAGGTTGGACACAAATGGTAGAAGGTTTTGAAGTTCATAGTGAGGAATATATATATATATATATATATATATATATATATATATATATATATATATATATATATATATATATATACATATATATACACATATATATATATATATGTATATATATATGTATATATATATGTATATATATATGTATATATATATATATTTTCTTTATCAAGATATACAAGTGTTTGTGTGTTGTTGCTGTTACTGTTGTTGTTCCTCTTCCCCCTCCTCTTCCTCCTCCTCTGAAATCGTCAGAGGGATGGAACATTTGGTAGGATGAAGTAGAGAGGAAACAGGCTGTAGGTGAGGAAATTATTTAGAAAAGCTTTGCAGTAGTTTAAAGGAGAAGTGATAAGAAGCACCCCAACATACACAGGGGGACCTGCTATCACAGGTTCTTAGATATGTATTCATAAAAGTAAAGGCAACTTTTGAGGGGTTAATCACTTTAATTAAGCATATATATCAATCTGTTAGGAAAGCACATATATCATTCACTTAGTTCAAGGGAGTCAACATGCTGAATTTCAAAGAAAACACAGAGAAACAGAAGTTAACAGATATGGCTTCCTCTGCCTGAATTCAACAGATAGTTGGACACCAACTATCTGGTACCATAGTTACCAGAGAGGGAATCAAGACACCTGGATTCTCAAAGTTGTTGGGGGAGTAGGTGGAGGGGGGTTCCTTTTGGCTTCCCAGAGTCCTCATCTGGCTAATTGGTAAACCTCAAAGTAAAACCCACACCTCAGAGTCTTTATACACTTTTTAGAGCCAGAGGGCATCACATCTCTTGAAAGCCAGTGCCTCATT
Organism: Bettongia penicillata ogilbyi; assembly: GCA_023548195.1. Lineage (NCBI taxonomy): Eukaryota > Metazoa > Chordata > Mammalia > Diprotodontia > Potoroidae > Bettongia > Bettongia penicillata. Next base: position 4,265,955 of record JAJHZJ010000040.1, read on the forward strand.
AACAAAATTAGTGGACTTTCTTACAAATCTTCCTGAGCCCTACAATGGGTAGGAAAGATCCTCCTTGGTCACATTCAAATAGCGGCATTTTACTTCTTGATTATACTAAAACAAAACCAGCAAAAAAGATCCTATTTTATTTGCCATTACATCATGGAAGTTGGGAGTGAAAAAGATGAGACAAATACTAGACACATCATAAGGCAGGAATTCATAGAGCTAAGTAAGTGAATGGTGGGGTATAGGAGAAAAGATAGAAAAGCCAGGGGACGCAGAGGTTTCCAGCTTGGGTGACTGTGTGATTCTGCTTTCACAGACAGACATATCAGGAAAAACTATTTTTTAGAGAGGGGAAAGTGATGAAGAATTCAATTTTGACATTTTAAATATGAAGGTTTATCAGGACATCCAGACAGAGATACTATTTGAAATATGAACTAGAACTCTAATAGAAAAGTTAGGATGATAAAGCAAAAAAAAAGAACCTATGTAGCCACTCAGATATAAGCAAAGTGGGGGTGGAGGAGATGGCAGATAAGAGATGAAAAAACAGCAAAGAAGCTGTCAAATATCTAGATTAGGAACAGAAGACTGTTTTGAAGAAGTCAGGCCAAGATGAAATAATAAAGAGTGGTAGACAGTAAGATTAAATGCTGCCAAGATATCAAGGAAAGTGAGAACTGAAAGAGATCAGTGATTTTTGTTATGATCAATAGTAAACTTATAGGAGGGCAGGTAGGTGGTACAGTAGATAGAACATTGGACTTGGAATCCAGAAGACTCATCTTCATGAGTTCAAATCTGTCCTCAGACACTTATTGCTGCGTGACCCTGGGCAAGTCAGTTAACACTGTTTGTCTAAGTTTCTTATTTCTAAAAAACAAAAAAAGAGTTGGGGAAGGAAATAGAAAAATCATTCCATTTTCTTTGTCAAGAAAACCCCCAAATGGGGTCTCAAAGAATAGGACATGACTGAAAAAACTCAACAAGAGCAGCAAAAATCTTCTAGGATGATAGTATTGATTCCTGGAAGTAGTCATCTTTACAGAGAAAGCAACTGAGGAATACCAAAGTGAAGTGGCTTACCCTAGGCAAGACTGGCAATAAGCAACATATCTGTGATTTAAATGTAGGCCGAGAGGTGTCACAGTGTAGACTGTAGGACCTGAAATCAAGAGGGTCTTAGTTCAAATCCAGCATCAGGCACTAACTAGCTTTGTGACTTTAGGCAAGTGACTCAACCCTATATATCTCAGGTTCCTCATCTACTAAAATGAGCTGGAAAAGGAAATAGCAAACCACTCTAGTATCTTTGACAAAACAAACAAACAATAACCATAAATCAAAAAGAGTCACAGAGCAAAAGATACAAAGGAAAATGACTAAACAACAATCCAGTTCCAGAATTAGAGTTCTTCACTTACTTCGATAACTCCTGGATGAAGGAGTTTTTGCAAGGTGTTGAGAAAAAAATACTAGATTTAAAAGCTGGAAGAGTGCGGTGCTCAGCAGGTGGAGGAATGACCTGTAGAATCCTCTTTTTAGAAGCTTGGCAGGAAGAAAGGAGAAAGAGCCCATCATACAGATGAGGTGGTTACAAGGTCAAGGGCAAGAGGTTTTGTTGCTATTATTTTTGATGCTGCTATTGTTATATAAGGTATATCTAAGGATTTTCATGTTTTTTTTTTTTTTCATTTACTTCCATGGACAGAAGATGTGAGCAGACAGAATGTGAAGCTAAAATGCATTCAATGGGATGATTGATGGGGAGATGATAAAATGGAATTTTCTTGTGAGTGGATGAGAATTCAGACATGTTTAGATGAATGGAAGTGAAAATTGAAAGAGTTCCCTTCACATGGCTTCACACATCTTAGGAACTTTGATATTTGCTCAAAGTATAGAGGGAGGGAATGGAATTCAGGTTGAAGAGCAAAGAAAGTTTGAGATCAATGGAGAATATCACTTACAGCGAAAAGGATTCTATTTGCATAGGGAACTTCCAGTAAGAAAATTCCCTCTATCAATGGAAGTCAGAACCTGATCTAAAGTTTATAGATTTAGAAATTTTCCTGGACCATTAAGAGATCGTAGACTTACTCAGTCTTATACGACCAAAGGGAGAATTGTAGTCCAAACCCTCCTAAGCCTGAGATGCCTCTCTATTCACTATGCTATGGTCTCTCTTTATAACGAGTCTGCAACAAAACCAACAGCACACACAAATACACACACACACAAAAATAAAATAGCAGCACAGCAACAATGACAAAACTGACTACTTTAACGTCTCTGTATCTCTGTTTCCTTTTTGTGCCAAATGAAAATATTAGTGGACACTGTGAAGAAAAATGTGAAATATTGTATAAGAAAATAATTTGAAAAACTTAAAATAAAAATGAAAAAATTATATATATATATATTCCTCTTCTTCTTACCAGAAGTTACTAATTTTCTCTGAAGAAGGTCTGAAAGAAGCTTGGCCAGGTAGTGGAAAGAACATAAAATTTGGTGCCAAAAGGCATATTTTTCACCTTTGACTATCCTTACCTAGAACCTCAATAGTTCTAGGTAAGTTATTTAACCTCCTTGAGTCCGTTCTTCATCTACACGACAGAGCGGATGAGGAAAGTTAGAACATGTCTTAGATTCCTTCAAGACCTAAATCTTAAGGCTTCAGAATTTCAAGTGATGGTGTAGGACTTAGAATGCTAGACTTGGAGTTAGGAAAATTAGAGTTCAAATGCTGTGTGACACTGGGAGTTGCTTACACTCATTCAACTTGAGTTTCCTCATCTATAAATGTAGATAACAATAGGACCTATCAGAACTGTTGTGATGATTAACAAACATACCTGTTTGCAAATATTAAGAATGCCTATATAAATTGCATGACATTACTCCTACTCATACTACAACTTATGACACAGATTCATTTGATTTGAATTCAAGAGAAAAACATCCAAATCCCAATGAGTAAAAGGATTATTTTTAGTACAGAAGAAGGAGGATTTTCTTCTCTATGGTCCTAAATTTCATAACATTGACCCCCACTAGAGGCAGAAGGCCTAGTCATAACAGAATTCAAATAATCATTTCAAACTTCCCCAAATACAAAAAATCAGCTCCTTGCTTTCTATTTCTTATTATTTAACCAACTTCAGAATTCCATCAACATGAAAAAAAAAACAAACTTTTCAGTTTAGTAGAAAAGGTCATGTTTGCAAAGGAAAATTCTCTCATTCACTCTAACTAATGGCATTAAAAAAGGGTCATATTCCAACTCTGAAGTAATCCATGTCTTGGAAAAAAAAGGTTATTTGCACATTGTGAAGACTGGCACTTGTCAAGGTTTATTTAAAAGTATTTTAATCATCAAATCTATTACCTTTCTCAAGGCCTGCAGAAGGATAAGGAGTGGCTGTGAAGAAAAGAACCATTGCCAATAAAAAGGGTCTGTTTTGTAGCCACAAGGTGAGAACATTAAAATTTGAAAGAGCCATCAAACCAGGCCCTGGGCTACCATAAAAATGATTAAAGAACAAAAGAACTGAAATATGTTTCTGATCAAGAAAAAGAAGTCCTGAAGAGTGAGGCTATCAAACCTGGCACCTCTTCTTGGACTGGACGGCCACAGCTAACGAAACACAATTATTATTGTTCTGAATCCAATAATTAAAGAAGATAGAAAAGTGAAATAGATGAGAGGTGATACTTCACTTATTCTTCTTTACCTGAACATCTCTTTATGAAGAACAAACCAAAATAAAATCTCATCTTTATGCAGGAAATCACTTTTACCCTTAAGAATCAAAAAGTTGATTGACTTTAATACACTTGGTATCTTTTAATTACATACATATATACACACATGTACGCATAGATGTAAGTATATGTGTATTTATATGTTTATATATGTATGTATATGCCTGTGTGTATATAAATACACATGGATTTATACATATGTACACACATACACATGTGTGCACGTATGTGTATACATGCACACATGCATACCATTTACTATTGGTATTCTGTGATGCAGAAACAGGTCTGGGACATTTGCAATGATATTCAGAGGAACATTTTCAAGATTCTCCACAAGTCCCATGTGCTTTCACTTTACTTCACAGGGGCCCTTCTCTCTTTGGTCTATAAACCCTCCCTCCCTCCAGTATTTAGCTAACAAGAACCTAAAACAAGATTTGATGCTCTGAGTATTTTACCTCTGGGAAGCTCATGAGAGATATTTATATAAATTCAAAGCAGCTTTTCTGACATTGATACTGACAGATTAAGGAGGAGGGTACAATTTGTAGCTCTGGGACTAGTTTTCCTCAGACTTGCTGGTTATGTAGAAATACTCTTTGATACTTATTTTTCCCCCTAACCTTGTGATAACTTGGGTGCAAGTTCCCAGAGAAGAGGCTCTGTTTGGGTTGAAAAAGGAAAAAAAAAGTAATCCCGTTGGAGCCTTAGGTTAGCAACAGAGTAGCTCTGGGGAAAGACACTTCACTAGTTTACTGCAGCAAGGGTTGTATTTCCTAAAATGAGATCAAAGTCATAGCCACTAAATCTATCATAGACATTCTTGTGAAAGAGGAGTTGTTAACCCCAATATCCTGGTCAAATTTAGCCCTTCTATTTCTGTAACATGTTATAGCAGAAGATGGAAAAATAATAGGTCCATCTTAGCTAAAACACAAGTCTTTTGCCTTGGGCAGTTACACAGAAGCAAGGAGGCCTGGAAGAGAATATTTCACCCTACTCGATTCTTGCCCTTCCACCCCTACTCACAAATGCTGTTTATTCATGAATAACATGAGCCATAATCACTGAAGATATAGGATTCATACTAGAGAGGGTACAGAATTTCATTTGGATGGGCACTCCCTCTGAGTGGAACTTTATGTGATTCTAATATGTATTTTTTCCCCAATAAATCTCCCATATATACTAGCTACCTTCAAAGCCGAGCCCAGGTGTCACCCCATATAAAAGGCCTTTCCTGATTTCCCTATGTCCCCCAGCTATTAGCAATATTTTTCTTTTTGAAATTACTTTGTATTACTTTAAATGTGCTTTTGATTTACTTGTGGGCTTGGAAGCACCATCCTACAGTGGAAAGAATGCTGATCTGGCAAAGGAGCATCTGTGTTCAAATCCCAGCTCTGTTCTTCATTATAGGTGTTGCTTTGGGAAAATCACTTAGTCTGGGCTTTAGTTTTCTCATCAGTAAAATGAGGCAGTTAGACTAAACGGCCTCTAAAGACTCTAAATTTATGACTGTGTTGTATCTTTCCTTCTGCCTGTAGAATATAAGTAAGAGAATGGAATTTGGAGAGAGGAAGACCTGAGATTAAATACTACATCAGACATTTACTAGCTGTGTGATCCTGGGCAAGTCACTTAACTTTTATCTGACTTTGCTTCTTCATCTGTTCAATGCATATAACACTAAGAACTAACATCTGCTAAATGGATCTAATACCAGCAACTCATAACAAGTTGTTATGAGACTAAAATGAGACACCGTATACAGTTCTTTTACAAATTTCAAAGCGCTAGATAATGCCATGAGTATTCTTCTTCTTCTCCTTTATGCCCTCTTCGTCCTTCTTCTCCTCATCTTTCTCATCCTTCTCCTCATTGTCCTTCTCCTCCTCCTCCTCCATTTTCTTCTTCTCTTCTTTTCCCTCTCTTCCTCTCAGCACCTAAGACAGTTGCTTGAATATGATTAGGTGCATAAAGATATGTTGAATTAAATAGAATTCAATATAAAATCTATTCGATGAACTAAACTTCTTCTTTTCCTCTTTGTTCCGAGATATGGGACAGATAAGTGGTTTGGTATGTAGAGAACCAGTGCTGGAGAGAAGACCTAAGTACAAATCCAGTCTTATATATTTACTAGCTGTATGACCCTGAGCAAGTCACTTAACTTCTGTTTCCTTCAGTCTGATCTACTGTAAAATGGCAATAAAAATAGAAACCATCTTGGGGTTGTTTTAAGGGTCAGACGGTAAAATGCTTAGCACACTGTCTCATGCATAGTGAGTGCTGTATAAATTCTGGCTATTATTTTATCATTACTTTTACTCTTCAGAGGTACCAATGTCCCATTTGAGCAACATTCCAATATTGTTGCCATTTGACTTACTAGAGCAAAATTCATCTTTTAATGCCTATGTTCATCCTAAATGTCTCTCTTACCTCTACAACACAAGCATATGGGATTTTATGGCAGAGAGAAATATTGTCATAACTTTTTTAATGAGTAAATAAGTGTTGACATTAAATAAGGTACCGATCAAGAGGTTTACTCCTAAGGTTATTTATATTATCTGTCATTCTCAATATACTAGCAGGCTGTCATCATTTATTTCCCCTTATACATTTTCCCAGTAATATTTTGATGAATACAAGTCATATTTGAAAACAGATTATATGGGCAGCCCTCAGATGTCCACCATTCATATCTTCATTGTCCTTGGGATTATTCACAACTTTACTTCTTCTATAATTATGGTGCTCTAGAAATTATAGCCATTTAGCATAGTAGTAAAATATTGATGTTAAAGAGATGGGACTTTGCCACCATGATGCAGTTTGGAAGCCAAATAAATCTCAGTCACAATCCAATCTAGTCTTCTCTTGCTGAATTATGCTTGACCAAGAGACATATATTACAGAATAACTTGGCAGTCTGCCCATCCTGTCACATGTTAAAATTTGGGCAGCATATGTCTTCCATCCACTTTGTTTTTCTAGTTTGTATAGTTGGAGAATTCTATTTTGCAGTACTGAGGATTTCATTCATCCATCTATTTATTCCAAAAGTACCTACTATTTATAAAGTAGTATGATAGACTAGGCATGAAAATACAAAGATAAAACATATATTCCACTGGAATAAACAAAATGTATATAGGTGAGTCAATATGAGATGAGTTAAAAATTTTATAAGTCAATTATACAACTATTTAAAAGTTCAATTGTGTTCTAGGTTTAATGCTACTATTGTAATATCATTTTTAAATAACAACATGAGAAAACCTTACCATAAGCAGAGCAAGCTTTTGTGTAGACTCTGAATAATACAGCTTAAGTAACACTGGTAGATATATATTATACATCATATGTCTCCCTGAATAACAATACTCAATTGACCTTTGAACAAAGTTATTTCTGTACTCCTGTCTAACATGGAACCTTGTATGCTTCTGATATAGGTGAGAGGAACCTAATTTATAGGAAGAATTCATGGTTTCATTTTGCATTACTGAGTTAAATGAGAACAATATTGAAATTTTATTTCACCAATATTGACTAACTGATAGATCCTGCTCCAAAATTGTTCCAAAAGTAAACCATTGAACCAAATTATCTATGGTGAGAAAGTATAGACCTAGAACCGCATACACATTGCAAAAGTGGAAACCATTCAAATCTAATTTCTTGAGCAATGTCTCCTATTACCTTATCATTCCCCAACAGGTCTATTTCAGGTAAAAGTCAAGCTACCCTCAATCAGAATATATGTTCATGTGGCCAAAATAAAATATTTGAAAGTAAATTAAATTTTCAATGGTATCCCTGAAAACTGTGAAGCTTTTCTTCTAAATACTCATATTCTGAGCTGTGTAACTTTGGTCATCTACCAATTCAGCTCATATTTGTATAATGCTTTCTATTTTGCAAAGTACCCCAAGATATTACTCTTTGATGATGAAGTTTCCCCTCTTCTCACCTTCCCTACCACAGTCTTTTCAGGTGCGTACTGCCTTCAATGACACCAAGACTCTAGCTAAGGAAAGGACTTAATAAGAAGTCATTTTCTCCTCTAGGATCCTCAGGATTTCCTGGTTCAGCTACATTTTCATTTTATGTTTTATTTTTAACCATGACTGTATAAGGACTTATATTCTACTAAAGATTGTTCAAGTACTATTATTATTTTGTTAGGAGAGGATCTGAGGGAAATTTAGACCAATGCTTTCTGAAATCAGAAGGGAAGTTTGTCTTTGTCTTTCAGAATTCCTGCAGTGAAGGCATACATTTCTAAAATGACTTCCACTCTCTCCTCAGTTTCTCTAGAAGATGGATTTGATAGTGAGTCACAGCCCATGAGAAATGAAAAATGTTCAGTTTATCACAGCAATTTCCATACATAACATGTAAAAAGTTAGTCCTTTCTCCTCTAAGCTTTACCTACTCATTCCAGCCTTTGGTGTTCTTTTTAAATTCTTACCATAAGGAATTTATTTAATGTTCAACTGATTTATCACTGCCTTTTTAGTAAGTAAATTCCATCAAAAAAGAAATTTATAGTAACACTTACTATGTTTCAAACTCAAATATTAGTTTCTGAGAATTATTAGAGATGATGGGAGGAGGCACTACATTTATTGTGTCTTTAACTAGATTATAAACTATTTCAGAGTCAGGACTGATTTTATGTTTTTTGAACCCCCAAGAATGACTTAAACAATATCCTGAATATGGAACAAACTCAGAAACTCTTTATTAATAGGTTGATTAGTTAATTTCATCTAATCTCCGGTAAAGTTACCTGTTATCACAAAATATAAGAAAAGAAAAAGTTCATTCCTATTTTTGGAAAGCAACCCTGAATTTATATATATAAAAGGCATGAATGGAAAAGAAAGCTGCAAGACAAATAATATGGCAATAATATGTGGCTGCCAAACTGCCATCTCCACGAATTAATCTTTCATTTCATCTCTGAATTTACCATCACACTTCAACTGGGAATACAGTTATGATTGAATTGAAATTCTTTCATGCTCATTCCTCATGCTACAACATAATAAACATTTTTATCACCAAAGTTTGCTCAGTGTATATATTATTAGAAGTCATGGAATTCGTCTCACACTTGACTGCATGGAATCAATAACTAAAAACATCCTTTCAAAGTGCAAGGGATCTAAAGGAGTTTTACACAAAACTAGTGAATAGATGAAATGTTGTCACAAATGTACATGCACAATATGACAGTCTCCAGGGATTCAGAAATTAAAATGAATATATTATTAGTGTTATGTTCAATCCAAATGCATCACTAAAATAATTTCTCACTACATTAAAGCTTTGTATTAGTCACTGATGCTGATTGATGAGATGGGTTGCCTTAACAGAATGTAGGTAGCTCTGTAAAGAAGGAAATACATATTTTAGAGAGGAATTTAGCTAGTGAAATATCCTAGGATGATTTTTAATAATACTTAATGTTTGTGGAATAATTTACAAGTATTAATTGAAACCACAACATTCCTGAAAAGTAGGTAAATAATATTATCTTTTTCTAACAGCTGGAGAATGTGACAGATTAGCTAGAGACATTAATGGAATTAGAACTAAAATCTTCTCTCATGAAAAAGAATCTCTTCTAACCTCTCAAGTTACCCTCATATCTTTATCTGTATCACTAAAATATCCAAATCAGTTTGTAGCCCCTTGTCATCCAATTTTTGTCACTTTTACATTACAGAAATAACTCTTTCCAATGTCACTAAATCACAAAGGCTTTTAAAAATAAATTTGTCCTTGATCTCCTGCAAGAAAACTCAGTTGGGGCAGAGGCAAGATGGTGGAGTAGAAGCAGAGTCCTGCTCGAGCTCTCCTCCCAAGGCCCTTAAAATACCTGTAAAAAATGACACTAAACAAATTCTGGGTAATAAAAGCCACAAAATGACAGAGTGAAACAGATTTCCAGCCCGAGACAATCTGGAAATCCAACAGGAAGGCTCTATTGCAGCAGATTCAGGGTGGAACACAGCTCAGCCTGGGCCAAGCCTGCACAGGCCTGACTGGAGCAGGCCTCAGGGCACTGAAGAACAGGCAGCTGCTGAGGTTTGCAGATTTCTCAATCCACAAGTACCAAAGAAAGCTTCAAAGTTCAATGAGAAAACTCTCTTACCTGGATGAGAAGAGAGCATGATCTGGTCCCAGTCCCAGTTCTAGGGCAGCTGCAGCTACTCCTATTCCAAGGATATAGGATTAAAACCCAGAATCATATACCCAGCAAAACTGAGTATCATACTTCAGGGGAAAAAATGGAATTTCCATGAAACTGAGGACTTTTAAGCATTCTTGTTGAAAAGACCAGAACTGAATAGAAAATTTGACTTTCAAATAGAAGAATCAAGAGAAACCTGCAAAGGTAAATGAGAAAGAGAAGCCATAAAGAACTCATTAAAGTTGAACTTTTTACATTCCTAGATGGAAAGATGATATTTGCAACTCATGAGATCTTTTTCAGTAGTTAGAGGAGACACACACAGTGCATATGTGTGTATATATATGTGTACAGGCATATACATATATGTGTGTATGCACACATAGGTGTATACACACACACACACACACACACATATATATATATATATATACATACATATACTCACACACAAACACACACACAGAGCGTACAGGATGAACTGAATATGAAGGTAGACTTCCTAAAAAAAAAATTTACTGTTGAGAGGAATGTACTAAGAGAAAGAGAAAAGGAGAGGTAGAATATAGCAAATTATCTCACATCAAAGAGGCAAGAAAGAGGTTTTACAATGGAAGGTGAGAGGAGGGAGTGGAAAGGGAATAAGTAAGCTTTACTCTTATGGCATTTGGCTTGAGGAGGGAAGAACACACACTCAGTTGTGTATGGAAATCTATTTTACCCTGAAGGAAGGTGGAAGGGAAGGGGATAGGAGATGGAAGGTAATAGAAGAGATGCAAATTGGAGGAAAGGTTGATCAGAAACAAAAACCATCGTAAAGGGCAGGTCAAGGGAAAGAATGGAATAAATGGAAGGCAGGACAGGACAGAGAGAAATGTGATTAGTGTTTCACAACATGATTGTTAAGGAAATGTTTACATGGCTACACATGTATCATCTGTATTGAGTTGCTTGCTTTCCCAAGTGAGTAAAGATGAGGAGGGAAGGAGGAAGGGAGAGAATGTGGAAGTGAAAATTTTAAAACTGAATGTCAAAAATTGCTTTTGCATGCAATTCACAAAGAAGATATACAGGCAATGGCGTATAGAAATCTATTTTGTCCTGCAGGAAAATAGAGGGGAGGGGATGGGAGAAGTGGGGGTGATAGAAGAGAGGACAGACTAGGGGAAGCATTGGATGGGATGCACACTGTCCTGGGGTGGGGGCTGGGTATAGACGGTCAGAAAATTTGGAAATTGAACTCTTGTGGAAGTGAATGTTAGAAACTGAAAAATTAATAAACTACATATTTTTTTTTTAAGAAAAGAAAAAATATCTCAGAGTTCATGTCTTCTTTAACCTAAATTTGAGGAGGAATACCCTCTGTGACATCCCCAATGAGTAATCAAATAGTTTCTAATTCCAGTGACTTTCAGGTATGGTAATCCGCCTCCTGAGATAGTTCATTCAACTTCTGGACAGTTCCATTTGTTAGGATTCTTTCTCCTCTTGTTTCCTACCTTACAACAAGCACAAATTGGCTCATTCTTAAGCTTAATTTACTATTCCTTATGCAATTCTCTACAGCAAAGAGCACATCAAATCTCCCTCCCAAAGAACAATTCTTCAAATGCTTATGTTCAGTTATCATGGCCCAGCCCCTAGCCCCAGTCTGCTCTCTCTTCCATTCTAAGCATTCCCTGTTCCATTTAACAAATCTGGTGTGGTAAGTTTTCCAGTCTCCTTACTATCCTGGTCATATTTTTAGATTAATCCCCAGCTTTTAATTTTGTCCTCTGTGCTTTATGTTTGGGAGCTAGTTGGTACAGTTGAGAGAATATTTTTCTTGAAGTCAGGAAGATGAGTTCAAATTCTACTTCACACACTTACTACCCGTGTTATCCTGGGCAATAACTCCCTTAGCCTCAGTTTCCTTATCTGTAAAATGGAGATTATAACACAGGTCTGTTTTGAGGATCATATACATAGATACATACAGACACTCTATATGGATAGATTGATATCTAGTGCTTTGGAAACCTTAAAGTGCTATTTCAATGCCACCTATTATTAGGTATTTGTTTCTGTGTTTTTTTCTGCCACTAGACTGTGAACTCTGAGATCAGGGACTATTTTGTTTTCTTCTTTTCCACCTTCTTTTTCTTCTCCATATTCTTTGTTTCCTCCTTTTCCTTCTTCTTGTTAATGTTATTATTAATATCTTCAATGGATAACTCAGGGTTTGATAAAGAGTAAATGCTTAATAATTGCTTGATGACTGACTTCCATAAAATATGGGGACTAGAACTAAATAGAGTCATTCAAAACCAATTTTATCAGGTCTGATTAGGGAAGAACTATTTTTTTCCTTCTCAAAATTGTGCCTCTGTCAAGGTAATTTAAGATTGTATTGTCAGGAACCTGACCAACAAGATTAATATATTGCTGAGAAAAAATGTATATACACACACATACATATGTATATGTGTGTGTATGTATATATGTGTATGTACATACATATGTGTACATGTATGTTTGTATGTCTAGTGCATGTGTATGCCAAACAACTTAAGTATTTATTTGTTAAACACAGTATTAAGAATTGTAGATAGAGATATAGGTTCACAATTCCTTATTATATATGCACATATACATATGCATATATCCACACGTATACATTGTATATGTATATCTATGTATATTATGCATATACATTCATATGTCATGCAAAATATATTATCAAAATATTTTCTATGTCATATATATACACACATAAATATATGTACCTGTATAAGTATATATAGCTGAAAGATAAAAGAAAATTTGAATACAAGGCAAAACACCTTAGAGTTCTCATTCAGAATATTTACACCTGACATACTCCAGCTATTTGCTCCAGAGAACACAAGGGAGCATATGTGATAGATACATTTTCATCTTTTTCTAAGAGAAAGATTACTTATGATAGAAAATATAAATAAGGATCAAGGGAATGGGTTAAATGGTTAAGGATAAAATTTTAAACATCAGAAGGTCAAAGACTTGAATGAACATGCCATATAATGAACTCCTTATCCATTTATAAGAAAATTAGCATATTTCATTGGAGGGAATAACAAAGTTGGAAATTGCATGGATGAGGAGAGAAAAGATAAGGGACAAGAGGAAAAGGTCATTCATCCCTATGCAATAAACAGATGAAAAATAAAAATATATATTTTAGTCTACCAAGAATGGGAAAAATTACAGGAGAAAATTGTGAAAACAATATATAGATTAAGATAGTAAGGAGTAGAAAATGTATTCATTACTTCATTATAAAAAGAAATAAGAAAAAAAGTGCCACTATAGGATATTCTCATAAGATAGAAGATATATTCTGCAATAAGGGACAGAGTTCTTATAATCCCCCTTCCACTCCTGATGAAGGGGAATTGGGGAGGACAAAACTTGAACGTTAGAAAACCATCTTCTCTGAAAAAGAATTTTAGCATCCTGGACAACATCCCACAGCTGGAGAGAAGGATGTTTAAATATCTAAGGGCAGTCAGCATTCCTAGTATTAAGGTGATGTTGAGGTTTAGGGGTGCTGGGACCCCAAAATAGTTATACACAGGTCCTGCCTCAGAAAAATTCAACTCAACCTTTCTTCAGCCAAAGACAAAGCTTTATTAGAATATGGATAGGGATTGAACATGATTCTAAAACTCTGCTATATTGACTAGACTCTTAAGGAACGATGGGGATGGGATCTGAAACCCCAAAAAGAAAAGACCATGGTATTTTAGATCTGGACCCCAGAAAGGAAAGGAAAAGTTCCTGGACTTTCCCCTGTGGCCAAGTTTCCTGCTGTTCCCTGGGGCAACTAGCCCTTCCCAGTTGATTAACTGGTTTTTCATTGAGGACTATGTCCAATCTCTCATTCTATTACCTCAGGATAGCTCCTGGCTACTTCTCACCCATGAACCTACTTAGACTCCATTTTCCCTTGGTCACAGGGTCCAGATCCCTAGTGTTCCTGACAGTTTTCTGTTACCTTCAAGTTGCTCCAGACTACTTGGCCACTCTTAAGGTGTTCAGATTCAATCTGGCCACCTTGTCAATACAAATGTCACAAATACTCAGATTCCTTAAGTGTCTGACCTATATGGTAGATTTTTAGAGTCACACCCACCTTGATCAGTGTTTTAATAAACTTTGTCTTTGGCTGAAAGAAGGCTTGGCTTGAATTCATTCAGGAAGGACCCATGGGTCACTATTTTGGGATCCCAGTGACACTTAACTGCAACATATGGCTCCCTGAGACTGAGAAATTGTCTAACCTCTGTGTTGTCGAGTCATGACTGGAAGATATGTCACCCTCCCCCCTCTCCCTATCACCTTCTGGCTTTGTGGTTGGGGTTGTTCTCCAAGAACTTAGGAAGGCTTGAAGGTGCTTTTTGGGCAGACAGTCTGTCTCACACTAGGCCTGACACTCTCAGGTTCTCTGTCCACTGGTTCTATTTAAGACCATGGACCTGGGCACACTTCCCACAGCATAGAGGATAAGGACAAATGCCCTGTCTGGAAGTAGATGTACAATTCTGTCAATTCTTTCAATTTCCTGAGTGATAGAGAATTAGGAAACCTGCATGTGTTTTTTGGTTTCTTGAGGCTCACTTTCTCCCTTCCCTCTACACTCATAGAGTAGAACTGGAAAAAGCTTAGTTTCCAAGACCTTGAAAAGCAAAGCTTTGTGCCTGGCCTCCATTACCTAAAGATCAAGATAAATTATATAAACTCAAAGAAAATAAAATAAGATTCTTCTTGTGGTAGGCCTGGTTCTGACCAAGGTAAGGCTACAGTGAAAAGTCAGAACAACTAAAAACATCTCAGCAGATTCTGGAGGTGTTGTGATTGATCATTAAGGTGCTTTGAAACACCTCCTTACGCCCCTAGTCACTCCCTTTCCCCTCTCCCTTCTCTTGAGTCAAGATGCTATCTCAGTGCCAGAACTGTAAACAGCCCTGAATTTTTCTGTTAATCCCTCTCATCAGACTAGGAGAAGAGAGTTTCACTTTTCCCCATCACCTCCTAATTCACCTGGTAAAAGGAAGAGGGAGAAGAAGTACAGCAGCTTAGAGCATGGACCCCACTAGCTATGGCCTTGGGCCCTGGGGCAATGAGGAAAGCCTGGAAGTCTCAATCAGGTTCAGCACATCCTGCTCACCATCCCACCCATAGACCCAGATCTAGGAGGACAGAGCCTAGTAATGGTAAAGGGCCAAGACTCCTCAAAGAATGTCTGTTTCCTCACAGCACTACTTCCAGTCAACATGGCCTCACTAACGAATTGTGAAAGAAGGGAAAGCCAAAGAGAGAAAGCATTTATTAGGCACCTACTATCTGACAAGTCCTGTGCTAAGTACTTTACAATTATTGTTCAATTACTTACCCTTACAACTACACTGTGAAGTAAGTGATATTATGATCCACATCTTACTGTTGAAAAAAAAAAATTAAGGTCAGGTAACTTGTTCAAGGTGACACACCTAGTATATGTCTGAGACTAGCATTGAATTCACATCATTTTAACTCCAGGCCCATCACTGTGTCACATAAGCTGACAGGATTCCCATGGAGGGAGAGCCAGGAAGCTGTATTTTAGTCAGATCCTGAGAGGTCACTATGAATACCTATGTGAAAATATCTTTGTTATAATTATATATCTTTGCCAAAATAAGGCTTAGTATTATAAAGTAAAAGCTGTATTTGTATCTGTTTCATTAATTTAGTATTCCAAAAAAAGTTTAGCCCAAATCATGTATAAGAATTAGCTTCAAGTATGTATCATATCTGAATATAAAAAAATGCCACAAAATAAACTAGAATAACATAGTAACCCACACTACAGCCATGGCAAGGCAAAAAGTTCATAATCAAACCAGGGATACAGGAGCTGACAAAAATTAAAAGATAAAATGTGGACTACATAAATGGGATAGTGTTTTGTATGAACAAAATCAATATAACTAGGAGGAGACAAGAAGCTGAGGGGAAAACACTGAATCAAATACCTCTGAATTGTGTTTGATGCTCAAGCTATATATAGAAGTAACACAGATATAAGAACAGTTTCTCAGTGAATGAGAGGCCAAAGAATATGAAAATACAATTTGAAAAAGAAAAATATCAAATTATTAAAAATACAAAAGATTGTTTCCAGATTATTATTGAAAACAAATGTAAGATATCACATTTTATGCATCAATTATTTGACAAAAGTGACAAAAGTAGGAATATCAAACTGTGGAGGACCTTTAGTAAAATTGGCATATTAATAAACTTCTACAAGAACTGTGAATTGGTCTTAGCATTCAGAAAAACAAATGGCTATTAGTTTAGGTAGGTGATTAAAATTTCTTATCCTTTCACTCTATTAATCTGTTGTCAGACATATACCTCAATCAGTTCAAAGATGGAAAGTCAGGTCTTATGTACACCAAAATATTTATAGTAGCATTCTGTTAAAAGACTAGAAACAGAGCAGATGTTCAGTGAATTGGAAATGTCTACATAAAATTCTGTAGATGAAAGTTATGAAATGTCACTGTTCTGTTAGAGAAAAATGAATAGAAATAATTCTAGTATACATGAGAAAACTCTGATTTCATTCAGAGTAGAAGCAGAATCACTAATCTATCTAAATCATGTATATATAGACATACATATATATCATGCATGCATATCTATGTATATATGTATAACTATGTATATATACCAGATATATTTAGATATATAGATATATAAAACATATATTAATGCACATGATATATATTTATATCAAGAGTGTGTGTGTGTGCATGTGTGTCAGACATATTGATGACAAGGATGTAAAGGAAAGAAAAAAAATGAAATTAAATTGACCAAGCACGATACTGAAGAAGTGATGGAAAAATTCCCTTTGCTGCAGCGGCAGAGGCAGACTACAGGTGAGCAACATTTGAATTGTTAGTCTTTCTGAATTAATATTTTATTTACCCTTTTCCTTTTTTATTTTATTATTTTCTTTCTTTTAAGAAGTGGATAGGAAAATATTCAGAAATCAAAGTGATAAAATATATGAACAACACACGTATACATGTATACATCTTTTGGCTATAAATGGAAGAGTTATCAAGTTATTACAGGATTGAAAAAGTCTAATTCTCTTCTATTTGCTAAAAGAGAGAGAATGCAGAATCAGTCAACTAAAAGCAAAATAATCTCAATTCAATAACATGAGTTTATCTAGATTTTAACAAAGCATTTGACAAAATCTATAATGCTATCTTTTTAGGGGAAATAATGGAAAGAAAACATTCAAGTTAGATAATAGTGCAATAAAGTATATTCATAGCATGTCCAAAGCAGGGTAGCCATTAATAGTAAAATAATGCCAATTGAAATGCACTTCTATTGGACTGCACAAAGGATCTGTGCTTTATCATGTGATGTATCAAAACTAATTTTATCAGTTAGTAAGATATAGACAGAGAGGAAATTCTTATCAAATATACAGAGGATGTACAGCTAAGGGAGTAAATTCATTATATAATAAAGTGAAGATTTTGTTAAAGATTTTTACAGGATGTGATATCTTAAATTGAGATGAAAATATCAGCTCCATAAATAAAAGATGAGAGAGTTATGGCTACAAAAAATATTAAAAAAGGTTTAGTTTGGTTTGATGGAGAGCAAGTCCACTATGAGTCAACAATATAACATGACAACCATACAAGGCAATTTAAAATTATTTTTTTAAATCATTTTTTGACAAAAAATCAAAACAGTAACTATTAAATCTATTATAACAAAGTAGAAAGTGTGTGCATGTGTGGTTGTTGGGTTCACTTTACTGCAGACCTTTAAGGGACAATTGACTTGTTGGTATAATTTAAATAGGCAAGGGAGGTTTTTCACTTCTTGTTTGTACTCATTGACCTCTAGAATACTTTCCAATCTTGATATCCATTTATGTTTTAATGTCATATGAACTCAATCAATTCAATTTTATTGAATTCAGCTCATTGATTGTTTGATTTGGGAGAAATCTTAGATATCATAAAAAAAGACTATAATTTTGTAGCTGAAAGTAATGAGGGCTAAGAGATAAAAAGACTTAGACAGTTAATTTGTGAAAGACCTGATAAAGAAACTCAATTCTCCTGATGTTCAGATTCAGAGCTTTTACCACCACAACATGGTGTCTTATTTATAATAAAGGATATTTTTTTTAGCATGTGCTACGTGAAATAGGCTATTAGGTAATTGAAATATAAAGAGAAGAATGACATCATCCCTCTCCTTAAGGAGCTTACAATATATGTGGTATGTAAATATAACACATGCACACCAGTAATTTTGATATATAACATAATGTAATAAAAGTATTAGAGCGGTACAGATGAGATAATAGAAAACTTTAATAAAGTTTTTGCTGGTGAAATCAGAGTAGTTTCATAGAAGAGGTGACATGAATTGGATTTTTGAAAAAGGGAGAAATTTTAAGTCTGTGATGTGCACAATGAGTAGAATACCATTAAAATACAATTTCCTTTATAGTAGTGGGGTATCATTCTTTGCACTTAAAAATATCATTTATTTACTAGCACAGTGGCTGGCAAACGGTAAGCACTTAATGAATTCTTGTTGCTTTATTGATACATTTCTAGACCAAACTAGTAGGTTAATGATTGTTTGTTGATATGCTGTTTGATTTGATAACAGGAGGGAATGAGAGAGACATGTCATTCTAGGTGTGTGTGATATTTTGATCAACAGCATAGCTCAAGAGAGATACCAAGGAGGTACCAGAATGGAAATGGGGGAACATTTAGTAGTCCAGTTTGACAAGAATGTAGACCATTTGAAACAAGTAATATGCCATAATTCTAAAAAACAAAAAAACCAAAAAACTAGGCTTAAGCCAGATTGCAGAGGTCCTTAAATATCAGCATCAGGAGTTTATACTTAATTAGGCTCAAGAATTTAGCCCAATAATTGGTTTGATTATTTCACTGAAATGAACTGTTATTTAACTTAAATTTACCATATTGACTAATTATTTTGGCATTCTCCAGATCTCAGTTCCTGACAGATCAATCCCTTTAAGCAGCAAGAAAGTACATCATTTAAAGATATCCAAACACTGTGCACTGCAGCAAACTCCACACCATCCTGAACTCTCCAACCTGCTAATTCCTCTTATATTTTGACCCCAGCTTGCTCTTGGCTCTTTAAGCCCTCTCAGCTCCCCTCCTGATTGTACACTTAATTGTTTCAACCCAGCTTTGGTATTTCCAAATGACTTGGCTCTCTCTTGCACGACTCTGAATTTTTTGATCCTGACTGTGCTTCAACTTCTGTTTTGTGTCCATTCCCACTTCTGATACTCAGCTCTCTCCACTGAAATCCCAATGCAGCTTTTGGCCATTAACCCTTGACTTCCAATACCCACTGGTGGGATGTGATGGTCATTGGATACACAGCTACTCTCATTGTACATTTTTTTGTTGAGTCATATAATATCACCTCTTTTTTAGAGATCATATGACTTGAAGGGTGTATCTTAAGCTCTTCAAGCTTTCTTCACATTTCCTTTTGATGTTTTATACAACTAAAAATCAAATATGACTTGCTTTTATTTTAGACAACACAGAATACAAATACTGCTAGTTTCATGGCAGGAAAGAATACTGATGTAGTATATACACTATATTCAACATCTAGGTAAGAAAAGCAAAAAAAAATAACATTAACCAGAAAGATGTTTTTAAGCAAACAACTGTTTGGCATCACTAACTGAACTGTGCTATTCATGTGGATGTTTTGACATAATATATGGTTGGGTCCAGGTTTCAGGCTTAAATTTAGAAATTTGTTTAATTTTAATTTAGAAACTTAAGAAATTGGTTATTTTCTCTCCTTCTTCACTTTCCAACTGAGACTGACATTGTAAACAAATCACGTATGCATCAACTGAGATGTATAAACCTACTTGACCTAACTGGTGGAAAATATATTGCAAGTTATATATTATTACTTTACAGATTTCTCACCATTATTTGATATGCAAAATATCTGTAATATAATGAGCTAAATCTTTCATTGATACTATTTTTTCTCGGTATCCATTAGACCCTTTTGAAGTTGTTTTAACTTAGGTCACAGAGGAACATTTTATTAGTAAAGTATAGCCGCAGAAGTTTAAATGAACACTAAATCTGTAAGTATTGCAGTGGAGAGAATGCCAAGCCTTGAATCAGGAAGACTCATATTCATGAGTTCAAATCCAGTCCCTGATACTTACTAGCTTTGTGATCCTGGGCAAGTCTTAACCCTGTTTGCTGTAGTTTCCTCATCTGGAAAATGATCTGGCAGAGGAAATGACAAACACTTCAGTAATTTTTTAAAATTTATTTATTTTTAGTTTTCAACATTCATTTCCACAAGATTTTGAGTTTCAAATTTTCTCCCTATCTCTCTCCTCCCCGTGCTCTGAGATGGTATGCATTCTGATTGTGCCCTACCCCCAGGATGCCATCTCTTTTGTCATTCCCATCTGATTCTCCCTTTCCACTTTACTTTCTTGAAGGGCAAGATAGATTTCTATACCCATTGCCTGTATATCTCATTTTCCAGTTGCATGTATAAATATTTTTTTAACATTTGTTTTTAAAATTTTGAGTTCCAAATTCTCTCCCTTCTTCCCTCCCTCCCCACTCTTATTGGGAAGGCAAGCAATTCAATACAGGTTATACATGTGTAGTTATGTGAAACAATTCCATAATCACCATGTCATGAAGAAATAACTATATTCCCTCCATCCTATCTCCCAATTATTCTATTTTCTCCTTTGACTCTGTTCCTTTTCTAAAGTGTTTGCTTCTGACTATCCCCCCTTTGAATATGCCCTCCCTTCTATCATCCCCTCCAATCCCCTTCCTTCCTACTTTCCTGTAGTGTAAAATACCCAATTGAATGCGTGTTATTCCCTCCTTAAGCTAATGAGAGTAAGGTTCACTCATTCCTTCTTACCTCTCCCCTCTTTTACATGAGATAATTTACCACACTCTATCTCTTCCTTTTTCCTTCTCCTAATATACTCTTCTCTCACCCCTTAATTTTATTTTTTAGATATCATCCCTTCATATTCAACTCACCTTGTGCCATCTTTCTATTTCTATGTATCTATGTATCTATGCATCTATGCATCTACCCATCTACGCATCTACCTATCTATGTATCTATCTATCATCTATCTATCTATCTATCTATCTATCTATCTATCTATCTATCTATCTATCTATCTATCTATTTCTTCCAACTACCCTAATACTGAGAAAGGTTTCATGAGTTACAGATATCATCTTCCCATGTAGGAATGTAAACAGTTCAACTTTTAAAAGTCTCTTATGAGTTTTCTTTCCTGTTTACCTTTTCATGCTTCTCTTGATCCTTGTATTTGAAAATCAAATTTTCTATTCACCTATAGTCTGTTCATCAAGAATGCTTGGAAGTCCTTTATTGAATAAGCATCTTTTCCCTTGAAGGGTTATATTCAGCTTGGCTGGGTAAGTGATTCGTGGTTTTAATCTTACCTTCTTTGACTATCATACTACAAACCCCTTAAATCCCTTAGTGTGGAAGCTGCTAAATCCTGTGTTATCCTGATTGTATTGCCACAATATTTTGAATTGGTTCTTTCTGGGTGCTTGCAATATTTTCTCCTTGACCTGGGAACTCTTGAATTTGGATACAGTATTCCTAGGAGTTTTCTTTTTAGGATCTCTTTCCAGAGATGATCCTTGGATTCCTTCCATTTCCATTTCACCTTCTGGATCTAGGATATCAGGGCAGATTTCCTTGTTAATTTTTTGAAAGGTGATGTCTAGGCTGCTTTTTGATCATGGCTTTCAGGTAGTCCAATAATTTTTAAATTATCTCTCCTGGATCTATTTTCCAGGTTAGTTGTTTTTCAAGTATGATATTTCACATTGTCTTCCATTTTTTTCATTTTTTTGATTCTGCTTTATAATTTCTTGAATTCTTATAAAGTCATTAGCTTCCATTTGCTCCACTCTAATGTTAAAGGAATTATTTTCTTCAGTGAGCTTTGGACCTCCTTTTCCATTTAGTCAATGCTGCTTTTTAAGTCTTTCTTTCCCTCATTGGCTTTTTGGACTTCTTTTGCCATTTGGGTTAGTCTTTTTTTAAGGTGTTCTTTTCATCAGCATTTTGGGGTCTTCTTTAGCAAGCTGGCAACTCATTTTTCATGATTTTCTTCCATCACTCTCATTTCTCTTCCCAACTTTTCCTCTACTTCTCTCACTTGATTTTCAAAATCCTTTTTTTGAGTTCCTCCATGGCCTGCAACCAATTCATATTTCTTTTAGAGACTTTTGATATAGGAACTTTGACTCTGCTGTCTTTCTCTGGTTATATATCCTGACCTTCCTTGTTACCAAAGTAAGATTCTATAGTCTGAGTTCCAAGTACTTGACTTTCTAAGTTTTTGTCAAGGTAGAACTCTGCTTCCAGTGGGGTGGGAGTGGGTATGGGTGCACTGTCCCAGGTTTCAGGAATTTTGTATCAGTTACTCAATCCCCGAGGGGTACTGAAGCAGCCTCTGCAGCTGCTTTTCCTGCTGTCATTGCTATTGCCATGGTCACAGCCATTACCACCCCACCAAACTGGGACTGGGGACAGACCAGCCTGAAGGTGAGCTCCTTTTTTACCCCAGTCCCATTGAGTTTTCCCACTAACCTTTTTCACATTTGTGGGTTGAGAAATCTGCAAACTGCCACAGCTGCCAATGGTTCAGTCCCTTGAGTCTTGTTCTGGCCCATCTGTGCCAGTGCTATTTATATCAGAGGGTGCTACACTCACTGGCCAGTGTGACAGTCCCTTTCTGTCCCCTTTGCAGGTTGTCTTGGGCTGGGAATTTGTTTCACACTGTCATTTTGTGGGTTCTGTTACTCTGGAATTTGTTTGGAGTCCTTTTCTTACAAATATTTGGTGGACTTTGGTGGAGAGCTCATGGAAGTCCCTGCTTTTATGCCACCATTTGACTCTACCACATTTCAGTATTTTGCCAAGCAAACCTTAAATGGGGTCTTGAATAGTCAGACTTGATTGAAAAACCACAAAAAATGGAACAGCACTTTTCAGTTAACTCAGTTGTTAATAGTAGCTTTGGTAAGTTACACTTTAATAATAATGGATTCTTGACTAGAGTTAAAATGCTGAAGTGGTTAACTCTTAGCAATCTGGTATCTTGCAGGTTGAGGTATTGCTATCCAACTATTTCTAGATTGACAAGGCATTTTTTTATAATTCCAAACAAATCAGCAAAGATTTCAAAGGGTGACAATGTATAGGGTTTAACAATATCTCAGGTATCCTGGGGCATAATTAGCATAATATTATAATGCTTCTATGGATTTATGGGTAAATCTATAAGGACACTCCCTCCACTAGTGTTATCTTGCATTCATGTCCTCCATATATCCTCCACAGAAAGTACACCCAATTGCAGGAGGCTGTTTTGTTTTTCTCAATATATTACATAGATGCTAGTGAACACATAGTTTGTCCATCAACTGATATATTGGCCCTACTACATAAGCACTCCTCTTTTCTTTCATCTCATATATTTCTTATGGTGTTATTTATGGAATTCTAAATGAAAAATTCCCCATTAGTCATAATTTTCTGTTCAGTCACAGAGCACTGCATGTTTCTCCATTTGCCAGGAATGACTCTGCTGTTTATCATAAAGAGTTTGGCACCTGGAGCTCAGAATTTCCTGACACAACTTCCAGGCTTCAAAGTTAGGGCTCCAAAGGTAAAAAAAAAATTACTCACTCTGTTAAAAAAAAAAAGAAAGAAAAATCCAAGAAGCTAACTTCCCTATTCACAAAGGGCCACCTGCCTTGCTGACCTTCTAAGGAAAACTATTTTCCTAAAATAGGTGCAAAAGAAACAAACAACTGCAACAAATCATCTAGATTTTGAACTCTGCAGAACCTACCCTTATAACAAAGAGATAGGCAATGTTTTTAGCTTAACTCAGAACCTAGAAATAGAAAGAAACACCACATATGTGTGCCTTCTGGCATTTTACTTGGCATTATGTGGCAGACACTATGTGTCCAACACAACAGTGTTCATTTTATATGCTTCCAGAAGAGATATGCCATTGGCAGAAACTAAGCATGACAGCATCTGGCAAAGCAACATAAGCCAGGAATTATCTAGCAAAAATTAGGTGTTTAGGAAACCTTTTTCTGGTAGAGACCATGGAGAACAGGCTAAGTAAGAGGAATGTGGTGACATCACCCTTCTTTGTCAGAGCACAAGTTGATCTTCATACCATGTTCTTTATTTGCATGCCTCTCCAAGCATGTGCCCTGATCACATGTGTTCGCTGCTTCCTATGTAAATTCGCTATTCCCTCTGATGGTATAAGTGTAATGTGCCCACCAATGTTTTAAGTGTAGGAAGCCGGCCTAAGCCAGGAAGATGAGTTCAAGCTTTAGTTTTAAAACATATTAGCTATATGACCTTGGGCAAGTCACTTAACTTATTGGTAACATAGGTAGTTCTATAAGTTTATTAATTACAGAGAAGATATAGCTTTCTTTATCAGAAAGAGGAGCTTACTCATTAGGAGTTCCCTATCTAAATAAATCATATTTCTGGCTTAAAAAATTAACATTAATCAGAAATTTAATCAATACACTTCTATGTTTAACTGATTCATTTAAATGAATATAGAATCATAACTCTTCAGTTTCTCAAAACAATTGCATGGGGGTCTGTTAGATCACAATTTTTTAATTGATTCATTCATTTTTCCTCAAGTGATCAAAATAAGAATACTTTCCATTCTGTTTCTGCTCGTTTCTTTCTTCCTTCTTTCCTTCCATTCATTTTATTTAATTATGGTCTTTATATTTGTTTTTGTTGCTTTACACTGTTCCATCCCAACTGCCTTATAATATAATGTTCCATTATGTCAACATCAAAACATGTATTAACCATTTCCCTATTGTTGGAGATGTAAATGGTTTTCAAGATTTTTTTAAATTATTATACATATTGCTGTTATTTCTTTCAGAGACATACACCTCCATTCTCCCTGTTAAGCACTTGAACACCAGCCTTGCCTCTTTTATTCACTTCTCATATTGAGGCAACTCATGTTCATTTTACCTCCTTGACATCTTCTTCATCTATTCCTATCTAACTCCTCACACAAACACTGTTCTTGCTCAGGGTTTGCCTCTAAGATAAAATACAGACTCCTCTTTTGGGCATTTAATACTTTCACAATCTCACTTCAATTTATGGCTTCCATGTTTACTTTTTAATGCACCTCACACATTGCATGCTCCAGTCAAAATACAGTTGTTCAATCCTGTCTTACTCTTAGTGACCCCATTTGGGGTTTTCTTGGCAAAGATATTGAGTGGCTTGCCATTTCCTTCTCCGGCTCATTTTATATTTGAGGAAACAGAGGCAAACAGGGATAAGTGATGTGCCGAGTGTCTGAGATCATATTTGAACTCTGCTCTTCTTAATTCTAGGCTCAGTGCTCTTTCCCTTAAACCACTTAGATGTCCCAATGGCCTCCATGCTATTCTACCAGCAGAACATTTTTACTCTTACCTTTGTCTGTTTGTCTTGAACTTCTGTGCCTGGAATGCTTTACATCCTCACCTCTACCTCTTGGACCACCTTAATACTTCAAGTTATATCCTTTAAAAGCCCTTTCCTCATTCTTCTACTTATCACTGCTTGAAATCATTTTTTTTTGTTAATAAATTATATTTATTAGTGTAGTCAAGATAAGGAAGAAGTTTGAGCCTGGATTAGAAAATGCAGCATCTCTCTCTGATCCGCTTGGCCAAGCTTTTCTTCCTCTTCTTTCCATTCTTCTCTTTGCTGTCTTCCACCTTCTGAGCTCGAATTTCCCTCATTAAATCAAAAAATACCTTATCAACATTAGCTCCGGTTTTGGCTGAGGTCTCTACGTAGTTGACATTCCACTGCTCGGCTCTGTTATTTGCATCTTCTACAGAAATTTGTCTTTTATCTTCTAAATCTGACTTGTTACCAACTAGAAGAAAAGGGACATTTTCATTCTCCTTGACTCTTAAAATCTGCTCCCTGAAGTCAGCGGTTGTTGCGAAAGATTCGAGCTCTGTCATGGAGAAAACACAGAGAAAGCCCTCCGCGCTTCGGAAATAGTTGTCCCTGATGGCCGTGTAGTCCTCCTGGCCTGCAGTGTCCAGGATGTCGATCTGGACCTCCTCCCCATCCAGAACGACCTTTTTCCGGTAGCTGTCGGCTTTGGTCGGCTCGTAGTCTTCCACAAACTCGTCATACATGAATTGCAGGGTCAGAGCCGACTTCCCCACACCGCTGCTGCCCACCATGATGACTTTGTGCAAAGCCAAACAATTCTGGTCCTTGGGCTTGTTGGCTGCCATCTTTGGTTATGGAAGTATCCCAGGAGGAAAGAAGAATCTTCTGTGAGCAGAACGTTGTTTTAACAAGCTGGCAAGACATCAAAATGGCTGTTGTCTCTAACCCTGCGGCCGGCCAGGCAGCGGAGGTGGACACGCACGCACGGCCGGCCAGGCGAGGCTGAGGCTGCTGCTGCCTCCGCTGCCAGCTTGGCCCCAGGCTGGACGGCTTGGGGCTCGGGCAGCCGCTGCCGTTGCACACCTCTCTGCTTGAAATCATTTTGCCTTGTTCTTGTCTAGTTCTTGTATTTACTTTCTAGGAAGGTGCTGTATTCCCAAGAAGAATGCAAATTCTGAAGGACAGACTATCTTACTTTTTTTTGTTTCCACAATGTTTTGTTTATTCCTAAATGCTGAACAATCTGCTTTAAAAAATTAAAAAAAAAATCAATTCATCATTTGGTTGATTTCTTGATATAAACAACAGTATAAAGTCACCCCTCTTCCTCCTCCTTTTTATCTTTTCTTCATCTTCTCTCACTTTGGGTCTGTCTGTCTGTCTATTTTAAACACACTGTCAGGATGTAGACTAAACACATAAATCATGGGGTCAAAATATATCATTGTTTTTTAACCTTTATTGAAAACTGCCAAGATTGCCTCCAGAAAGATTCTACAAGTTTGCAATTTCACCAACAATAAATGAGTTAGAACTGTTTTTCCATAATGTTAAGACTGAGGTCTATTGCATATAATTATTTTTGCAAAGTTGAAGTATGTGGTGGTACTTTAAAGTTATTTTAATTATTATTTCTTAGATTACTTGGGAAATTGAAAATTTTCTCCAAGTGTCTCTTAATAATTTTTGCTTTCCTCTTGAAAACTATCTTCATATAATTCGGACATTTATACATTACAATCTACAGGTTACCACTGTGAGATTTGTGTACATACATGTGTAAAGAGAGAAAATGAATATTTTAAATAATATCAGATATAATTGATATTTAAATAAATTATTTTCAATGCATAACTTTTTTTTAAACTAAAACTTCATCAGGCTTCTTAGTCCAATCGTTTTCATTTATTTTTTAAAATTTGACTACTTTTCCTTTTTGCTTTTAATAAATAAATGAAAAGAATAAAAATTATTGAACACATACAGGTTGTCCATAAAGCACATGAAATAGCTTTAATAATAGATGATAGGTAATCTTCATCTACTTATTTTCTTTCTTGTGTGAATATTTCTGTATTACTATAAAATTACTATGTATATCATTAAGGAGAAACAGTAATGATCTAGTGTATGATACAATCAGTGCAATATCAACAAATAAGAGTATCTAGAGTACTTCACTTCTTTAGCAGTTTCATTCCATTTGGAGTCTATGTTGGACCTACTCCATGACAGTGGTAAAACAACTTTGGAAAGAATTCCTCTCCCTGTCTAAACTGCTCAGTGATAGTAATCTGAATATCATGAAACAAAATTATCTATGCTGATCCATGAATCTAGAAAATTTTACTTTATAACATTAATATATTCATGGGAGATAACTTATTAAAGTAGAGCAACATTTTTCTCTGCCAAATTAAATGTTCCATAAAGTGTTGCTAGGTGGCCAAAAGCACATCTACACAACTATATTCCATTGGTTTGCTAATGTTTCTGGCTGTCTTTGAGGGGAAATTGTTGTTGTGTTTGTCCTTCTTTCTCAAAGAGGACCATGACATCAACATGATGACATGACTTGCAGTTCACTTTTATCTGAATGAGGGATCTCTCCTCAGCCATCAGCCTAATATTCATCAGGACAGCTGGAGATGGCCCAGGATACAGTGTGAGACCCTGGTCCTTTCAGGCTAAAATTTTACTTTGAGTGAGATACACCCATTCAATGAATAGTCTTCTCTAAGTAGTTGCTCAAGAGATGTCCCCTTTAATAAAAAAAAAAAAAAAAAATCAAACTGGGAGGAAAAAGACCCTCATGGTTCTGGTGGCAAACCAGAGTCCCACTGATTAGGAAATGTAGTCAAGCTTGATGAGTTCTTCATATTAAGGGTTAAAAGCCCAAAGACAGGTAATCCACTGAGCAATAACACTCATGCCTTGCCTTTGACCTGCTTTTTCGTTTCAAATAAATTTTTCAATTTTTTTTTTGAGCCTGGATAACCCTATACTTGGGAACATCATTTCCAATCCTCCCTTCTACATTGATCAGACCTAGTGCAGACAACAGAATGGCTTTAGCCCTTCTGCAGCTAAAAACAACCAAGATCAAAAAACTCCATGCTGTTACTATTGTTTTCCTATTACCCATAGCTTCACTATATCTAAGGACATCTTTACCTTTGGAACTTTATATGTTATTAACCTCTTTCTAAAACTACTACTGGTTATTGGTTCTTTACGTCTCTGTTTTGGTATTGCTGAGTTACCACTGGCATCCTCACCCTGCAGAATGTCAACTGTGGTTAGGTAGATTTCAAGGTAAATTTCACCTAAATAGTTACAGCACCTAGCAGTGACATTGTATCATCCAGGCAATATTCACAGCACTGAGGATGGCTATCAATATACTGGTGAAGTTGTCAATCACAAAGTTTAAAGACTCGCCATATAGAAGACAGAAGAAAAACATTTATTCAGACACCAGCAAGTCAGATCCCAGAACCAGAAAACCGAATCAGTCATTGTAGCCAAGAGGTCAATGCACAGGCATTTCAATGTTTCCCCAGCTCCCACCAGGACCTTTCCACAGGAGAACACTCATGAGCCTTGCTGCCTCCCGTACTGCATCCTTTGTCTTTGCTTCTCAAATACCTCCCCCACCCCATTCTCACTAACTTCCTCCTGGTTCTGCTCCACCCTTCCTGTTACACCAGTTCAGTAAGCTTCTCTCACCACATTTGACTTAAGCTTCCAGGTGTTTTAAGTAGGTCACATGGGCCTGTTACTGAGTGGGGAAGATCCTTCCATTTAAATTGCCATGACAGACACATGCACTAATTAAATTAAATTCAACTTCCTCACATTCTCTTTGCCACTCCAAGTATAACTCAGGTTTCTTATTCATTGATTGATTTAATCATTTTTATTCAGTACGGGAGGATTTTTATGAAGATTAAATGAAGAAATGAATTCATTCTATGTATATGTACACACATATTCATTTGTATATGTATATACATAGGTATAATTTTTATCTAATTATCTCCCCTACTAGCATGTAAACTCATTGTGAATTGGGATTATTTCATTCTTTGTATGTACCTTTATGCCCAGTGCCTACCAACTGCTTTATAAATATCTTATATTCACTTAGTTATTTACTGTTATTTTTTCCATTAGAATATAAGCTCCTTAAGGGCAAGGGCTTTTCTTTATATCTTCCACACAGTTTCACTCTGGCACATAATAAGCACTTAAATATTTGTTAACTAACTTGACTGACAAAAACTTACCCCAATCAAATCATTCTCACCTAGACACAACTAATCAGATATACTCAACGAGATAAATGGTGAACTAATATCCAAGCCCAGGCTTTTCTCTACCATAGAGAGCACCAAAGTGTTTTTTTTCCATGCATTCCATCATTTAAAAATACTTGGAGCACATACTTCTAATATATATATATGTATATATATATATATATTTATAAATTATAGATATATATTACTATACTAATAATGTATAACTGGCTTCATACTGACCTCTAATAGTTTCAAGACTTAACTTGCCTTGAGTGAGAGGTTCTTTGTTAATGATAGTAAAAATAAATTCTTTTTCTCAAATAATCTTGTCAACAATTTTGAAATATGGTCACCAAATTCCTGACTCTTCTGACTAGACTATTTTTTAACCTTACAATGCATTTTGTGAAGAGCTTATTCTAGGACAGAAAAAATGTCAACTCTGGCATTTTCATATTTTTTGCTTGTGTTTGCATTATCTTCTTCAACCTGGGAGGTGGGGATGTTTTGCAAGAATTTTGTTAAGCTACTTGTCCATTTATTGAAGAATATTTTAGTTAAAATTAGATTTATAATAATTAAATACACTTGACTAGTACCCTTAACCTGTAATACTCAAAATATATTGAAAGTATCAAAGAGGAAAGCAATACTCCAATTTCTCTCCCAGGATAATTTGTTCACCACACGTGATATGTAACTTACATATGTAAGAATTGAAAATGTCAGTTTCAGTCTTTATGTTACATATTAATAAAACTTAATATCCTCCTTATTTTTAGACATACATTTTTTTATTTTCTTCCTGCACAGATATGAATTATCTTGTGTACCCACTTATATGAGTGTTCCCTACTGTGGTGACCTCTAAACTAAGTCACATACAAGAGTCCTACAGAATTCATATGTTCATTCATTCATTTGTTCACTCATTCATTTTTGGTTCTAACTATTTTCTGACATTTAGGAAGAATCCACTGTCTCATTTGGCCAGGGTTGTTTGATTTTGTTTTGCCTATGTTTATTTTGTTACATATTGGGTATAATGCATTTTTCCATATGATATTTATATTTCATACCTCTTCTATTTCCAGATCTCCTGAGTCCCTTACCAAAGTCGTCTTTTCTTTTTGGGACCTATGTAATTTCTGAATCCATGCTACATATTTGACCACTTATCACTAATTCCATCTCTTGGAAATAGAATAGATCACCTCTAAGAGATCCTTTAGAACTCAAATATGCTACATATTTCAGATTTTTTTTAATTATGAAATTTTGGGTAATTCTAAGGTCCTCTCCCTTCCTTGTGATCCTGCTTGCATCTTCTCTAAATCCTAGCTTTCCACCTAGTTTTCCTACTCTTCTACTTCTTGATCCTAGTATGAAATACCTTTTATCTTGGCATGTCACAGCAAGATAGGAATCAGCATGACAGAAACCCAGGACAGAATGAGAATGGGAATTCTCACAGATATTCTATTCCAGCACATCCAGGAAATATCCCAATAGAGTTTGTTTTCTGAAGCACTCAGGCTTGATTTTGCTTATTCTATAAGCTCACTTGAGGATAATAATTCCAAACTCCTAACCTGCTTTCTGACATTATCTAAAATATCTGAATTTTGGAAAAAGTAGTAATAGAACTTTGAACTCAAGCATACATCCAGTGAATAAGTAAACATAAACAAACATAAATAAAGTCCCTTTTTTTCCAGCTGCTGATATAGTGCAAACACTTCATAGAAAAGAAAATCAGTCTTTTTTTTTTTTAAGTCAAGTTACGCCGAGAGAAATTTCAAGTCAGCAGGAGAAATACAACATGA
Source organism: Bettongia penicillata ogilbyi (assembly GCA_023548195.1). Classification (NCBI taxonomy): domain Eukaryota; kingdom Metazoa; phylum Chordata; class Mammalia; order Diprotodontia; family Potoroidae; genus Bettongia; species Bettongia penicillata. The sequence goes on from JAJHZJ010000040.1 coordinate 4,297,715, forward strand.
GAGGGGTTACATAAATAATTAACCTTTGGAAATAACTTTTTCAATGTGAACATATATATCAATAAAAATACTTACGAAATTTTATTCACCCTTAGACAAAGAGTGCAGTGAGTAATTTAAAAATGTAACATATTTGCATATCAACCTGTGTATTTCTCCCCTTCCCCTACATATTATAAAAAGACTAACACAGAGAAGCTACATTATTAGTGTGTGAAGAGCACTGTCATAGTTTGATTGACAAGTAATAACATCCCTCTCACCATAAAAGCTGCATTTGGGCTTTATTTATGGAGGTTTCAAGCCAATAAGCCAGTTTCATAATGTGTTAATGTTTGCTTGTAAGCAATAAAATGAATGCTTGGGCTATAATTCTGACAAGGAGGAAATGATGATATTACAACTGAAGGTTTATCATAGGGTTTCTTTTTTCCCCTTTAAATAGCCAGGCTTAACCATGAAGTAGAATATAACCTTCTACATCACCAAGGAGCATAAATACTAACTTCTTCTAGTGTAAAGCATTTAAACAGCTCTCTTTTAACATTCAATAACTGGTTCAGGTACATTGGAATTCCATTAGCCTGTAAGGTTTCACTTTGTTTTCACTCTGTGGCAGATTGATGGTCCTCAAACAATCTGTTAGGATTTTTAGCACCCCCTCAGAAATTCTTTTTTGATATCAAGAATCAAAAAAAATTCTTGTCCTAATTCATTGCATAGTTGATAGGGGAGCTTATGTTCCTTGTCTTTTCCTGATTTGTTTGGTGTTTTGGCATTTTCATTGCATAATAGGCTACCCATAATCCTTTATTAAGAACTTGATCTTTGTAAAATCATTGCACTTGTTGCTGGAAGATAAAACTAGGAACAGGATTTTGCCCAAGGACACCAAAACTGGAGGATACAAAATTGGAGGAAAACATAATACAATGCAATTGACCATCAAAAGATGGTAAATTGATTTTAAAATATTGTGCAATTCAAAAATTGAAACTTTTGCATTTTGATAGCACATTCAGTCTTTCAGTGTGGTAGAAGCAACTTATTTGAGTACCTAGCTAGCAAGAATAACTAGTTCATCAAGTAAGCTGCCACATGGCATGTTGTTCCTACCCTTCCCCTATTAATCTGCACTTCAGCTACACTCCTTAGTGGTGACTGCTGACCCTGCTTGTTCCATGTTCTGAGCAGTAGTTTTATCAGTATCAGTCACAGGGTATGTTGGGATATTTCTGTTCAAATGGATTTATCTTGTTATAATTTTGTGTTATTTTTACACATATTTTACATATTAAGTTAATTTGAGTTTATGCTTAGTGTTGCTTAACCAGTTACCAAAATATCTCCTGGAAGACATAAAATTTAGAAAAGACTGACCTATATCTCAATCTAATCTGTAATGGACAACTTATCAGCTATGGTAAATCATTTTTTCAAACAGTCATTATTGTGATTAGCATGTGGTAACATCTGCTTTATCGTTCCCTTATTCAGCCACTTTCTGTCATGTCTGAGTCTTCATGACCCCATTTGGGATTTTCTTGGTTGGTATTGAAGTGTTTTGCTGTTTCCTTCTACATTTCATTTTACAGATAAAGAAACTGAGGCAAACATGGGTAAGCAACTTGCCAGATTCATGCAATGTCTGAGGGCAGATTTGAATTCATGAATATGAGTTTTCCTTACTCCAGGTCTGGCACTCTATTCACATGCGTGCTAGGTACTAATAAGAGTGCAATGATGTATAATTCATATTTTATGCCCTTGAGAACTTAAATTCATAAATATATGATATTTAGACTGGATAAGTTAAAGAAAAGTATATTAGGGACTAGTGATTCCATTGGTTCAAGAAGTATCTCTATAAACAGCAACATATCTTTAATTGATGTTTGTAGGAAGTTGTCTGAAAGTCAGAAATTTTAAGTGGCTTATCAATGACTGATCACATGACTGGTAAGCAATCATATGTCTTTATGACTCCAAGTACAGATCTCTGACATATAACATTACCTCTATAAACAATAATACATGAGTCACAAAGTATGAGGAAAAGGCAAGCAGTGTAAGAAATTCCATAAAGGGTCTCTGTGACTGACAAATGATTGGTATGGACACCAGCTAAGAAAACATTTTTATGGAGAGAATAATGAGCTTCAGAGTGATGGAAAAGACTTTTCAGAAACCAAATTTGAGAATAGTCATGTAATCATCATAAAACAACCTCTTTTTTTCCCTCATTATAATTTCTCATTTTGTCATATCTAAATTTTGCACTTATATTTAGAACAAATTAGGAACAGAAAGGGTAAAAAACATTGCTGTAAACCTTTATACAAGTCAAGATATTGCAACAAGGTTCTGATGATAGACACTTGTATTATGCCTATGTGTTAGAATAGGATGGCTCTATTTCCTTCCATGCTGTGAACTCTAAAGTAGGAATTCTTAAACTTTTAACAGTCTAGAATATCTTATGGATCCCTTCTCAAAATGTTTTTGAATAAATGAAAGAAAATATACAGGATTACAAGGGAAAACAAATTAAAGTATATAATCATTTTATCAGCCAAGTGAAATGAATCATTTGAATTCAATCCATAGAGTCATAGACCTCTATAGTGTCCATGGATCCTAGGTTAAGAATCTTGCGTTAAAAGAGAAGAATAACAACAGTACATTGATTTTGTGTCTTTCAGTTTAAGAAATTTCTTTCCAGTTATGATTTCATTTGATCATCACCATACACTGTGGAAGTAGGTCAGTTATTACCCCTTATTTAACAGAGGAACAAACAGGCTGGTCTAGATGCATGAATTTGCTTGCTTATGATCACAGCTAAAATACAAAAGCACCGGAATTCAAATCCAGGTCTTCTTAAACCAAGTCAGGGGAACTTTCCAATACATTATGCAAGTCAATTCATTTAGGAAGCAAAATTGAAGCTAGAGGAGCTTGTAATAAAATAAACTAAAGGAGAGCAAAGAATACAGATGTGGTTTATGATCAATAAAGAGGTAGAAGGTGGATTAATACAAATTTCATCTCACCCCACAAAATAGATCTGATTTCCTTACTTGAAAACAACTACTTCCTGACTAGATACCTGGGATTATTTCAGGTGGAAAGATTTCCTGTTCCTCACACCAGCAAATACCCCTTCCACATATGCCCATCCCCAAACCCCCCCTTGGGCAGGGTGTGGGGAATTACTGCCAATGGAATTTCACTGTGGTAAATCAGATCCAGGCAATCAATTGATTAAAAAAAAAAATAAAGTACCTACTATTTTGCAGACAATATACTAAGAACTGGATTTAGAGAACTTCTAACTATTTATAGTCTTCTATTACACATAAATTCAGTTAATAACACTTACATAAGTTAATTATTCAGTTAATAAAATAGCATTTTTATATTCAATATTTTGTTTTTCATCTGTTATTTCTTGTCATCATCACAACTGTAAGAAATAAATCTCATAGATTCTTTTTATTCCCATTTTATAGATTGGTCAAATAACACAGAGTGACTGAGATTTGCAGAGTCACAGAGACATTTTATGATGGAATCTTCTTACTCTTTATGTGATACTTTTTTACTGTATTTTATGGTTCCTGTAAGATATAACTGCTGCAACTGCACTTTTCTATTAAGGAGACAGCATGTCTAGTCTTGTAGGGATTTGGATGCAAATTCTCTATGGGGATTTAGCTTTGACTCTACAGAGATTTTCAACATTCACAGAATCAGGCTCACAGTGTTTCAAAGTGGGAAAGGACTTCAGTGGCTGTTTAACTCATCTCTTACCCTCCTCCCACAAACAAACAAATTTATTTTTTGACCTCTGGTCTCTTCTTGAAAATACCAGTAAGCAGGAGTCCACTACCTCCAGATGCAGTTCATTGCACTTTGGAATAGTTCTGATTGCTAGAAAATATTGATTTGTTTTGTTTTCATAATTGCATATCTGAATTTCCCCTTTTTATAACTTCTTATCCATATTGCTGGTTCTGCTATTCAGGGACAAATGGAACATATATTTTAAATTGTTGGATATGCATTTCATAAGGTGTAATACAATAAAATAATCATGAATACAGGAAATATTCAAGTAATATATAAGAATTACATATTATGAAGGAATAAATATTACTTATCTTAAAAGTTTAGTAGGTCAAAGTGAAAATAAATGATAGTTTAAGTTGTTTTCTTTAATGCATAGTTTACAGCTAAAGGAGTCCATTAAAGAAAATGTATGTCTCTGAAAACATATTAACAAAACAAACAAACAAATAAAATAATAGGTTAAGGAACAAATTTAAACGATCAGAAAAAATGAATTAGCAGCATTAAAGTAAATGTAAAAATAAAAGTCTTAAAATTTGAATAGGGAAATTCAAAAATAAAAAGACTGTACAATTGTTAAATAAAACTAAAGACTTTAAAGAAAGCTTGAATGAAAGAGATAAGCCATTAGCTAATCTGATCAAGAATAAGAGAGAAAAAACAAATTACTAAAATAAAATAAAAAAATAAGAAAGAAAATCATTCAATCAACATATATTTATAAAGTACTAAGTGCCAAACACTTATAATTAAGCAGACAGTATACTGCATAATTAAATTCCAGCAAAAACAGAAATTCTCATGAAGTTTCTGTATCACTACACAAATCTAAAATACCTGAACTAAAACAAATAAAAATAGTAGAGATCTTAAACAACTCAAGAGAAAAGGTGGTAAGGTAAGTTTTAAACTAGCAAAGATAGAGGTAAAGGGGTAGAGGTTGGAACAAAGAGATTTAAAAGACAAATATATCAAACATTTAAAGAACAATTAATACATTTTTAAAATTCTCAAAATAATAATAAAAGACATTTTGTTCAATTATCATGATTTATATATTGCTCCAATACCTAAATCGGTGAAGGGGAGATAATATAGGGTGGAAATAAACATATGTGTGCATATATATGTATGTATGTATCTCTTTCTATATATATATGTATATATATAATACCTATACATAATTGCATATATAGTCAAATATAGTATGTACATTTAAGTGTGTGCATATTTGTGTACCTGCATATAAAACTATACCTATCATTTGAGCAGTATAGGGAATCAACTCTGAGAAACACTTTCTGCCAGTGCAGATCTGCACCTACTCTGCAATTTATATACTTGTGTTTCCTGGAATGCTATCCACATCCAAGAAAAAAGTGATGGAGTCTGAATGCAGATCACTTTTTTTTATTGTTTTCACTTTTTTTCCATGTTTTTTTTTCTTCCTTTTAGTCTTTTTTCTTAAAAAAGCCATAACATGAATGATATGGAAATATGTTTCACATGATCCCACATACATAACCTATATTAAATTGCTTACTTCTTTAAGAAGGGGAGAGGATATGGAGAAGGGGAAAAAATTGAAACATTTAAAAAAATGAACGCCAAAATTGTCTTTACATGTAATAAAATATACCATTTGATAGAGTTTTCTGGGACATGGAGAGATTAAATGACTTGCCCAGCCTCACACAAGCTCTACATGTCACAATGAATCCTTGAATGCAGGGCTTCCTTACTCTAAAGACACCTCAGCATCCTTTATGCCATGGTGTCTCTACCATGAATGGATAATATTCATGTCAGAGTTTTTATATGGATAGCCCAGGCATAGTGTGAATTTACCCTTCCAGTTTCTAGGCTGGTTTGTTAATCCAAATTGGTCACACTGGCAGGTTTGGGGTTGCCAGAACTTTCATAATATGCTGCTTCTACTCATACTTTCTAGGACTTATAGGGCTGTCCTTGATTTGTGTAAGATGCCCTGAGGGGGGTACATTACTCGTCATTATAATGTTTAAACTTCCTATGGTATGCTTCCCCCTTACAATCAATCACTCAACTTTTAAGCACAAAACATACATCAAATCACAAGGCAAAAGGAGGAATAACCTTGGCATTTATCCAATAAAACAAAAAATCAGGGACAATAATAATATTACTTCAAAGGAGGAAAAAGTAGATTAAAAAATAATTTGACAGTCATGCTGTAAACTTTGGTCATTCTGTGCAACCAGCATCTGGAGTGGTAGGAGAATGTGGAAATGCAGGTATATACAGAAATATATAGAGGAGGAACAGGAGTTGGGAAACCCAAGTGCTTGAGGCAATTCATGATTCTATATGGCAGAGTCCAGGATCATTTAAAAAAACAAATGTATCATATGCCATCTAATGGGTTAAACTTTATCTGATATATAATAATAAAAGCAGCAGTATGTATAATACACACTTTGTGCCAGGTATTGTGCTAAGCCCTTTACAAATATTAACTCATTTGATCCTCACAGCAATCTTGGGCAGTAAGTGATATTGTTCCCATTTTACAGTTCAAGAAACTGAGGCAAACACCAGTTAAGTGACTTTTCCAAGGTCATACAGTTAGCATCTGAGACTGGATTTGAACTTAGGTCTTTCTGCAATGAAATGGCACAGTGGATAGAACACTGGCCTTAGCATTAGGAAGACTCATGTTCATGAGTTCAAATCTGATCTTACATACCTTAAGTTATGTGACCCCGGCCAGGCCACTAAATCATATTTGTCTCATTTCTGCATCTGTAAAATGAACTGGAGCAGGAAATGGCAAACCACTCTAGTATTTTTGGCAAGAAAACCCCAAATGAAGTCCAGAAGTTGGACAAAATGGAAAAACAAGTGAACTTTCTGACTTGAGGCCCAATACACTATCCCATTTCTCCATCTAACTTGTCTTTTATCCATTCCACCATCTAATTCTCCTAGCTGTCTTCCTGGGCAAACTGTTTCTTTTCTAGACTTAGGCTGTTGTGTAATTTTTTTTTTTAAACCAGATAGTCACACTTGGCATGATTTTTGGAAAGCATTACATACATAAATTGTCGAATAATTCCTTAGAGTTAGGGAAATCCTTGGATCTGCTTTTAGGCTCTGGAATCATAGCAATATGCAGCCTTTTCCTAGCTAGCTCTTCAAAAGCAATGGTTCATGTTTTATCCAATCAATTCTCAGCAAAGCAACTCTTTCTCAAAAGAAAATGCAACCCCCTCCTTTTTTTTTTCTCATTCATTTTTCCTCTTAAATCAGAGAGGTCAGTGGAGGGATGCAAAAGCCTCTTTTAATATGAAGATGGGATTAAGTGAGCAAAAACTCCAGACAGCTTTCCTCACAGTAACAAGATTCACATCTTTTCCAATTCACTTCCTGAAGTTTCAGGGGCCCTTAGTTTTCAGTCAGATCTCTGAGATGGCTCAGTTTATCAGTTAATTTTGTTTTATTTTCTATTAGTATCTCCTCTTGTCACCTCCTACTCCTTTTGACCCTGATTCATCCTCCAGTCAGTTTCTTCCTCTCTTCTTGCATCTTTATCTTATCATCTCCTCTTCCCCTCATTATATTTTTTTCTGTTGATTTCTTCTTTTTGCTATATATTCCAGCGTCACAAATTAGTGCCCAATTGTAAGAACTGACCTATTTCTAACTTATGATGTGAACTGTTCTGTCAGGTGTCTTTATACAACTTGTCTCAAAAGTATTAGTGCACTGTTAAAATTTAATAACATAAGAAATATAAGTGCTATGCTTATAAATGACATTTAAAAGCTAAATATTAAAAATTAAAATATGCAAATGTTTCTTATTAAAATTCAACCTTTCTACTATATTGTGTTATACATTTCTCTGGTTGATTCAGTGGCTGCTCAGTGGCTGAACTTGTAATCCTAGGTTTTAGATCATCGGAAGTTTGAACTTTATATGTGTACATGATGGCTTTGATGTGATCCTACAAAACTATGACTAATAAAGGGAGATACATCAGGTAACTGAGGTGACCCAAGTAAGAGGATCTCTTCTACTGATCCACTAGTCTGAGAAAGTATCATCAAGGAAGTGCTCCATAGATGATCCATGATGGTAGGATGCCCCATCTGATTAAAATTTCAAAATAAGATTCAAAATTTACAAAACAAAATGAGGATACAAGAAATGTAAATAATTAAACTTTTCAATGGAGTTTGTGTTTGTTTGTTTTTTATGTCCATAACCTTTATCCCTTCAAAGTGGTTAAAATTTAAAACTACTCTAAGACTTTGGGGACATGCCATACATTTTATCTGACAGGCTTTGTTTCTTCTTAAGCTGGTTTTATCAAGTTTTCCTTAGACAAATACTCTTTCTCTGCCATGTTCAGAATTAAGATGTTTAAATACTAAAGTGACATCACTATACATGGAGCTTGAGTAAAGGAGACAGGTAGAAATTTCTTCCACTAACATCTAATGGTTCTTGACGGTATTTAGGTTTATGCCAGAAGAATGTAAGCAAAATCTATCAAGCTGGAAAATTTTAACATACAAGCCTGGAAGTGTCCTATCTATTACTTCTGTTTTCTAAAGGCAACTACTAAAAGGAGTATTTGCATCTGAATTAGGAAAAAGAGTACATACTGCCACACAACTGTGAGTGTTTAAATAAATGTGACTCCAGATAACCATTATGCTTTTTTCTTCAGTTTTCTTATTGGACTTAGATCTCCTTTCTGCATGTTGGCATTTTCCCCACTGTCTAATAAACTCATAGAAGGGAACTATCATTGGCTTTGCCATTGAAATTTCTTTCTCAGAATGGGGGACTAAATATAGGGTTTCCATATAGATGAGGATCCTGAAAGTGGTAGCAGGATTTGTCTAAAGCTTATTGATGAACCCTACATCGGTATAACTAGTCTAACTTTCAGAAAGTTTCATAACTAAGTGACATATTGGATTCAGCACTCAATTTGGAGAAAGGCAGAATTAAGTTCAAAATCTCTCTCAGATACTTACTGCCTATGTGACCAGGGTAAGTAATTTAATTTCTCTGTGTCTCAGTTTCCTTATTTGTAATGTTGGGATAATAGCACCTTCCTCTCAGAGGTCTTGTGAGAATCAAATGAGGTAATAAATATAAAGAGCTATACAAAGCTTGCATTAGTAAACAAATGCTAACTATCATTATTATTATTTCTCAACAATTAAGTTGTGAAATGTACATTGGCATGCCACAAGGATCTGTGATATTCATCCATGACACAGTTAACCCTTTTCTCTTTCACTTTCTGCTTTGTCAGGGAACTGTTTGGTGTTTGTTGTGGTACTCATTCTTTAGTCCAGTGTTTTCAGATATTGTAACCTGTGAGTTTCCTTGTCAGTCTCATTGGACATTGGTTCTTACCATGATCAATATAAAAATAAATACAATATACAAGTACTATTAAAAAATAAATTTAAAAAATACTGCAGTAAATAAGTCAACCTGTTTTTTCAGTATCCATGTTTTTAAGTTGTTGCTGGTGAATTGAAATTTATTTCCTTTTTTGTTGTTGTTCTTGTTCTGAGGTTCTGCCAACTAGCTAGGTTGTGTAGAGGATAGAACTCAGGTTCTATAGTCAGGAAGACTTCCTGAATTCAAATTTCATTTCAGACACTTACTAGCTGTGGGACCCTGGGCATGTCACTTGACCCCTTTTCCTCAGTTTCTCATCTGTAAAATGATCTGGCAAATGTAATGGCAAATATCAGTATGATTGCCAAGAAAGCCCCAAATGGGATCGTGAAAAATCTGATAAGACTGAAAATAACTCAGCAACGACAAACTCATCTCCAGTTCTGGGAGTTCGATTGTCAGCCAATCAGTCAATAAACATTTATCAGGCTTCTACTGGGGATTGATTGGTATACTTGACCTTCATTTTTGAAGAGGAACGTGACATCAGAGAAATAATACCATGAGTTGCACTTGACTCTGTTTTGAGTGAGGGGGGCTGTGCAAGTTCACCAGCTTCACTTTCTCCTCCTGAGCTATCTGGATTCAGTAACCAGATATTCATCAGGATGACTGGAGATAACCCAGGATGAAATGGGAGACCTGTGCTCTATGAGCAGAGCAGAATTGAAGTAAGCTCAAAAGAAACAAAAAAAATGTGCAAACTTAGGAAATCTACCCCAAATGTTCACATGGACTTTTTCTGCTGGACTTGTGCTAGAGCATTTGAGCTTATATTGTTCTGATTGGAGAGAATGTAACTTGATCCTTTATAGTGATGTCATTTTCGTCCTCAGCAACGAAGGACAACCAGCTAATGTGTTGTAACTGCTTTTGCACATAATCAGTACTTAATAAGTGATTGACTGTTAATTGATTGATTAGAAAAATGCAGTGAATAGACACTTACTTATTGGGTATAGGATAAAATAAGTGAAGAATTGGATGGATTACACTTGGGGAACTGTATAGTGCTTTCATTGACTAAGCTTCTTCCTGAATCAAAGGAACATTTAAAAAAATCAGTATGTTTCTGATGATGCTTTATCATATTGAATGATTACAAAGAATTAAGTTTGTATAATTGACAGTAATGACAGGCATGAGAGGATAATTGAGGGACAGGGATCTCATGTGCCTCTTCTTTGTCTGTGTTGAGTTAGGAAAGTTAAATAAGTGGAAAGAAATTATCATGATAGTAATACAGTGAAGAAAGTGAGGAAGGTCAGACAGAGGTGTGAGGAAAGAGAAGTTGATTTGGGGGAAATAGTCTTAACTGAACTACATACATCCTACTTACATCTATACAAACCACCTACAGCTAAGGAGAAGTGATGAAAAAAATTTAAAGGTATATCCTAGTGATTGAAGTTTGGCCTGAGACAAGATGGGGAGACATTTATGTGTACCTCTATTACTTGTTTGAGAATTCTCCCTGTAACCTTAAAGGGCAAAAAGTTCCTTTCATTAACCTCTAATTCTTTAAAAATAAGGTGACCTCTTGTATGTAAGTCACATATCCAATAAAAAATCATAACATTACATGGTGTAATATGACTGTGTAAGTCTAATTTTTGCAGAATTATTTTCTTGATTTTCCCACCTCTTGTACAGTAAAATTCTTCCTCATAAGTTTGTGTACTTGAGTTTGTCAAGCACTAGACTACAGTATCCAACTGCTTCTGAGTTCATTCCATCACACTTCTTTTGTATTTTTTAAAAACAACACCAAACAATTTTGACGAATACTGATTTGAGATCCAAGAATCCTCAGACTATATTCATTGCTCCTTCATTCATTTAAAAATGATTTCCCTTGAGATTTTATTTGTTCGTTCAAATGAATTTCATTACTTCAAATGTAATTTCATTGCATATGAAGTTTCCCTTCAGCAGTATGACTAATATAGTGTTAGATTTATAAATTTTGTAAATGAATTTAGATAGCATCATAATTTTTATTGTACTGGTGAAACCTAACCAAAACAATGAATATCTAATTATTTGTTTTCATTTATTTAAATAAAGAATGTGTTGTAGCAATATTTCTCTAATTCCTCTGTGTGCTCCCACAGGTTGACACCTAAATACTTTACACAATTTGTGGCTAATTTTAATCTAGTTTCTCTTTCCATGTCCTGATCCTGGGTTTATTTTTTTAGTAATATCCAAAAAGCTAGCTCTCTATAGCTTTATTTTTTATTTTGATATTTTTACAAGAATTATTGTCAACAAATTTGTCTTCCCCTCTCTGAAATTTCCTAAGGAAGTCATCTGTACAAAGAGATAATTTGCCTTTTCTTTGTCTATTAAGTATAAGTAATAGTCATTGCTCCTAAGTAGGCTACAGTCTAATGAAGGTGATAATATGTCAATAACCATACATAAGCTATAAAATAGAAATAAGATTTGAAGGGATCCAGGAGGCAGAGATGAGGAGGGAAAACATTCTAGTTATGGAAGACAGCCAGGAAAAATATCTAGGGGAGGATATGGTATATATTTTGTGAGGAACACCAAAGAGGCTGGTATCTCCAGATCAAAGAATACAAGAGGAAGTGTAAGGCATAAGAAGACTAGAAACATAGCAAGAGGACAGATAATGAAGTGTTTTGAATAAGAAGGATTTTACATTTGATCTTGGATCCTGATAGGGAGGCATTTGAGATTATTTATTAGGGTGGTGATGTGATCATATCTGAACTTTGGAAAGATCACTTTGACATCTGGATGGTGACAGACCAATCAGCAGACTATTGTAATAGTTCAAATATTAAGTGATGAGGGCCTGCAATAAAGAAATGACAGTGTTCAGATGAGAAAGGGACATATAGGAGAATTGTCATATAGGTAAAATCAGCAGGCCTTAGGAACAGATTGGGTATGGAGGAGGTGAGTGAGAGTGAAGAGTTGAGAACCACCTTCTTGCATTATTATTTGTAGTATAAATGATTAAACTATTTTGCAAATAAACCATAATTTAAAAGGAAAATTTTAATTAATATCACTTCATTACACTTAAGATTTTTATCATGTAATCACATTTAAAGAATGTGATTTAAAGAATTACACAGTCTAAAGATTACTTTTCTAAGCAGTGCAAAGCTTTAACATATTTTTTCAGGTTTCCTTACTGTTTACATTTACTTAATGAGATGTGTTACACTTCTTGTCAGCAATCAGTTTATCATACTCAAAATCATGTCTGAAATAGATTTCCTTAAAAATCTGAAAACTAACCTTCCTAGTCATTCATTTTCTGAGTTTATTTTCTTGAAAAACTGTTGCTCTTCACTGGGATTTTTCAACAATTTGTATGCTTTAATTTGTTTTTCATTGGTGTCCAATATGCTTAAGTCAAGATTTTTTTATTCAAAATGGTGATAAAGATTATTTTCCTTCAGAACAGCTATTAGTTTTAGGTGAATAAGGCATAACATTTTGTCTCTCATGTAAGCAACCAAGTATTTATTTGTCTACTCTGGATTAAACATTGTATGGTCTGTTTCAGTCTTCCATTTCTTTTAATTTCCCATGTTACAGGGTCACCCCAACAATTTAAATGTTAGAACCAAAAAATCTCCACAACAGCTGCTCACATACAGAGACATACTGAACTGAGTGACCTCAGAAAGAGCACCAGACCATCATGTAACTTAGAGGATGGCCACTCAGTGAGGGAGGGGAAGATGTATTCAAGTTGTTGCCACTCATTGCAAAGTGGGTGTCATCTGCATTGGTGCATGGCTGCATTCACTTTGTCTCTGTTCAACAACAGTAACAACTGAAAAACAGTGTAAAGATACAACTCTTGCTCCTCTCAGACTAGAGACAGACTGATGATGATTGGTTGTCAAGGACAACATGTCAAACAGGAGACAGTGCTCAGTGGCAACCCACCCACCAAGCAACATGACAGGCACGATAGTGGCTAGTGGAAGGTGGGTTTAAGTGGGGCAGGGACAAAGCACTTGTTATATTTTTTATATCTCCTACATTTTTTGTGGGTTTTCCAAAATCCTTTGGCAGGCTGTATGTTGTGCAGGTCTAGGTTAAAGAGATTTAGCAAAGTTTTCATATTATGTAGGAAGGAGAAATGTAAAATTAGCATGTTAGGAGAAAATCATATGTAGTCAAAATTGTCCTCTCTTTTGCATTCTTCAAATTGCCTCCAAAATATTGTTATATATTGATCCATATCTAAGGGGAGTTTTCAAAACAAATTTGTAATTTTAAGATAAAAATTGACTCTAAACCCTGTGGCTTGAAGTGGAGGCATAAGCCTCAACTGTACAAAGTGTTACTGGTATACCCACCTGGTTCTTTCAACACTGCTAATTCTACTGCAACTCATTCAAGGTGTGGAGATGGATCTTGAGGTCTACTAATGAAGACATCTTAAGTGATTGGAACTGGGGCCTTGCTGGTCAGGAAACAGAGCTATGATAATCTGATATTCTGGAGGGAAGCACGGTGCTTCTCATACTGCTTTAGTTCTCTGACTTGCTTATTTCTGTCTTTGATTTTTGGTTTGTTGCCTGTTTTTTGTTTGTTTTATTTTTCTCTCCTTTTCCCTGACTGTTTCTGTGTCTTTATCTCTCTTCTCTCTGCCTATTTTTGGTCACAGTTCTTGTTCATAACATTTCTGTGATGAATAATCCCTGAAAGAAATATCAATATATAGGAAACATTATATAAATGCTGATTGACAAAAAGGAACTATATATTCATTTTCTTAAAGAAATTCCTCAACAAGAATGCATGTATTATATATATATATATATATATATATATATATATATATATATATATATATATATATATGTGTGTGTGTGTGTGTGTGTGTGTGTGTGTGTGTGTGTGTGTGTGTGTGTGTGTATGTGTGAAATAGGAAGATATTCTTATAATAATTGCTTAACATCTGTTACCCTCTCCCATATTTGGTCACCTGCTCAGACCAGACTAAGAAACAGTTGAACAAAGCAGTTTTCATTCATCTTCTGTAGCATATAAGGAATCTTTCTGGCAAAAGTCTATTGAAGAGAATGAAAAGAAAACATTAGCTTAGGAAGTCAATAACTGCATTAAAGATGCCTCAAGTTTTCATTCTGCCTTTAAGATACTGAGAATAAATTTAGTCCAAGTATGTTCTTGCTGTCTGGTTTATTTTAGGATTATTTAGGGAGCAATTTTCCAATGTTAAGCTCATGTTCACCTTTGAAATCACTTGTTTAGCAGTAGTGAGTTTAATCTGCAAGTAATTTAGACTCCATTTCAGTGGTTAAAAACACAAAGTGATTTAAATCACAGGCTTATCAGCTCAGACATTATGTTGGACAAATGGGAGCTAGAGTGGCTGCAGAGAACTATCTCTAAAGCTAATTTAAATTAGCAGATTCAATTTCATATTTTTATGAGCTCCCTGAATTTGCAGATGGGACCAATAACATCCAAATGAAAATACAAGATTCAGAAACCATTCCCTCTATTCTAATAAAATCTTGGGAAGAACTTTTCTCAGAAATGAGCCAACACAAGGGCCTTGGAACTTAATCAGCATAATTTTCTATCAGAAACCTAAATTCCCTAAGCACAGAATTATAGAAGGAAGGGGTCACAGGAGAATTCTGAAGCATTGCATTCTTCCAGCACACACATTTGCATAATATTACTGTTGGAAGAAGTCACATTTTTAAAGAGTATTATCAGAAAATACTAAAATCTGATATCCTACATATAATAAAGAGTTCCTCAAAAAATTACAAAAGTATTATTAAATCATAATTAAACTGTATCTAATTATCATATAAACATCTGACATTGAACTGAGTAATATGTATGACACATGTTGATTATAATGGAATATTGCTTTCACCTTAGTTTAAAGTTTTTATGTTAAAAAATGATAAAAGAATTTTAGGGGGAACAAGGACTTAAGAGACATTTAAACGCAATCTCCTAATTTTACAGATGAGTAGATTAAAGTCAAATGACTTGCAAGGTCACACAAATTAAATTAGGGGAGTTATAGATCTGGAAGAGACCTCAGAAGTAATTTAATACAATATCTTCATTTTACCTATGAAGAAACAAAGCACCAGAGAGTCTACATGCCTTGTCAATGGTCACATAATTAGTAAGAGTCAAAAGTAATATTTGAACCTGGGCCCACATGACTCAAAAGACATGGTTCTTCCCACTCACATACCGCAAAGCCAGGACTATAACATAACATAAACAAAATATTTCTTCTAACATATTTGCAATACTAGTTTAGCTGCAACAAAATGCTGTCTTTGTTTGTAGGGGAACCAGATAAGCCTCCTAAAACCTGCTCTAGCACTCATAACAAAAAAAAGGTCTTGTTTTATTAGTTTTCTAGGATTTTTGATTCTGAGGTATTCAGAGTCAAAAGACCAAGGTTCTAGACTGAACACACACGCATTGGCATATTGTGCAAAAGTGACTACTAAGAAACTTTATAAACCTCAAACTGATATAAAATATAAATTGTTATTATCAGTTACTACTAGCACCATTTTCACCTTATGGAAAATCTAACATCCTACTGAATGCCAGCTATGATTGAGAGTGCATGCCTCCACATGCATATTGAATTTTAGTTCTTTATGTTTTAAGTTAAAAACTAAATTAAGTTTTGGGTCTGGGATAATTCAGGCTACAAGTTCACTAAGCCAAAGAGATAGGAAAATATGATACCATATCATTCCCATGCCAATTACTATTTTCTTTGGATTCCTCATACATTTACAATTCACATTTCTTGTGTATTTATAAGTGTATTGGTGATCTCCATCAGCAAGTCACTGAACCTTATGTCTTTCATATATTTTCTCCAGTAACATAACTTTAATTCATCTCTCAGGTCCCTTACATTGTCTAAAATAAGCTGGTATAAAATATCACTCTTGGCTCATTTTTAATCTTTTGTAATTTTAACTATATAATTTTTAATTTGAAAAATGTATGATCTTATAACCTTTATACTAGTATAAAAATAATTCATCTCATCTTTTAGAATTATATCAACCTTTTTAGAGTTTCAAAAGAGTCAGAACAAAACACACACAAATAATATACCCTCTATGTATATATATATATATATGTATATATATATACATATATATATATATATATATCAGAAATGTAATAAAACATTCAATTCCTAGATTTGGGATATAGTGTAGTGGGAATGGGGTCAGAAATAACTGGGTTCAGTCCCTGCTTTGGAGATTTGCCATCTCTGGGATCCTGAACAATTCACAATTTTTTGGAATCTATTTTCTCATCTTCCTATTGAGTATAATAATAGCACTTGATCTGGTCACTGGATTCAGATGGCTCTGGAGGAGAAGTGAGACTGGTACATGCACAGCCCTCCTTTACCCCACGTGCAATCACATCATCATTTCTCTGATGGCATGGTCTTCTTCAGCAATGAAGGACAAACACAGCAACAATATTAATGCCTCAAATTCTGAGGGGATATGAATGACATACATAAAGTCCTTTGAATCTTAAAATGAAATATGAGTTTAAACTCTTCTTATTATCTGTTGAAAGTAAATAAGGTAGTGGGTCTTACCATCACTAGAACTGGGAAGATCAAGAAAGTTGTCATGAAGTAAATGGCAACTGAGCCAAGTTTTGAAGGAAGCTCTTCTAGTTTTTCAGTCATTTTTCAGTTATGTTTGACTCTTCATGAATATATTTGGGGTTTCACAGCAAAGATACTGGAGTGCCTTGTCATTTCCTTCTCTAGCTCATTTTCCAGGTGAAAAACTTAGGCAAATAGGATTTAGTGACTTGCCCAAGGTCACATAACTGGTAGATGTTTGCAGTCAGATTTGAACTCATAGAGATGAGTCTTCCTGACTCTACGTATGATGCTCTATCTACTGCGCCACCTCACTGCCCTTGAAGGAAACTAAAGTAACCCAAAGTAGAAGAATGTCACATTGCCTCTGTAAAAAGGAAAGTGGCAGGATGTGGAATGCCAAGTTCAAGGAGTAGCAAGTAGGAAAATTTGGTTATAAAAGAAGTGTGAAGGAATATAAGGGAAAATAAGCGAAAGGTAGGTTGGAGTTAAACTGTGAAGGACTTCAGATGCCAAAGTGTGAAGTCGTTTTGTTTTGTTTTAGACAGAGAGACAAAGAGAAACTCCTACTATTGTTGGATAAGGAAGAGATATGGCCAGGCCAGTGCTTTAGGTATATTTTAGAGATAGCTGTGTGAAACATAAATGAAACAGGACAGAGACTGGAAGCTGGAATGTCCATTAGGGGACTATTCCATCAATCCCAACAAGAGATTATGAGATTCTAAATTAGAATGATAGCACTGTGGTGAAAATAAGGGAAGCTATTTGAGATAAGGCAGCTAATGGCACAGTGGAAAGAGCACTGAGCCTGGAGGTAGCAACTTGAGTTCAAATTTGAACTTGAGTTCAAATCTGTTCTCAGAAATTTATAAACTGTATAACCACTAACAAGTTAATTAAGCTCTGTTTTACCTCAGATTCCTCAGTTGTAAAAGGGAGATAATAATACCACTTATCTTCCAGGATTGTTGTGAGAAGTAAATGAGCTTTTTGCAAAAAACTATTACCACAGTGCCTGAAGCTAGTAGATACTATATACATGCATATCCCATTCTCTCCTTGCCTATGTGGAAGTAGAGTCAGTAGCACTTGGCAACTGGTTAGATATGGGGAATGGGAAGAAGTGAGACAGGTCGAGGATCATACTGAGGTTAAAATCCTGGGTGAATGGAGGTGTGAAAATAAAGAAGGATGAGAAAGAGAGAGAGAGAGAGAGAGAGAGAGAGAGAGAGAGAGAGAGAGAGAGAGAAGGAGGGAGGAATGGAGGGAGGGAGGGAGGAAAGGAAAGAAAGGTAAAGAAAGGAAAGGAAAGGAAGGAAGGAAGGAAGGAAGGAAGGAAGGAAGGAAGGAAGGAAGGAAGGAAGGAAGGAAGGAAGGAAGGAAGGAAGGAAGGAAGGAGGAAAATCAAGACTTTAAAATCCAGAGTCCTACACAGATAAGATGCTAAACACACATGTAGGTATTTAAACTGGAAAAGTGTTTCCTATGCTCCCTCCCGCCTCTTCCATTATACAGTATCTGTTGTCTGTCACTCCAGGCTATCTTCTTACCTCTTTGTGATGGATAGCACAGAAGCAACATTGGATCCATGTGAATGTTGGAGACTTAAGGAAGACAGACTTGAGCCTATCAGGTACTACATTCTTTACATCTTCTAATCCTGTCATTTTCTTTCAAGATTCAGCTAAAATATAATCAAACTCCATCTTACTTTTAGCAAAGTGTGTCAGGTTGTGTCTGTTCAGTTAACACTAAAAGAATTTTACCCATTTAATAAATGCTATCTGGAATAAGATTTAATTATTTTATTTTTACTTACATTATTTCATCAAATATTGTCAAGTTATATGTGAAAAAATGACATGATTTAAAAAAAGAGCTGAGTTCCAAATTTTCTCTTTTGCCTTTTGTTCCTTCCCTATCCATTGAGAAAGCAAGCAATGTGATATAAATATACATTTGAAGTCGTGCAAGACATACTTCCATATTAGCCATGTTGGAAAAGAAAACAGACAAAAAAACAAAACAAGAAAATAAAGAATGTTTTGAAAAAGGGTGTTTCAATTTGCATCTAGAGTTCATCAGT
Source organism: Bettongia penicillata ogilbyi (assembly GCA_023548195.1). Taxonomy (NCBI): domain Eukaryota; kingdom Metazoa; phylum Chordata; class Mammalia; order Diprotodontia; family Potoroidae; genus Bettongia; species Bettongia penicillata. The sequence continues at coordinate 4,316,779 of JAJHZJ010000040.1, forward strand.
TCTGTCTCGAGCATTTTTCATCACAGGTTCTTTAAAATCAGATCATCATTTTGACCAGAGCAGTTAAGTCTTTCACAGATGACCATTCTTACATTATTGCTTTTACTTGGTTCAGTATTTTACTTTGCTCACTCTACTTTGCTTCAGTGCACATAAGTTTTCCCAGGTTTTTCTGAAGCCATACTTCTTGCCATTTCTAATACCATAGTAGTATTCCATCAAGATCATATGCCAAAACTTGTTCATCCATTCCTCAATTGATAGACATTGCTTCAATTTCTAATTCTTTGCCACCACAAAAAAGAATTACTCCAAATATCTGTTTAAAATAAGTCATTTTTCATTTTCTTTGATCTATTTGGGATATAGGTCTAGTAGTGATACCGCCTGGTCAAAGTTATGCACAGCTTTATACATCTTCAAGAGTCCCCTCCAACATTTGTCATTTTTCTTTTCTGTCATGTTAATGTGATAGGTGTTTTTTGTCTTTTATGAAGTAATTTATTTTTAGTTTTCACATTCATTTCCACAAGATTTTAAGTTCCAAATTTTCTCCCCATCTCTCCCCTCCCCTACCCCAAGATGGAATGTATTCTGATTATCCTTTCCAGCAATCTGTCCTGTCTTCAATCAACCCACCCCACCTCAATACACACTTTTCTTATCCCCTTCCTTTCTATTTTCCTGTAGGACAAGACAGATTCCTATACCTCCTTGACTGTATATCTTATTTCCAAGTTTATATATATATGTATATGTATATATAAAGACAATTTTTAACATTCATTTTGAAAACTTTGAGCTCCAAATCCTCTCCCTTTCTCTTTCACCATTCATCCTTATAGAGAAGGCAAGAAATTAAATATATGTTATAAATATGTAGTCATGTAATACACTTCTATAATAGTCATACTGTGGAAAACTAAATTCATTTCCCTCCATCCTATCCAGTCCCCTCATTTATTTTATTCTCTCCTTGCACCTTATTCCTCCTCAAAAGCATTTGTTTCTGATTACCCTTTCCCCCATTTCCCTCCTTTCTATTCTCCCCCTTTTATTCCCCTCCCCCCTACTTTCCTGTACCCATCATAGTTGTTTTAATTTACATTACTCTAATAATCAGTATTGATTTAGAGCTTTTTTATGTGATTATTGATAATTTGTATTTCTTCTTCTGAAAACAATCTGTTAATATATTTTCACCATTTATCAATTAGGGAATGATTTTGATTTTTATAAATTTAGGGTTAGCGTTCCCATATATCTGAGAAATGTGACCTTTATCAGAGAAACTTGCTGAAATTTTCTCAGTTTTCTGCTCTTTAACCCATTCATTCCTAAGGATAAAATTATTTAGTTTCAGATAAATTTTAAATATATTTTAATGTCCTTAATTGAATTTAATTTTTGATGATTACTGTCTTAAAAACAACCATTTAACTTTTCTGGTTTTTTTTCTACATTTGCATGTGAGAATTTTATGTCTTAATACATGATCAATTTTTATGAAGATGTCATTTACAGCTCAGGAAAAAAATGAATGCTTCTTTTGATTTCCATTAAATTTTTTCCAGATATCTATTAAATGTAACTTTTCTCTCAATTCTTTAAACTTTACAGAAATAGCCTCTAATTAACTATATAATATATATATATATATATATATATATAAAACAAAAGCAAAAACAACTACTAGTCAGACTTTTTTTCATGTACTCAACTTGCAGAAAAGTAGAACTTTTTTTTTTCCAGAGGACTTGATTTTCTTTTTCCTTTTTTCTTTTTAATTTATTTATTTTGGTCTTCCATTTGCTCCGTTATAATTTTTAAGAAATTATTTTCTTCAGTGAGTTTTTGGACCTCCTTTTCTCTTTGGCCAATTCTGCTTTTTAAGGCATTTTTCTCCTCATTGGCTTTTTGGACCACTTTTGCCATTTGAATTTGCCTATTTTTTAAGCTGTTATTTTCTTCAGTACATTTTTGGGTCTCTTTTAATAAGCTGCTAACTTGATTTTCATGATTTTCTTAAAACGCTATCATTTCTCTTTCTAGTTTTTCCTCTACTCCCCTTACTTGATTTTCAAAATCTGTTTTTAGCTCTTCCATGGTCTGTGACCAATTAATTTCTTTCTTGGAGGCTTTTGAGATATATATATATATATATATATATATATATATATATATATATATATATATTACATAGATATAGATAGATTGATATGTCCATATATATAAAGAAATAAATTTGATATTTTGTCTCTTCAAAATTTATGTGATATTCTACAATAATTAAGCTATTTGTATCTTTCTTTTGAGGACCAAAGAAACTAACATAGGTGAAAGTGATTTATATTTTAAATGGTCTATATAAATGCAATTATAACTGAGGTTAGATTAAGTAGGAGTGATCTAGGTTGTACAGTAGGTAGAATACTAAAAATGAAGTAAAATATCCCTGAAGCAAATTCTACCTTGGAACTTACAAGCTCTGTGATCCTGGATAATTACCTTAAACTCTTCTTTCTCCACTTTCTTCATCTTAAAATGATGGGTCTAGACTTTGTTTTTTGATATCCCTTTCAGCTCTGAATTTTTGATTCTGTGATTACATTCTTGTATTTCCCCAGACTAATCTGTCTTTTATCATTTATGTAAGTTATAACAATTTCTTATTTTGAACAATCCCACTCTTCATATAGCCTCTCTGAGGAGTACTGTAGCTTAGATAATATTTTGTTAGGACTTTGACAACTCAAGGATATTCACTAATACCCTACAACATCTTTAATTTATCAATAGATATTAGTGAGTGTTATAGGAAACATAAGTAAATAGTAAAGGAGAGTTACCTTGGCAAAAGTCAGCAAATCAACCCACCAAGTTAGAGAATATAACAAATTGCATGAAGGTTGATATATGCTTTGACAAAGGATAATTGAGTGAGTAGGAAATCCCTTTATATTCTTGAGTGGCAAATTTTGACAATAGGGGAAATTAATTTTGCTAAGGTATAGTTAGCTATTAAGATGCTTCATAACTAATTAAATAAACACATCATTTCTGACTAGGTCTACATGATGTCCAACAAATTTTGGAGATATCTTTGGAAAGTTAAATTAAGCTATTTAGTTGTATCACATAGATTAAAAACCTGGCACCATTTATTTAATTGTATTCAATCGGTACGTATTATTTAAAATAATTTTAATGAAATCTTTGAAACTAGTCTCTTTGTATAAGAAGATTAAAAATAAATCTAGAAATCTAGATTTATCTGCACATGATAAATATATATTACAGACACACATAGTCATATACACATACTGCCAAAATGCAAAGAAATAGATGCATTCAAAATCAGATTTTCATTTTGATTTCACAAAAATTCTAAATTTTAATATTTTTAAACAATCAGAAACCGATTTGTCTACTGCTTTATTGATTAAAGTTCTTTTGTTCAAGTTTGAATATCTCTTAACTAATGATTATTAATTAATTACTATTAATTTTTGAGTACTTGAAGTCATAAAACTGTCATACTATGAAATTATAGCATTGTGTGAATTAGCCAAGTTAAGTTCTTCAAAATTCTTATCTGCAAAACATCTGCCAAACTTCTCAGTTATTTTAACAATATGATCAATGTCAAAAATCCTTTCAAAATTTAGAAACTCTACATTCATGTCAGTTTTTATCCCTTTTATGGTATGTTGATCACAAATACCTATAGCTTTGTGTTTTATTATTTAAACTAGACTTTATTTGGTTTGGAATAGACTCTAATATTTTCTTGATTACAGAGGAATATATCTTTCAAAAACATGTTCAGCTTGGCCTTTTGAGTTGTAGCACTTTAGTCAGAGCCAATTGAAAACAGGGGGATCATTATTAACTCTATTTCAGAACTTGTGTAGATATTGCCATTATCATCATGAGCCACTATGTATAGTAAACATATTACATTAATAATTTCCTCTGTCTACTAATAGCAATCAATTCCATTTTGGTATCTATTTCTTTCTTTGTGATTCATTCATTCATTTATTGTTGACATCTATCAGTTGGCATAGTGAGAGTTCAGGTTCAACATCGTAAATGACAGTCACTTTGCTGTTTCAATCTTTATACAAACAATGTCATTATTCCACTAACTCTGTAGCATTCTCATTGACTGTTTCTTGTTCTTTGTGTTTCAGAGGTTGTCTTACTCCACTGAAAGAACCGTACTGATAAATTGCATACTCATCAAAGTATCAGAGAAATGATCAAATCTGTAGGTAGAGTAGCTTGACTTAGTCAGATAAAGTGAGTCACTGAGTCAATAAACACTTATTCAATACCTATTGTGTGCCAAGTACTGAGTGCTAGAGATACAAAAACAAAAAACAAAAAGTTGTTGCTCTCAAGTATGTCATTGTCAAATGGAAGAAACAACATGCAAACAGTATGTAAAAGCAACACTTGTGTGTATATATACATATATTCACACAGAGACACATGTGTGTGTATGTGTGAGTGTATGCAACAGTGGAAGGCATTACAATTAAGAAGACTAAGAAAAGACTTTCTGTAGATGGTTGTGTGTTATCTGTGACTTGAAGGAAGCAAGACAGAAGAGATGAGGAAGACAAAACGGTCCAAGTATGGGAAGTGATCAGGGAAAATGCCTAGAGCAAAGAGATGGAATATCTTCTTGTGGTTTTGTCCTTTGTTCTCCATGAAGACCATCAGAAAGATGATGACATGACTTGCAATTGACTTTGATTTGAGTAGGGGAGAGCTCGGTAAAATTATCAGCCTCACTTTCTCCTCCAGAGCAATTTGGGTCTAGTGGCTTTATACTAATCAGGAGAACTGGAGATGGCCCAGGATTCAGTGGGATACCTTGATCCTTTTTAAACTAAAGTCTTTTTAGATTCTTGCTTTGAGTGTGGCAATGCCCATTCAATGAATGTCTATTTAAAGATTCAAGGGATTGCCTCTTTAATCAATCAACCAACCAACCAACCAACCAATCAATCAATCAATAAAACTAAGAGGGGAAGACCTTTAGGGTTGCTGGCCAAAAGAGAAACTGTTATATTCATATCTGCTGTCAGATGAGAGGGCCCAAAAATGACTACTGAGTGGTGTTTGGGCAGAGGGACCTATTGTCCAATTCATGAGATACCCAGTGAATTGGGTTTAAGATTTGTTTGCTCTTTGAGCAAGAAATCTGGCTAGTAAACCCAAAATTAATTATGTAGATTTTGGCCATCAGAATTTACCTTTCTTTGAGCAAAGTTTGTGCAAGGAACAGCAAGGTGGTTAAGAGTGGTTGTATTACAAAATGTGTTGTGGGGTGGATGGTGGTTGTGAAATAAGGTTTATTACTGGAAAGTTGGGGTTAGGGCAGTTCAGGAGCCTCATAGTCAAATTACAAAGTGATTAAAGTGATTTAAAGCTGAAACTTTCAAGATTTTCACTTCCACATTTTCTCCACATATCTCCTCTCCACCTACCCCAGGACAGTGGGCACTCCAACCACACCTTCCTCCAGTCTACCCTTCCTTCTATCACCAACACCTTCTCCCATCCTCCTTCCCTCTATTTTCCTGTAGGGAAAGATAAATTTCTATACCTCATTGCTTGTGCATCTTATTTGAAAGTTGCATTCAAAAACAATTTTAACATTCATATTTAAAGCTTTAAGTTCTACATTCTCCCTCTTCCTCCTTTTCCACCCACCTTCATTGAGAAAGAAAGCAATTCAATATAATTCATATGTGTGTAGCCATGCTAAACACTTCTGCAACAGTCATCTTGCAAAAGACTAGCCTCATTTCCTCTATCCTGGCCTGGCCTCCATCTATTCCACTCTCTCCCTTCACCTGTCTCCCCACAATAGTCTTTGCTTCTGATTACCCCTTCCCCCAATCTGTCATCTCTTCTATTATTATCCGTCTCCTATTCCTTTCCCCTCGCTGCCTTTCTATAGGCAAGATAGCAATTGAATGTATGTTATTCGCTCCTTAAGCCAAATCCAATGAGAGTAAGGCTCATGTATTTCCTCTTGCCTCCCCCTTCTTTTCCTCATTGTAAAAGTTATTTCTTATCTCTTTTATGTGACAGTTTATTATATCCTACCACTCCCTTTCTCTTTCTTCCAGTACATACCTTTCAACACTTAATTTTATTTATTAGATATCTTCTCTTCAAAATCAGATCACCCTGTGCCCTCTGTGTGTGTGAGTGAGTGTGTGTATGTATGTGAATACATACATATATATAAATGTGTATATATATATATATATATACATATATAGAGAGAGAATGTGTATGTGCACATATGTGTATATAAGTATATGTGTGCATATGCATTGCCAAAAGGTACTTACCTGTACATATGTAGGTACACATGCACACATATATACATATACACACACAAATATAATGGACACATGAAGGCATATATATGGATACATATATGACTGTGTTTTTCTATATATCTATATATTGAAGGTTAGATACACACATGTATTTATACATATATGTCTGTATTTCTGTGTACATATTGTATACATATGTGTATGTGTATATACATATATATATATTTATTTATACCTTCTAACTACTCTAATACTGAGTAATGTCTCATGAGTTACAAATATCATCTTTTCATCTAGGAATGTAAACAGTTCAACCTTACTGAGTCCCTTATGACTCCTCTTTTTGGTTTACTTTTCCATATTTCTCTTGATACTTGTACTTGAAAGTCAAATTTTCTATTCAGCTCTGGTCTTTTCAACAAAAATGCTTGGAAGTCCTCTATTTCATTGGAATTCCATTTTTTCTCATGAAAAGTGATTCTTGGTTTTAATCCTAGTTCCTGGTTAGTCCAGGAACCAAGATGGCAGAGTGATTGGTAATTGCTATTTCCCTCACCTTGTTGACCTTGAAGAGCCCAGAGACTATGTCCCCAGGAAAAGCCCTGGAACAGCGGAAGCAGCGGAAGGGGCAAAAAGTCTCTTAGCCAATGAGGCTAGGAAGATTGCTAAGGAGAGTCCCCTTGGCTGTGAGTGAAGGGGACCAGTGCAGGATCAGAGCTGTCCCAGATAGCTCCACCTCAGCAAATCAGGAGGAGATCCTGAACCCCAGGAGGGTGAAGCCAGAAACAGCTAACACCAAGATACCAGGCATGCCTCAGCACCCCATGGGAATGAGGAAGATACTAGTGCAGATGGGATTAATAATGGATGAGCTTACTTATGTTCTAGCTCAGCAGAGGAGACCTCCTGTGGCTAAATCACCTCTCCCCCTCACTTAATGAGCTAGCTCCAGGGAAACTGAGGGGAAATTCAAAAAGAACTCATCTGGCCTCTGCTTTCCAACACCAGTCAGCTCAGCACCAGTTAAGTTGCAGCATTTTAGACTCTAGCTGAAAGAGCCAGAGGCCACCACACACAAAGGCTCAAGTTTAAGGCACAAGAACTGTGGGACTGAGCCCTCTGTGCCCCAGACACAGAGATCTACATTAAAAGCCAGGAAAAGGGTGATTATCATGAGTAAGAAGCAAAGCAGAAAAGAAAAAAAACAAAGAATCCTTCTATGGGGAGAAGGACCAAAACACAAATATCAAAGGAGTCAACGTTGAGACTTCACTGCCATCTAAAACTTTAAAAGGGATGATGAACTATTCTGAAGCACAAAGACCCTTCTTGGAAGAGATCAGGAAGGATTTTAAAAGCCAAATTAGAAAAAATAGAAGAAAAACTGACCGATTTCTTTAAAAATATGAAAAAAGAAATCACAGAAGAATTTAAAAGCACAATTGTACAAATGGAAAAGGAAGTACAAAGCCTAACTGGAAAAAGTAAACTTCTTAAGAGGAACAATGGGACAGATGTAAAAGGAGACACAAAAGTTAACAGAAGAAAACATTTTGATAAAAATTAGAATCAGGTAAGAAGAAACTGATGAATCTTTAAGACATCAGGAATCAGTCAAACAGAATCTGAAGAACTAAAAGATAGAAGAAAATATGAAGTATCCAACTGGAAAAACAACTGATCTGAGAAATAGATCCAGGAGAGAAAAGCTAAGGATTACTGGTCTACTAGAAAGCCATGATGAAAAAAAAGAGCCTGGACAATATCATCCAAGGAATCATCAAAGGAAATTGCCAAGAAGACCTAGATTCATAGGGCAAAATAGTCATCAAAAGAATCCACCATTCACTATCTGAAAGGGACCCCAAAATAAAAACACCAAAGAATATCATTCCCAAATTCCAGAACTGTCAAGTGAAGGAGAAAATACTGCAAGCCAGAAAAAAAGAATTCAAATATTGAGGAGCTATAGTCAGGATCACACAGGACCTTGCAGCTTCTACATTAAAAGATCGAAAGAATTAGAATACAATGTTTGGTAAGGAAAAGGAGTCGGGAACACAATCAATGGTTGTATTCAGCAAAGTTGAGTATAACATTTCAGGCAAGGAGATGGGCATTCAAATGACATAAGGAATTTCCAGATCTTCCTTAAGAAAAGGCAAGAACTCAATAGAAAATTCAATCTTCAAACCCAGCTCTCAAGAGGCATGAAAAGGTAAAAAGTAGAAAAAAAACAAAACAAAAAAAATCCAAAAACTTTGTTACTCAATATGTGCAAACTGTTTGCCTCCTTATAGGGGAAGATGATAATTGTTAATTTGAGAACTGCATATTTATTATGAAATACAAAAGGGATATACATAGATACAGGGAGTGGGTATAAATTAAATGATGTGATGGTAACAAATTTGATTTTAAGTTGCTAACAGATTGTAATGGGAGATGTGAAAAGGAGGAAGCAGAAAAAAAATAAATCACATCCCAGGAAGAGGCACAAAAATACATTACAGTAGAGGGAAAGAGGGGAGGGAAATGAGCATTGTTTGAGAGGTACTCTCATCTGATTGGATTCAAGGAGGGTACAACAAACTCAGTTAAGTACAGAAATACATAGACAATAGAAGGGGAAGGGGGAAAGAAAAGGAAGGGGAGGCTAAAGGGAGAGAAGAAGTAAGGGAAAAGGGGATTAAAAGGCAGCAGGGTTAAAAGAAGTGAAGAAAGATTAAGGGAAGCAGTGGTCAAAAATTAAAACTCTGTTGTGGAGGGGAAAGGAGAAGGAGAACCAAAAGTATAAACAAGGGGAAAGGGGATGGAGGGAAAGACATAGATAGTATTTATAATTGTGAATGTGAATGGGATGAACTGTCCCATAAAATGGAGGTGGATAGTAGAATGGATTAAAACCATAATCCAATAATATCTTGCTCACAAGAAACACATTTAAAATGGAGGCATACACATAGGGTAAATGTAAAAGGTTGGAGCAGAATATTTTGTGCTTCACCTGGTCTAAAAAAAGCAATAATAATAATCCTAATCTCAGACAAAGCAAAAGCAGAAATAGATGTAATCAAGAGATAAGGAAGCAAACTCTATCCTGCTAAAAGGTACCATACACAACAAAGCAATTTCATTATTAAACATATATATTCTAAGTGATATAGCATCCAATTTCTTAGAGAAGTTAAGAGTGTTACAGGAAGAAATAGACAGCAAAACTATACTAGATGGGGACCTCAACCTCCCCCTCTCTGACCTTAATAAATTTAACCTCAGAATAAGCAAGAAAGAAGTTAAGGAGGTGAAAAAAAAATAAACAATTCTGGATAACGCGGATATGACAGATCTCTAGAGAAGACAATGGGGATAGAAAGGAATATACCTTTTTCTCAGCATTACATGGCACACCATAAAAATCATGCAATCCAGTGGAGAAAGGCAGAGCTAGTCAATGCATCCTTCTCAGATCATAATATAATATAAATTATATGTAATCAAAGGCCATGGAAATATAAACCAAAAACTAATTAGAAACTAAACAATCTAATCCTAAAGAATGAGTGGGTTAAGAAAACAAATTATAGAAACAATCAACAACTTCATCAAGTGAGTGACAATAATGAGACAACTTACCAAATCTTATTGAATTTGGTAGGTTCTTAGACTAAGTTTTATATCTTTGAATGTCTACAAGAATAAAATAGAGTAAGAGGAGATCAATGAATTGGGCATGCAGCTAAAAAAGCTTGAAAAAGGACAAAGTGAATATCCTCAAGTAAATGCTAAATTGGAAATACTGAAAATCAAAGGAGAGATTAATAAAAATTAAATTAAAAAATCATTGACCTAATAAATAAAACTAAGAGTTGGTTTTATGAAAAAATCAATAAAATTGATAAACCTTAGGTCGATTTGATTTAAAAAAAGAAATAAGAAAACCAAATTACCAATAGCAAAAATTAAAAGGGTAAACTAACCTCCAATGAGGAGGATATTAAAACAACAATTAGAAATTACTCTACCCAACTCTATGCCCATTAAATGCAATCTTAATGAGATGGATGGTCCTTTAAAACAAAAATAAAGTGCACAGTTTAACAGAAGTTGAACTTGAGTAGTTAAACAGCCGTGTCTCAGAAAAGGAAATGAACAAGCCATCAATGAGCTCTTTAGGAAAAAAACTTCCAGGGTCAGATGGATTTACAAGTGAATTCTATGAAACATTTAAAGAACAGTTAAATCCATTACTACATAGAATATTTGGGAAAACTGGGGAAGAAGGATTCCTACCAAATTCTTTTTATTTTACAAATGTGGTTCTGATGCCTAAACCAGGAAGAGCCAAAACAGTGAAAGAAAATTATAGACCAATTCCTCTAATGAATACAGATGCAAAAATTTTAAATAAGATATTAGCAAGAAAAATACAGCAACTTATCAAGGGAATAATACATTATGATCAGGTAGAATTGATACCAAGAATGCAGGACTGGTTCAACATTTTGAAAACTATTAGCGTCATTGACCATATCAACAACAAAACTAAAAGAAAACAAATGATCATCTCAATGGATGCAGAAAAGATTTTTGACAAAATACAATACACATTCCTCACTGAAAACACTGAAAAGTATAAGAATAAATGGAACTTTCCATAAAATAATAAGCAGTATCTACCTAAAACCATCAGCAAGCTTTATATGCAATGGGACAAGCTAGATACATTTTCAGTAAGAATAGGGATCAAACAAGTATGTCCATTATCACCACTATTATTCAATATTGTATTACAAATGCTAACTGTAGTGATAAGAGAGAAAAAAGAAATTGAAGGAATTAGAATAGGCAAAGAAGAAATTGTTATCATTCTTTTCAGATGGTATATACTTAGAGAATCTCAGAGAATCAAGTAAAAAACTACTTCAAATCATAAATAACTTTTGTAAAGTTGTAGGTTATAAAATAAACCCAGATAAATCATCTGCATTTTTATATATTACTGACAAAGCCCAATACAAAGAGTTTGAAAGAGAAATTCCATTTAAAGCTGTGGTAGACACTATAAAATATCTGGGAGTGTGCCTGCCAAAACAAATACATGGACTATATGAACACAATTATATACCATTTTTCACACAAATAAAGTTAGATCTAATTAAGGAAAGAAAAAAAAAAAAAAACATCAGTTGGTCATGGATAGGCCCAGCAAATACAATAGAAATGACCGTTCTATCTAAATTAATTTACGTATTCAGTGCCATACCAATCAATCTACTAGAAAATTTTTTTTCTAGAGCTAGAAAAAATAATATCAGAATTCATGTAGTAGAAGAAAAGTTTCAGAATATCAAGGGAACTAATGAAGAGAAATGCTAAGGAAGGTGCCCTAGCCCTACCAGATCTCAAATGGTATTATAAGGCAGTAATCATCAAATCCACTTGGTACTGGCTAAGAAACAGAGGGGTAGACCAGTGGAATAAATTAGGTACTCAAGATACAGCAATTAATTAATATACAATCTACTGTTTGATAAACCCAAGGACTCCAGTTTCTGGGATAAGAACTCACTATTTGACAAAATTTTCAGGGAAAACTGGGTAACAGTGTGGCAGGAACTGGGCATAGATCAATGTCTGACACCATACACAAGAATAAAGTCCAAATGGATACATGATCTAGGTATAAAGATTGATATTGTAAACAAATTAGAGAAGCAAGGAATAGTGTATTTCTCAGATTTATGGAGAATGGAGAAATTTTTGACCCAACAAGAGATAGAGAATGTTGTGAAGTGCAAAATGGATAATTTTGATTACATTAAATAGAAAAGTTTTTGCACAAACAAACCCAATGCAACCAAGATTAGGAGGGAAACAGAAAACCAGGAACGAATTTTTGCAGTTAGTGTCTGTTGTAAAGGCCTCCTTTCTAAAATATATAGAGAACTGAGTCACATATGCAAAAATACAAGTCATACCCCAATAGACAAATGGTCAAATGGTATGGAAAGGGAATTTTCAGAGGGAGAAATTAAAGCTATCTATAATATATGAAAAAATTCTCTAAGTCTCTATTGGTTAGAGAGATGCAAATTAAAACAACTCTGAGGTACCACATCACACTTTTCAGATTTGCTAACATGACAACACAGGAAGATTATAAATGTTGGAGAACATGTGGGAGAGTTGGAACACATTCATTGTTGGTGGTGTTGTGAGCTGATCCAATCACTCTGGAGAGCAATTTGGAACTATGCCCAAATGGCTACAAAAAATGTGCATGCCCTATGACCCAGCAATATGACTTCTGGGACTCTATCCCAAAGAGATCATAGAAATGGGAAAAGATCCCACATGTACAAAAATATTTGTAGCAGGTCTCTTTGTCATGGACAAAAACTGGAAATCAAGGGAATGCCCTTCAACTGGGGCATGGCTGAACAAGTTGTGGTATATGAATGTAATGGAATACTATTGTGCTATGAGAAATGATGAACAGGAAGACTTCAGAGAATCCTGGAAAGACTTATGTGAACTGATGTTGAGTGAAAGGAACAGAACCAGAAGAACATTTTATATATATATATATATATATATATATATATATATATATATATATATATATATATATATATATATATATATATATATATATGTATCAACAACCACAGCATGTGAGGAATTTTTCTGGTAGATTTAGTACTTCATTGAAATGCATTTGAAAAATTTCAAATGGATTCTTGAGGCAAAATGTCTTCCACATCCACAGAATGAAGTATGGAATTGGATCATAGATAGAATCTGATCATTTTGTTTTGTATTATGTTTTGTTTCATTTTGTTTTATGGTTTCTCCCATTCATTTTAATCCTTCCATGCAAAATGTATTTCATAGGAATGTATGTGTACAGCCAATATCAGATTGTATGTTGTCTCAGGCAGTGAGTAGGGAGGGAGGGGGAATGAGTGGGGGTAGTGGAAAAAAATCTAAGATACACGCAAGTGATTATTGAACACTGAAAACAAATAAAGTAATTTAATTAAAAAAATAAAGAAAAAATAATCCTAGCTACTTTCCCCTCCATAATATTGTATTCCAAGCCCTCTGATCCCTTACTGTAGAAGCTGCTCAATCCTCTGTTATGCTAACTGTGTTTTGACAATACTTGAATTGTTTCTTTCTTGCTGCTTGTAATATTTTCTTCTTGACCTAGGAACTCTTGAATTTGACTGCAATATTCCAGGGAGTTTTCCTTTTGGGATCTCTTTCAGGAGGTGATCAGGGAATTCTTTCTATTTCTGTTTTAACCTCTGGTTCTATTCTATCAGGGCAGTTTTCTTTTATAATTCTTGAAAGATGATGTCTAGGCTCTTTTTATTTTGATCATTGTTTTCATGTAGACCAATAATTTTTAGATTATCTCTCCTGTATCTCTTTTTCATGTCAGTGGTTTTTCCAATAAGGTGTTTCACATTTTCTTTTATTTTTTCATTCTTTATTTCTCATAAAGTCATTAGCTTCCATTTGCTTAATTCTAATTTTTAAGCAACTATTTTCTTTAGTGAACTTTTGGACCTCCTTTTCTATTTGACCAGTTCTGGCTTTTAAATGTATTATTCTCCTCATTATCTTGTTGAACCTCTTTTGCCATATGGATTAGCCTATTTTTAAAGATGTTATTTACTTCAGTATTTTTGGTGTTTTCCTTTAGAAATCTGTTGACTCGTTTTTCTTGCTTTTTTTGCATCACTCTCATTTCTCTTTCCAATTTTTTCCTCCATTTCTCTTACTTGATTTTTAAAATTATTTTTGAGCTTTTCCATGACCTGAGACCATTTCATATTTTTCTTTGAGGTTTTTGATCTTGGAGTCTTGATCTTGCTGTCTTCCTCTGAGTGTATGCTTCGATCTTTCTTATCCCCAAGAACATAAGAAAATACATTTGCACCAAGAAAGTAATCTTCCATAGTCCTGTTTTTCCACATGTTTGGTCTTTTTCCCAGTCAAATATTTGAATTTTGAGCTGTTTGTTAAATGGGGGATGTACTGTCTGAAGTTTCAGGGATTTTGTACAGCTGTTTTCAGAGGTATCTTTGGGGATGTATAAATTCTCAGTTCCTTCAAAGCATTATGATCAAAGCAGAGTTGCTTCCTCCTCTCCTAACCTGCACTCTGTTCTGTGAGCAACTACAGGCACTCTTTTCTTCCCTGATAATGTGAGTAGGATGCATTCTCCATAGCTGCCACCAGCCCCACCATGCCAGTATTCCCCCTCATTCCACCACCATCACCCATGACTGTGACCCAGATCAGCTGCTCAATTCCCCCAACATTGTGGGCAAAGAGCAGCTGCTATGCCAGTGTCTGCTGCCCTTGAACTGGGGATGGGTCTGCTCCTGGACCAGTGTCCTGTCTCACCCACATGAGAAAGATTTCCCACTGTCCTTTGAATCTCTCTTTCCTTTATGTGGGTTGAGAAACTTGGAAACTGCTACAGCTACCAGTGATTCAGCGTGCTGGAGTCTGCTCTAGTCCTGTCTTTCTGCTCTACCACAGCCCATGCTCAACTGCACTCTGCTCTGAGGTTGGTGAAACAGACCCTATCAGTCTTCCAGATTGTCTTAGGCTTGAATCTGTTTCACTCTGTCATTTTGTGGCTTTTACTGCTCTAGAATTTTTTTAGAGTCATTTATTAAAGGTATTGTGGGCAGTTTGTGGGGAGAGCTTAGGCAGATCCCTGCTTCTACTCTGCCATCATGTCTCTGCCCCCCCCCCCAAATGAGAGGTATATTCTTTTCATTTACATGAATTAGAGGATTAGATATAAAAATACTGACAGACAAGGACAGAGAAAGAGAGAAAATGGGGAGGTGTGATGGAGACAGAGAAAGAGTTAGAGACAGACAGAGACAGAGCAAGAGAAACAGAGAGAGAGACAGAGAGAAAAATAGAACAAGAGAGAGGAAAAGAGGGAGAGAGGGAGGATAAAGAAAGGGAGAGAAGAGAAAATATTGGCAGTACTCGTATAATAGTTGCAAGGACAAATCACCTACCAACCACACCATGAGGCTGGTGGAACTCCCTCTTTGGAAGGACCTGTAGGAGCATACATTATATATATATGTATGTATATGTGTGTGTGTGTGTGTGTGTGTGTGTGTGTGTATATCTTCCTCTCATTGGTTTGTGGACTCAGGCCTTCTGAGTTATTACATCTGCTATTCATTTTGCACAGTCCTCTCCATCATCTATTGTCTTTTATCTTTATTTACACTACTTAGCTGACATCTCTTTGTGCCTTAAACTTCTTCTAGCTTGTCAGCCAGATTTCATTTGTCAAATGATTAAATAAACTCCTTGAGGACAAGGTCTGGATCAATCCTTATCTTTTTTCCCAAGTGCATTGTGTAGTGTTTTAAAAATAACAGGCCCTCATTAAATAAAATTTTATTGAATTAAATTGAATTGAGTCACATTGGAGTATCTTATCGAGTTTTTTTTTTTTAATCCCATCCTTTTGCACATCTTCTACTTTTAAGAGTTAAACTAATTTTTAATGTATTTGCTCATATTTTAATGTATTTGTAAACATTTGTTCTGTATCAGACCTCTAGTGAGATATAGACATAAATAAAATGTGATCCATGACCTCAAGGAACTTGCAATCTAAATTGTTAGCACTTAAAGAATCATGGTATATCAGAATTTAAAAATATCTTAGTTACAACCTGGCCCAAACTCTGGCCTGATATCTGGCTCTTTGCAATTATATCAAACAAAGACTCTTGGTTTGGTGGTTAGGATAGCTGATTTAAGATTCTGGAGCTTCTACAAAAATGTCTTGAAGGTCAGCCAAGTATCTTTAATTTATAATTCCTCCAACTTTTCTTGTCAAAAAAGTAGAGGGGATATTAAAACCACTGCTGATTAGAATTGATGTTAAGACTGACCTGCAGTCAATTCCTTTGTCAGCCCCATATTAACTTTGTGACTAATCAGAAGTCATTTAACTTCTTTGGGCCTCAGTTTCTTATTTTGTAAAATAAGGACAATAATACCCTCTAATATTTACAATAAGGGTTTTATTTGGCGAATCAAAAAAAAATTATATATGTATAATACATAACTTTTTAAACCTTAAAATGTTCTACAAGATGCCTGCCGTTATCATTAGATACAAAATGTAATTATCTTAAGTAGAATTAGACACTTAGTGTGCATACAAATTGCAAATGTTTACCAAAGACTTAGTAGAACTCTGAAAAAAAAAAAACTGACATCAAGGCAAATGCTTTAATAACTTCTCCTTGGAGTTTAGACATTGAGGGTTATAAGTAGTCTAACTCAATAAGATAAAAATGACAAGGGCTATCAATTCCTCAGGTTTCTGAGCCAAAAACAATTATTAGTCAGGGCAGGAAGAAATATTTCCCATGCATTGCACAAGTTTACGTGGATTTTATAGATTATTCTGATTCCTTTGACATTGGGAGGTAGGAATAATATTTCTGTTTTTATACCTGGTCTGTTGTAACCAAAGAGTCAGTCAAGATAGCCACAAGGTCACTACTATTAAAACCATCTGGTAGATTTAACCAAACTAGGACAGACATATGTTCTTGCTTCATTTTCAAGAAAAGATCATCAATCACTGAAACTTGATGTAGTCAGACTGACTTGTTTGTCATGTCAGGGCCCGAGCTAGGACGACCATTACTCTTCTCAGCAGCCCTGTTCTTACTCTCCATGACAACGTGGTCAAATTCCTATCTTGCCCCAGATATATGGCGGAAGAATATTAACATCAGGGTAGTAATTTCTTGCGTCCAGGCAATTGAAAAGTGTTTTTCTTTATTGTTGTTTTTGTTGTGATTTAATGAAGTACTAAAATTTCCCACTTTTCAAAATATCTTTGCCACCCATTGATCACTTTTTCTTAAGGAACTGAACACCCCTGATTAAGTAGATAGATATAAATATAAGCATGTATTCATCCATCTGTCTACATACATGCATACATAATACACACATATTCATTCATATATATAAATACACATACATGTGTGTATATGTGTTTATGTAACCAGGGAGTGGTAGCATATTGGACTCCATTCATTGGACTCCAAACTCCATTCTTTCCAGAATATCCCCAAAACAAAACAAAAAAAATAATGTTATTTATCTTTCCTAATTAATAATAAACATCAAGGTCCCCGAATCAACAAGCATTTTTTAAGTGATTATATGAAACTGGCATCATAGCAAGCACAGAGAATACAAAAATGATCATAAACACAGCCTTTCCTCTCAAGGATCTACAAATGTGGAACACACAGATAAAAGAAACTGAAAAGGTGTGGGAGGAGAAGAGTCCCTAGCCTGGAGGAATGGTAGAGATTGTTCCTGAGGTAAGAGTGATGTAGTAGACATTTAGCAGATTTACCTGAAGAAGAATCTGATGACTGACCTCCATGCCTTCCTTAAGATGGAGGTATAGCAATAGCAGCAACAGCAGCAGCAGCAGCAGCAGCAGCAGCAGCAGTAGTAGTAGTAGTAGTAGTAGTAGTAGTAGTAGTAGTAGTAGTAGTAGTTGTTGTAATCAACGTTTATAAATCACATATTATGGTGTGAAGTTCAAATATAAATGGGACCACTAAGCCATATATAAAGAACTCTCCCTTTTACAGTTCAGGTGATTAACACCTCTGTATTAGAGCAATAACGTACAAACTCTCTCCTTAATAACTATAAGTAGAAAGGATATTCTATATATTAGTATATATGCTTTAAAAGCATGGGGCCAAAACACTTCTAAGTGAAGTCAGAACCAAATTAAAATTGGGAAATGTTAAACAAAATAAATTTAAAATACAATAAATCATAGATACTGTTGATGTGTTGTTTTTCCAAGTCAATATGCAGTTGGGAGAGTTGGAGCGAGGAAGAATGCGTGAAACTGACCAAGAACAGGTGAAATTCATGCTGAGTAAAGCAATTTTGAAGGCAAACAATGATTAATTTTTAAGGTATCTCAATGAAGATTGCAAAAGAACCTCCCCATACCCAATCAAAAATAAAGATATATTGTTACAAAAAAAAATGGAAGATACTGTTAGACAAATACTGGCAGATAAAAGAGGAGAAAGCAATATGTAGTGGGGGCACCATTTTTCAGAACCTTATAGTAGAAATGTTCCCACTCTCTTGATTGTCTACTAAGGCTATCATTCCAAGGGACTTATTACCTTCTTTTGGTTTTACTTTCATCCACTGTCAGCCCCTATCACTCCTCTTTCCTGTATCCTTACTGAAGAGTTTTCTTCTCTAGAATCCCCCACTTCAATCCTTCTCTCCTGCATCCTTACCATAGGACACCTGACCCATGGTCAATAATCTCATCCTAAATTCCCTCTTCATTTGCAAGAATTTACCTTGGATATTATAATATCTTGTTACTATAGTGTACTTGCTTTCTCATCCTATGTGGTCTAGCAAGTAACTTTAGCCTCTCCCGACTTTAGTTCCCTTATCTATAAAATTGTGTTACTGATAGCACATATTTCACAGAAATGTGAAAATCAAATTTAATAGTATATGTAAAGCTCATTTCAAACCCTAAAGAGTTATAGAAATGTCAATCGCCATGGTTGTCATTATTTTTATGAAATCTTTATGAAAATTGTCTACACAATAATCATTCTAGGTGAAAATGTGATTAGATAACAGGCAGGTTGTCTTTCTATATAGTTTTGTATATAGTTTACTGTAGAAATAGTTTACTGTAAAGCTATGCTCTAATAGCTTTAGTCACAAAATTCACTAAAAGATAGAGACTTTCAAAATCAGTGTGTTTATGGCTTTTTGACTAAAAATATGCATTTTACTATGGAAAGCAAGGCACAACCTTAGATTTTCATCTGCAAAATTCTCTCTCATACTTATGTTAAAAGCATATATGATTCCCAGATAGAACAAACACAGAACAAACAAACATGTTCATGGGTCCTCTGATTCTTACTATTATGCAAGGTATAAGCCAGGGAAATGTAAATTTGACCAAAATGTTTGCCACTGTCATTGAAAATGCCCTTTGAAGTATAAACAAAAAAGGAACCTCACATAACCTCAGAATACTATAGGGATGAGAACACAACATATTCTGCTGTCTTCTAGAAGTCATGGGCTTAGTTGCTTCTATGGTGAGGAACACCAGATTTACAGTCAGAAGACCTGGATTTGAATCTTGTCTCTGATAATTAATAGCTAGGGGAAAGTTCCCAAACTTCTCTTAATCTTATTTTTCTCATTTGTTAAAATAAAAACAAGACGCCATATGGTGTTGTGTATAAAGAACTGCTCTTAGAGTCTGCTAAGACTGGGGACAAAGTCTTCTGATACTCACTGATCATGTGACCCAGGACACATTACTTACTCTCTCAGTCAGCACCTGTGTCAACTCATAAAATGAAAAATTACAGAGAAAATTCTGATTTATATTGGTAGAAGGAGTTCTTCACTGGAAGATCACACATCTGATAAAAAAGGATAATGATACCTGCCCTCTTTACCACACAGAGTAAGAGTGAGACTCATAGCTGATGCCAAACTGTAAATTTGCTATACAAATATAACAGACAATTATTTTTCTTAAGGTTAACAAAATATGTGATTACAATCTGAATCAACTCTTTACAGTTCTCAGGAGTGCCAAGTATTCCTTGAGAGCTCACTCTGTGCATTATAATCTCCCAAGTGTTCATCTAATGGTATTGATTCAAAATGTCTAAATATGCCTATAATGTTGTTAGTTTTAACATTTGAAAGTAATAGTGATAATAATACAGCCAATCCCCATCTTAAGAACAGTTCATATGCAAGTAAATTGTTTAGAACTAGGGATGTATTTTCCAATAGAAAAGGCATTATAACAAGTAGTTTGGCTTCCTATTAAACAGACAAAGTACCTGATACACTGCAATGTACTTACAGAATTATAGAAGCAAAACACCACATCTAACACTTCTTGAAAGAGAAAATTGATCTAGAATGTATACCAGGAACATGTTTGTTTCCATCTCTGCAGTGAGAACCCAGCCCAGGTGCAAGCTACTTATTAGGTCCCTGAGACCTGGGGCAGAAAACATAATAGGATCTAATCCAACAAAACCCAACCAGGGCTTAATTTACTAAACACTGTACTCCCACAGTATGGGGGAAGGGACATGGCAAAAGGGAAAGGGAGATAAAAACTATTTGATTTGGGGCCTGTGATCTTTGTTAAGGGAGAGGTGCTTTCTGGGTAGATTTAAGGAATATATTTTGAAAGGAAGATGTCAAAAAAAGTTAAAGGGATAGATGAATGGATGGATGGATGGATGGATGGAGAGAGAGAGAGAGAGAGAGAGAGAGAGAGAGAGAGAGAGAGAGAGAGAGAGAGAGAGAGAGATGAATAGAGAGAGATTTCATTTTCTTGTATCTACTTTTTGACGGCTGACTGGCTCCAAAATTACCTCCTCTCTTTTCTGACCTATTTCCTATATAATTAACTTACTGGTTTCCTTGTCCTGTTCCAGATGATTAGAAAATGTCCTCCTTAATCTCAGTCTTCATATTTTTTCCCTTCTTCTACTTAGACCGCATAAGGAAAGCTGTAATAGGCTCTAATGATGTACTTGAATACAGAAAAAGGAAGCCATATTTGGTGGTAGTTTTAGATAAGAGAAAAGTTACGCTTGTCATTTAGACATAAGACAGGGTAAGAAGATGTTAGATTAATAATGATGGAAGAAAATAGCACTATGGCTGAGGAAAATTAGGGTTGATGCTGTCTCAAGTGAATGAGGAAGGGGAGGTTAATAGGAAATCCCAAGTGCTATTAGGATGGGAGCAGAAATCCCTGTGCCTACCTGGTCATCTAGCACCTGTAACAATTGATTAGATCATAGATTAAGATGTAGGAGGGATCTTAAAGCTCAATCCTTTCATTTAATAAATGAAGAAAATGAGGCATAGAGAGGTTGTGATTTTCCCTGGGTCACATTAATATCAAATATCTAGGTTGAGATTTGAGCCTCAGTCTTCATGACTCTTAATTCCAGTGTTCTATTCAGGGTGTCAGATCACCATTATGTCACATCACCATTAGAGCACTATTAGGTCTAGCAAATTTGATATAGGATGATTGTGTAATTACTTAATTCTTCATCAATAGCTATTATAAGATTTTGTCCTTTTGCTTCTTAAGGAAAGCTTTCTCCTTGTTAGCTTTAAAATCACTAGAAAGATTTTTCTTTCATTTTTTCCCATGTGAGGGAAAGACAAAATGATATAAGCAGGGAAAGGAAATCTGATGTCACCAAAGAGGCACTCAGCTGGAGTTTTCATCTTTCTTCTAGTGATGTCACTCAACCTCTTTGGCCCTCAGTCTTCTTTTTTAGCAATTAAGGAAATGATTGCTATTCCCTCCTAACTATACAATTCCAATCATGATGTAACTTCTTATCTGCTTTATGTCTCATTTCTATTATGTACACAATACTGCATGTCACAGTCATTTTAAAGTACAAATCCAAAAGATTACCTTCTGATTTTCAATCCAGATTAACCAGATAATAGCAAATTATGACATATAGAGATTGTCATATTTCCCTACCAATTACCAAGTAGGCATAACCCAGGTGAATGGGAAAAATTTGTAGGTTTGGGTGGGATTCTCTTAGTCACGTTGTGTGTATGTGTATGCATGTATCATTACCTTTTTGCCTTTTCTCTTTAGTTTAACAGAATCTAGTGCAGAAGGAAAGGAATTATGTAAAGTGCTGTCTACCTGTTTCAAGGCTTTATAAATTAAATAAAATGTATCTTTCGGTAAAACATACACCCCCCCAAAAATATGTATATATGTATATATGTGTGTGTATACATATGTACATACATACATATATTTGTGTGTATGTATATATGTGCATGTGTACACATGGAGAACAAGACAAAGACACAGAGAGAGAGAGACAGAGAGAGACAGAGACAGAGAGACAAAGCAACAGTCAGAAAAAGACAGAGACAGAGACTGAAACAGACACTGAAATATAAAGAGACAAGGACTGAGGTAGAGACAGAGAATGAACCCGTTGGTTCAGATGCTATCTGTATGTGTTTACCTGAAGATAATAAAGACCTTGACACTTAATGCAGAATACCATTTCCTAGATTAATAATTAGCATGCAATCATTTTATTCATCGGCTCAACCAAATTTTGAAAGCAATTGCAATTTGAAGGCAATTAAAGAGATCATTACTAATAAAGTCACTTTCAGAAAGATGATTACTTCTACTTCTTTCAGATATTGTTGAACATATCAAATGATGGTGGAAACAATAGTGCTGACATCATAACTACAATATAGGCAATGAAACTAAAGGGTCAGCGTGGACCAAGAATACCAGAGAACAGAGAAATTATCTAGAGGAACAGAGTGATATAGACAATAAATACAGGTAATTGTGGTGTCCAAATTGCTTATTTTGTCAGTACTTTCTAAATGCTTCAAATAGAAGTAAAATAAAGATGAATAAAAGTTAATGAGAATACACAAGTAAGCCCTAAAAAATATGACCAAGTTAATACAAATACTAAAGTTTTATAATTAATATTATTTTCTCCTGAACCAGAAGTGGAATTAATGCAAAGATAATAATTTCACTGTAAAAATGATGATAAGTTTAATAAAGATTCATTCCTCCTTTCCACATTTTATTGAGAATCTATTGCCTGAAAGGAGAGGTACCAGATATAATTAATTTAAGTAGTTACATAAGTCAGACCATATTTCATTAGTATTTTTTGCCATAAGTGCACTGAAAATTCATGGGTAGTGTAAAATTGTTGATACATATCATTAAATAAGACCTTACACTTTAAAACTGCTTTACCATTTAAAAATCAAGTTAATAAATGTTATCTCATTTGATACACAAAAGCAAACCTAGTGCAAGTGGCATTATCCCCATCTTTACAGAAGAGAAAGCTTAGGCCTAGAGGCAGCTCAAGCTCAGAAAAGTTAAGATATTGCTTAAGGCCACATACACTTATTGTAATGGAAAGAGAACTTGATTTGGAGTAGAAAGATTTGGGTTAAGTTCTGGCTCCTACTGTATAGTTTTGAGACAATCACTTCTTTACCTAGTAATATGCTCAGTTACTCATCTATAAAATGAAGTAGAAAGAATCAATGACTTTTGAGGTTTAATCCCTCTGTAAAGATCTTTTGGAATAACAAATTGTTCTCATTCACTTCTTTCAAAACAAAGCACAAACTTCAACAAAGATTGTTTCATTATATGGTGTTGCAGATCTGGGTTTAAGCATTACATCTTCTGGCTTCCCATCAAACTCCCCTTTTCACTACACCTGTTCCCTTATATTAGAGGTCATATTTAAGCATCCTGATAGAAATGACAAAGGCAACCAAATTTTCAGTGGACAAGTTATAGGGACAGCAATGGTCGACAAAATGTCCTGGTTCTCTATAATGTCACCTGTTGAGAAGGACATCTGTAAGTATGGCATATGTTAGCAACAAGTTCTAATTTTCCCCAATTAATATATAAAACCACACAAAAGAAATTGAACTTGACAAGTGAAATTTCCCTTGGACAAGTAATAAAAAAATCTAATATTAGGGAAAAAAGTGAAAAAAAAAGAATGCAAGTTTAGTCCTGTTGTTGAAATACCTTAAGCATGGACGAATTGTTCCAAGAATTCATTCTCATGAAAATATATTATCTGTAGGACAATAAATACTAACACCATTGTCTAAGGAAATTATTGACTGCATATATATGGAAAATAAAAGTGAAATTATTAGGCTCTTGAAGGTGAAGGTATAAACAGAGGATCAAATTAAACACTTGTTCACACAAATACTATTTCCAATGTCCTCACAATCTTATCTCTGTGATGTTACATTCTGGTGATCTTCCTCAACTGGTATATCAAAATGTCATGGTTGGGTATATTTGGGAGATATGTTTGAGAAGAAAATTTTTATAACAATTTGGTGGCCATATCCTGGGACAAATCACCTTCTAGGAGGAAGTAAAAAAGGTAATGATACTGAAAAAAAAAAAGATGGAATATCAGAGGACACAATTAATCTCTTAGTCTTTCAGATGGATAAGTGAAAAGCCAGAAGCCTTTATCTCCTGCCTTGTAATTCGTCTGGACATCATTTACCATGTAATAACTAACTTTCTGTCTCTGCGTACATATATACATACATACATACATACATTTATACATACATATATGCATATACATATATATATATATATATATATATAATTTGAGTAATGGCTACACAAATGTAATTGCCTAGAAAATGTTAGCAAATAAATGCTAACTTCGTTCCTGAAGAGAAAGGGGATTTATTGAACTCAATCATCTGTATATAGTCTCATTTTTACTTTAATAGATACTACCTGAGTCTTTTTGTAGTCTAAAACCAAGGAAATTGTAGCCAGTGGGAAGGGCAATATTTACTAATGAAATGGGAAACAAGACACTTTTGGGGGAAAAAACTACCAATTTCAACTTAGGTGTACAAATTATGAATATATAAGCATACTTTAATTTCTGCTTAAACTATTTGGGTAATTGCTTAAAGGTTCATTTTATTTAAAAGTTTTTTTTTTTTTTTTTTTAAGATCTGGACAGGTAGTCTCATTGTTATTCCAGGTTGTATTTCATATAGGAAGACAGAAAGGAACAATCCATGCCAAAAGGAAATAGCCAGTATTTGATTGACATGGTATAAATACATATGGAAAATGAACATAGTGTTTGGACCACCGACCTTCTGATGGGTCATCGCAATGATACACACCCTCTTAGACTAATATCATCAAACTCCAAAGTATAAGTTCTCTAGATAAGCAGTGAGAAATAAATCAAGTCAATTCAATTTCACGTAGAGGAAAATAGAGGAAAGACTGAGATAAGATGAGGCAACAAATCTCAGTTTTAGACTCATTTCTTTCCTAAATATGTAGATGATCTTGGTTGGGTATGCCATTTAAATTTTGGAGTATGTTCATTTGTAAAATTAGAGGCACTGAATAATATCCAAAGAAAGTTTCTGTTCTTCGATTTTAGACCAATCATTTTCCAACTGGTTAATATGTTAGTTACTAGAACCAAGGTATTGGGGCATGGTATTATAGAATCTCCGACTTGCCAGGACCCATTAGACTTATTTAATTTAAGCTTCATTTGAATAGTACTACTCTCTCTACAACATGCTCAGCAATTGGACATCCAACTTCTGCTAGAAGATCTGCATTGCATAAGAATCCTCCATCACAGAGAACCATTTAGAATGTTCTCTAAACACACTGTGCATATAGTCAGTCAGATTATACTGAAAGGTCTCTAGAAAGGGGAGCTCAGAACCCTAAGTGGAAGCCCTTTTATTTTGGTTGATGTTAATTGTAAGAAAGTTTCTCTTTGAGTCAAGCCTAAATCTTCCTTTCTACAATTTTCATCCATTCCTCCTATTTATGCTCTCTGAAGTCAGGTAAAGAAAGTGTAATCTTTCTTCTACATGTGAACTTTTCTAATGTACAAAGATAACTCCTTCCCATCATGTCTCCTTTTCTTTAGGATAAATATTCCTAATTTCCTCAAACACACCTGATTTTCTATCACAGTCTCTCTTATCTATGTCCTAAGGCATTGCAGTTCCACTTTTTTATAGTCATAATGTATAGGACATTTTTCCTTCCTTTAAACCTAATTTTTCCTTTCCTAATCTTCCATCCACTGAGAGTACTGTGGTACTCTCATAGACCAGGGCTGATGAGGGGATAGCTGGGCTGGTTGCATACCTAAGATTCAAAAATGTAAGAAAATAATACAATTATAATCCAGACAAGAATACAAAGATGATGTTTATTTAACCATAACAACAGAAGGACAATCAGCACAGAGAAGGAAGGAATATTCATTGAGAGTATACCTGATTGCAGTGAATGAAGCTTTCCTTTGCTTCTGTTGATCTTGTGTGTGGTCCAAGGCAAGGGCTCTAGCATCTTTTATCTCAGCTTTTTATTTTATTTATTTATTTTGGTACTGAAAATAACTGGTATGTTACCTCAATAACCTGAGTCAAATAAATCTTGAGAATAGTTTCAATTCCTTTTGATGAAAAACTAGTTTGACCAAGGTGAGACCTGAAGATATAGGTGTCCCTTCATAGGTGTCAATATAGGTATCCCTTCATAGGTGTCAATCAGAGGAATAATACTTTATTCATGACAGCTCTTCAAATACATGTATAGCTATCATGACACTGCTAAGTCTTTGATGTTATAGATAAACAATCACCGTTTCTGTAGCTACTTGTGTGACATTTCTGTTCTCTGGAACAGCTGGGAATCTCTATTCCTTGAAGACCAGTTTTCCCTCTCCTGGGCAAAATGGACTCAACATAACAAGCCAATTACTACAACTTGTAAGTCATGAGCATGAAGATTGTATTTTCTATTGGTGTCCTATCAGCAGACCCTTGAGGGGTGGAGGCCAGGAAGTGTAGAAACTATCCACCAGGGGGCTGGTCCAAGGGTATGCAGCTTTTTTTTTTTTTTTTCATTTTCTAAAACATTACCTTGTGATGAGTTTTTGTTTGTTTGTTTGTTTTTTTATCCCACCTTTGCTGCATTTTCTAAGTTTTGAGTCTTTTGGTTATTTGGTACTCTTTTCTTCCCCTCTAAGGATGACTTTGTAGTGAGTACTTCTTTTCCTTGCTGAGTTTTGTGCATTTGAAGATGCTTTATGCAGAAACAGACATGCTGTGCTCCAAGGGGACAGGGTATTATTTCCCACTAAAGGGGCATGCTTTTTCTGCCAAGTATGAACAGTTAGTATTTTTGGTTCATTTTAAGTCAGTATAATGGTGGGAGATGGTTCCCTCCATCTTACATAGTACGTCCAAGAGAGAGACTTCACAGAGTCCTCACATGCTATTCAGATGGAAGGAGAGAGTGCTGGAAGGCAGATTTTCAGAGTAGTCTGTTCTGGTTTAGTGACCAGTCTTCTTTGACGTAACTCCTTCCCCTTTCCATTACCTAGGGGACCAAGAGATTCATGTACCATCCCAAAGTAATTCAGAGATAAGTATATGTATCCACACAAATGGATAGGGTATCAGACCATGTTCAAACATGCTTTCTTTTGTGTTCTAGCCAGAGTACATGAGGGGAAGCTCCTCTGATATCCCCATTACACTAATATGATTTGATAGAGTGAAGAGAAAGCTTCCCCTAAGATTCTCTTTAGAATAGAACATTTTGATGGAAACTCAGGAGTTACTTAGTCCAAAGCATACCAGAAAAGATTCCATAACCTACCTGACAAGGCATCATACAGTCTCTTTTTAAATATCTCCACTGAGGGACAGTTCACAATCTTTGACCCTATGAAGTTCTTCTCTTCCTTTTGTAGCACTGATGAAATTACACCCTGTGCCCCTAAACTCTTTAGTTTCTTACTCCGAATTTTATAATCATTAGTAAAACTTTCAAAGTTCATTCTTACATCATTATTTGTCTCCATGTGCATTACCTAGAATAGTTAATAGTCATCAGATTTGGCAGATCTTGGGACAGGTCTCCAACAGATCCTGGAAACATGCCCAGAGTAGCTGTCATATCTCCCTACATTTTTTTCATTTTGAGTCAGTATGTGACTATTTTGGTATATAATAATCATTTCTCATTTCTTCTTCCTCTGACCAGAACTGGATATCCTCTCACCTGGCAATATATAACCTCCAGTGGTGCACCAAATCTATTTTCTCTTGGAAGAGTCCAGCTCTTCTCTATAGAGGAAAAACCACATATTTCCTATATTCTACATTTTCAGTGGCCCTTCCTCTCTCCTCTTTTTGCATCACATTCTCCCACTCTCTTGCCTCCTAATACAGGGCTGTATTCTCTCTTGCATTTTCAGATTATTTCTCTCTGTTCTTCATATTCCTTTTTCTGTTCTTTCCACAACACTTCAGAATCACCCTGGACTCTGACAGAGCTCACATTATAGTGTCAAGAACTCTTCCACCTCACTTTCAAACTACTAGTGCCAAATCATTCCACTTCTAATTTAGCCTCCATCTTACTAGAAATTATGGAATTTTTCCTTGAGATACAGGTTGTGATTTTTCTCCTTATCTTTCCCCAAAAAAACTGCTGTATGATTTCCTGACCACCATTCATTTTTATGAAATTCTCTTTAAATATTGTCTTTCCCAATAGAAGGTAAACTTATTGAACACAGGAATATAGCTTGCCAAACACAGTGCATTACCTATTAACCTCTCTGTCTGTCTGTCTGTCTCTGTCTCTGTCTCTCTGTGTCTCTATCTGTCTGTCTCTCTCTCTCTCTCTCTTTCTCACTCTCCTCTCCTTGAAAATAGAGAGGCATTCCTTCAACCTTTTGTCTTTTCCTTTAGCAGGGAGACTGATTTGCATTTTGTGCTTGCTGAAGGATTCCTTGGAGATGAAAGAAATGCAAACATACTCTCTAAGTCTCTAGAATATTCCTCTTGTTCTTTGAATGTGAGACCACCCATGCTAATTTTGATCATAACCCTCATAGCTAACTCTCTAAATTACTAATTTCTCATTCCTGTAGTCATGCTGGGATTCAATAGATGGGAATAGTAGAGTAATATTTTATTTATAACTAGCTTCTCTAACATTTCTCATAATAGGACATTAGCTTTCTCTGTTCCCTTTGCTCCCCAATTAGCATTTTTCTGCCAAAGCCCTAATCCAAATAAAAGCTCCTCTCAGGAATTTTCTTTGGAAAAATCTTAAGAAATCTACCTTCTACAGACTCTTTGGGCCTTCTTTTTTCTTTTCCCCATTGCTCAGCCCCTCACTGCCTTTCTGTCACCTCTGTGCCTTAGTATCTTGTGCTTCCAGTTAGGACTCAAAATCACAAGATTATCTGACCTTGGTAAGTCATTTAACCTCTCCAGACCTTAATTTTCTGATGCAAGTGAAACATTTGGACTACAAGCAAAGGTCTAAAAAAATCTCTGAAGATCTCTAAAATCTTTTAGGCTCTAAGATTTTATGTATTTATAATACTACAAGAGATACTAAAAATATAAGATACAGCCCCATCCTTTGAGGAGGTTACACTGTTTTGAGAAAAAAAAAATAGGACTTAACAAATACAATCAACTTGTCTGTGCTTATGTGGTCATACTTTCCATGTTTCAAATTCATCCATTCACTTTCCCTTATTTATTTCTGTGATTCAGTGGCATCGTTATTGAATTATGTTCCCATCCTCCTTTAGCAGGTATGTGTGGCAGAGCTCTTGTAATGCAAGCTGCAATACTTGTCAAACTAAACCTAGGGGAAGGGCAGCTGTGTGCTCTTTGACCCCCTTTAGAAATCAAAATCCTATCTGTAATTGTAAACTCAACTCTGATAAAATACTAGCCCATCCCCTTTCAGAAATATGGGCCTATCACAATTGTCTGTTCTTCTTATAAAAACTCATCTTTAACAGCATCTGGCGACTAAAGTTTGAGGCCAGGTCCATACAATATGTATGCTTTGCATGTTACAATAAACTCCTTTTTGGCTCATTCTCCTAAACTTGCTTGATTTATTAGGATGAAGCTGTAACCAAGACTTTTCTTCCAAAACTCTCCTCATTCTAATA
This sequence comes from Bettongia penicillata ogilbyi, assembly GCA_023548195.1. NCBI lineage: Eukaryota > Metazoa > Chordata > Mammalia > Diprotodontia > Potoroidae > Bettongia > Bettongia penicillata. Next base: position 4,346,885 of record JAJHZJ010000040.1, read on the forward strand.
AACCCACTACTAGTGGCAGGCAGTGCTGTAGACATGTTAGGCTTAATGCCTCATGAAAGTCAGTTATCACTTGAGCCCTGAAGTGCACTTACTGAAGTGCAGCCCTGAAGTTAAGGAGACCTGAAGGATATGAGGGATAATCAATGAGACCAGAAGAGTCTTAAAATGAGGAGAAACAGTGCAACAAAAAACATAGACATGCATCCCCTGTTTGGGAGAACTGGCCCAACCAGAGAGCGCTCTGAGAGTAAATAGCAAGGACTAACTTACCATCACCTGTGTAATTAAGCATACTGGGAGACCTTGGTTGCTCTTGTTGAGGAGGGTTTTGAAAAGTGTTAATTGAAAGTCATACCATTCCTTAGAATGACTGAATGGACTCTTAGGGAGACTCCTTGTTGCTCTTATTAATAGATCAAGACCCTGTGCTTATAATGGATTTAAGAATACTAATGCAAATTCTTCCAAGTCATTGTCTCCATTTCTCCCTCAGTTCTCTCTTCTGTCCCGTAGAGGAAGAGGCTTAAATAAAATAATATTATTACCTTTAAAATCAAATATTAATTCATCTGGCTTCATTTTGAACCCTTTACATCCTGGCTCCAACCTTTACTTTTATGCTTATGGTCCAGGCACATAGGCCTCGGTCTTTCTCATGTATGGCAAGTCATCTCATCCTCATGACTTTTCAAAGGATATGATAATGTCTAAAATGAATCCACCTTCCCTTTCTTCTTCTAAGAATCCAAAGTGCTCTTTAAAACTCAACTCAGATGCCTTTGCCAACATACCCTAACTCCCAACACTGCATGCTGAAATTACCTTGGCTTTTATTCTGTATACGTTGTCCTTTATTTTATGTTTAATAACTGTTTCCTACGATAGGATGCAAGTTCCTCATGGGGATGGAAGGTTTTATGTTTCTTTTTTATCTTAAGCTCCTAGCACAATGTTTGCAACATAGCAGACATTTAAATGTTTATTGATTTACTGATGATAAAGAGAAAATTGCTATAGTCTATGCAGAGAAATTATTGAATTTCTGAAAGTCACCTCCCTCAATCCACATCAGATGTTGAGGGAGATGACTGTATGTGATTATGAGAAACATCTTCATGGAAAGTGGAAGCAATAATTAAGAGACTACCTGTCTAAATCAAGGGGATATGAATGTCTCAATGATGAAAGACTAGCAATTCTTTTAATTATATTTTGTCTTAATTAGACAAAATCCTCCTTCTCATCCTCCCACCCCATTGACCCCTAATCGAGGGCACAAGAAAAGCAAAACATATTGCCGACAAGTATAGTCAAGTAAAACAAACTGCCTTTTTGGCAATGTCCAAAGAAGAAAGAAAAAAGAAAACTATCTCATTCTGCATCATTTACCGCTTTAGAATTCTAGTTGGTTATTATACTGATAAGAGTTCAAAACAGTAATATTTCATCACATTTTCATACCATGACTTATTTACTTGTTCATTAATTCCCCAGCCTATGGGCATCCTAGAGATTCCTATTTTCTGTCACCTCAAAAAGATTCTCTGCCTCTCTCTGTCTCTTTCTGAAGAAAGAGAGAGAGAGAGAGAGAGAGAGAGAGAGAGAGAGAGAGAGAGAGAGAGAGAGAGAGAGAGAGAGAGAGAGAGACATACACTTATCTCTATATAGATGTAAAATATATACATATATGTATATATATATATATATATATGTGTGTGTGTGTGTATGTATGTATATATGTATCCTTATAGTTTGTTTTGCTTAGGACTGATCTTTCCCTTAAGGTTTTTCAAATTTCCCTTAAATTTTTCAAATTTTCTTCCTCCATTTTTTATTTTTCCCCTCCTATTTTCTTATTCAGTTAAATGTACTTTGATACCCAAGTCTGTTTATATTTTTTTCTTTTCTGGACCACTTCAGATGTAAGACACTTTCAGATGAAAGTGGCCCTAATTCACCCCACCCTCTCCCTCTTATTTGTGTAGTTATCTACTTGTACACTTTTATTATGAGGTAATTTAGCTTAACTTTCCTCTCCCTCCCCTCACCAAGACTTCCTCTTTGTATTTCTTTCCCATCCTTTCTTAAAATCATTAAGACATAATAAGTTGCAAGCTCTCAATGCTCCCAAAGTGGTTTGATCTATGGTAGAGTGTGTTTGCTACTCCTCATCCCCATCAGATCTCTGAAAATTCTTTACTTGTATTTGAACCTGTGCAAGAATAGACTATTAGACTCTGTCCCATCAATCATTCCATCAATTATTCGAAAAGCTCTGTAGATCTTGAATGGCAAAATCATAGATTTCCCTTTGGCCTGGGTTTCCTCATTTTATTATTCCTTTGTAGATTGGACTAAATGCTGAAAGTGAAATGTTGCTCTAAGTTTGGAGTCTGAGCCACAGTGGTACTGCTTGCTTGCCTCTGAATGGTCTTTCTTTCTCAGTACAATTCCTGGGGCCTCACTTCCCAAGAACATCACCCTTGCACATAGGTTCTCTTATTAATCAACCCTAGATCTGTGACCTAGTCCTGGGAAGAATACCACAAAGCTGCCAGTTCCCACTTGGCACTCACAATGGCCTATATGGGTCTGGGATCTCTTCCATCCATGATATACAGCCTCTCTCTACGTGCCAGCATGCTTTTCCCCTGTGCTGCTGCCCTGACCTTGTCTTCAGAGTCTCCAAATTTTCCTATCTCCTTATACCAACCAGAAATACACAAAGGACTCATTGTGACTCTTTCAGGATTTCATTATCAGAATTCAATCTGATTCATTTTCTAGTTCTATTTGGAGAAATTTTTGAATTGGAGCTCCCCATATTGTTTCCTAATATCTTACCATCTCCCATTCCCTTTCACAGTAACTCTAACATAGAACGCTTTGTCTTTCCACTTATCTGTCTGATAGTATGTATCTTTTTGTGTGTTTTAGGGATAGGTACAACTATTCTTCTTGTTCAGAATCCCTGAGGTCTAATGTTCATCAATTAATTTCATGTTCTTTCAACTGTCATTCCATTTCTTCCAACAAATATTTATAAGTTACATATTAAATACAAAGATAGAACTGAAAAGAATATGCAGAATAATAAAGCATAGACTTGTCCAATTACTTAAGGAGGTTAAAGCTTAAAATAATGTATAATACTTTTATGCAAAGCATTATGATGCAAGATATTATGTGTGATAAATAAACATGTAACAAGTAAACGAGCGTTATGGAAAGTAAAATTGCAATTGCAATAAAGGCAGGACAAGACAGTTTCCTCCAGGCAAAGATAATGGTTTATTAACAGTGATACATGAACTTAAAGTGGTTTCTACTGACCATCTCAGTCAAAAAGCCAGGGACTTAAGCATGATCAATTTATGTTAGGATAGCAATAACCGATACGTTTAATGAATGACCTCTCTTAAAGAACAAAGACCCCTTGTGAGACAGGGTCTTTTAAACCTAGGTGTGTCTTCTCAGCCTTGTCTGCCCGAAAATTACTTGAGATCATATTGATATCACATTGTATTCTTGACCAGAAAAATCAGAAAAATTCCAATCAGTTTCCCCCAGAGTTTGGTCTCTTCCTTGGATATAGAATCACCCTAATTTTAACAAGGAGACAGAAGAACAGGAGAGTTATCCCCTGGGAGTGGCTTAGCTTGATGTGGTTCTCTCTTTTTCTGTGAATAGAGGAAAAGGTCCCACTTAAAATTGGTTAGCTAATGAATGCTAATGAGTGGTTGGAAGTGATCACATTTCTTCACCACCCTGATGACTAAGATTAAGAAATGGAATTTTGACAAAATAAAGAAAAGAATGGATCATTGAGCAATATTAATTATTAAGTCATAGTATAATATCATTTTTCCTCCATGTTATGAGATTACAGAGATGGGAAACAAAACTTTTGGTCCAGTGGGTTTAGGGAAGTCATAGTAATATCTTATATTGGCATACTTTATAAAATAGCTTCTCATATGTTATCAAAATATAACGCAAAACAACCAATTAAGGTTGATAGAGGAGGTAATAGTTTTCCATTTCAATGATGTGAAACTTGAGGTTTAGAGTGATTAAGAAAATTACTTTAGTTCATACAATTCCTCAATGACAGAGGCCAATTTTGACACTGAGCAATTTGAGTCCTTTTCAACATTTATTTCATCATATAATAATGTCTTTGTCATGGAATTGATTCTGGCTAAGGGTGTAAGTTATTTTCTCTCCTCTTATTCTGACTCTCTTACATCAATTTTGATAGTTGATAAGCTAGGCCAAACTCCCTATTATCTGAATTCTCTCCCTATCACCAGGAATGTTGGGTCCTGGAGAGAAAAACTTAGAAAGACAGAAATCCGAAAGTCTTAAGAATGTGACAGCCACTGAAATGAGGGGCAATCTGAAACTTATGAGAGAAACTCAGAGTTGCCTGGAAAATCTTGAAGTACCAAGAGAAGAGTCAGACTATAATTATGGAAAAATAAGTGAGATGTAGCAGCCTCCATGTTGGAGATGTTACTCAGAAACACCTGAGTAATCGCTAGACAAAATATTTTCATTTGTTATAGACTAAGCAAATTCATAATACTGGTCTGATCTTTTTGCTTCATCAATCACATCTTTTCATTCTAAGCCTCTTGAACTCTTTACTACTGGTACTTGCCAAGATCACTTAGTCCAATCCCCTCATCTAGAGTAAATTGTGCCTATGATGATACTGCCTATATATTGAGTTCCCATGGCTTATGATTAACCCAGTTAGCTCCCACTTGCCTTAAGACTCGTTAATATTTGAATACTCCAGCCATGAACCCAGTGCCTAGCGTAGAGCTCAAGACAGTGCCATCATATAGAACTACTTTCTCCTACTAAAGTATCTTATTTTTTCAATATATTAATTTTTATAAATCAGGCAAGATGTTGGTTGCACTTGGAGGTGCTAATCAAGTTTAGTTAGAGAAGCTAGTAAGAATAGTAGGGTGTAGGACTCTCAGAACTAGCATAAGGACAGATTTAACTTCTTCTTCCCCCATTTCTACTTGTCTTTCTATTGAAATAAATAATGAATCATATTGCTGTGGTATTTATTTTAGTATCTCAAAGATTCCTGACTTGGTCAGTGTGATTATCACCTCAAAATATGTAGTCTTCTTTGTGCTCTTGTCCTTAGTAGGTAGAGGGAGCAAGTTACTGGGCAATAGGTAAGGGAAAGGGAGAGAGAAGAAAGAGACAGACAGACAGAGACGGAAAGTGACAGAGAGATTAGCTAGAAAGATAGTTTCATTGATTGATTAATAGATTGATAGGACAAATAGAAAATATTTAGATAAATTGTAAAAGATAATTAAAAAATAAACTGATTATATATCCTTTAATAATGTTCTTCTATGAAATTGACTGGACTGGTCTTCAGCTATGATGCGCTGGGTCTTTGGGATAGTAATCTAACTTCTTAGCTTGGTAGGAACTTGCAGACTTTGGAATCTTTTGGACAGTGTTCAAGCATGCAAGCTCAGAAGACTCCATATATAACAAAATATTCAGAGCAGCACTTATCTATGGTAGCAGAGAATTAAAAACCAAATAAGCTCTCATTGGGGAATAGTTGAATAAACTACAGTACATGATATAATGGGATATTACCGTACAGTAAGACATTATGTATATGAGGAATTCTGAGAAATATAGAAGTGGTAACGAATGAAGCAAACCAAGCCAGGAGGAAAAACATGCATATAATGAATACAATACTATAAAATGAAAAGAATACTAAAAGGGATCCAAACTGAGGAATATAATGACCATTATATTGACCACAGAAAACATAATGAAACATTTTTTCCTCTTCTAGTCAGAGAAAAAGAGTAACTATAAGGAACAGAAAGCAGCATATACTGTCAGAAATGGCAATTCTATCAATTATTTTTTCTTAATTATTTTATTGGTAGAAGAGAGCATCATGTCATAGTGGCTAATCTACCTCAAACCAGAAAGAGCTGGGTTCAAGTACTGCCTTATATTGGTGATGTGACCTTGATGAAATCACTTAACTTCTCATTGGTTCAGGCAGTTCTTCAAGACTCAACTGCAGAGAAGATACTAATCTGCATTGATAGATGAAGCTTTCTTAACTGGCAGTTCTCTTTCCTGATGAAATTATAGTTCCAGTGTGACTCTCTTGCCACAAAGGGCAAGATCAGTTCTGGGGTTGAGGGTGAAGGGATATATCTGCAAATTCTCCTAATCTTTTAAAAGTATGTCAAAAAAGCACATATCAAAAGAAAAAAAGCATTTTAAAAAAGCAAATATATCTTAAAATTGTTAAAAATTCCATATTTAATAGTATTAAAATATTTTAAAACTTTTGAAAATATTTTCATTTCATTTCTATGTATTCAAGGGATATTGAAGCAACACCTTAATGAAGTGTTATCATATTATTTATTTGTCACTGTTTCATACAAAACAAAACTAAATGAAGAATGCTGTGAAATAACCTGCCTTAGATAGATATCAATGGTAGGAAAACATTTTATTCTGATAGATAAGATAAGAACAAAATCTGCTTCAAGTGTACTTCTCAGTAACTCATGAGAAAAGTTTCACTTGACTATTATAAAAGAGTAAACAATTACCTTACCTGCATTATCATAGGCTAGCCCAGTTTGCACCAGTCAACATTGAGTGTCATGGGCACACACTGAGAACAACAATTGTTACTTTTTGTTGCCCTTTTTGTTTTCTTCATGTAATTAATTAATAGAAAACACCATAGTATGGTAAAGAGAACTAGGCTTAGAACCAGAAATACTGGGATTCAGTTTCCACCTCTGATACTTACGCACTATAAAGACCCAGTAAAAATGACATAACCTCCCAATGTCCCCGGGAACTCTATAAATTGTAGAGAAAGTGTGAATTTTCCTTGGTAGAAGGAATTTTCTCACTTGGGAATTCTCTACTGTGAAATTGGGGATTTTGAAAGTTGGAAGATAGTTCTTTGCCTTTCTGCATATGGAGTTGCCTGCCATGTATCCCAAAGTAAGTGAAATGGTACCTTTTGAAGGAAACAGGAGAGTGGGACCTAAGCCTTTTAAAGTCCTTATAAATAAAAAATGCATTTCACCATGGTTGAATGCATTCTATTTTCTCATATATTAGGAGTTTAATGCTTGCATCTCACATGGTGCTAAAATCCAGATGCCAGGGTATTACAGAATCTTGAAGAATTACCCATATGATTACAAATAAAGACTCGTTAAGGAAACTAATACATTGGTTTAAAAACAATCTTTAGAATATGCCAAATGTATCTTTGGGACCATCTTTCCTTTGAGGAATGAACTACATTGAGTGAGTGAATATGTTTTTAAAAGGACTTTGAAATCAAACTCAACCCTTGGATTTTGGTAGGGGGGGTTATTTCTATTATTGATGACAGCTATATTTAGGAAGCATCCTAAAAGGCTGTATGGTACATTTAGCAATGCTAAATGAGGACACAGAGTCTGACCTTGCAAGAAAAAGGGAATTGGCATTAAACAAGGTGACAGAGAGAAGTGGGAGGCCTCACTATAGCTATAAAGCTTTATGAAAGAACTATAGAACTATATAAGAACTGTAAGGATTCTGGAAGGAGACAGGGGGAAAACGAATAAAGAAAGTACACTGTGGGTAATGATAGGAATTGAACCAATGATTTCTTTGTCTAGGGAATTCCAAGGTTAGAAGACTCTCTCTGCTATTACAGATTGGCACTTATTTTACAACTTTTAGCTTAAAAGAATTGACTGTAGCCCCAAGATGCTGAGTGATTTGCTTAAAGTTACACAGTAGTCTGTGTCAGAGATAGGCATTAAACCTAGGTCTTCCTGGTTACAAGGTCAGTTTTCTTTCTATAGTGATAAACTCCCTCTTTTGCACAATCAATGAGAAAAAAGGCAAAATAGTGTGGAACTTCATACAGGAAAATAATGGGATGGATGATCATGGGAAATAGGCAAAAGTATGGAGCAGAAGGCAACTACGCCATTAATATAATAGTTATATAACTCTTATAATAAAGTTTGAAGGAAGTTAAGCAGAAAGTCAGTCCAAAAATCTTTTTTTGAATAATTAGTCTTAAGTTTGTCCCCAGAAGTTTTTGCTGATGTGTATGGGTGATGTAGAGTGAAGATAACAATTATGGAATCTAAAAAGATTTAAAAACTGGGAATGCAGGTTTTTTGCGAGGACATAAACATATATATTAAAGGCCTAGATTACAAGCAGAGTTGTTGAAGTATACAGAAATCTGTGAGCCAGGCACTGACTTCTTGAGAAAGGAGGGTGCATGACCTTGGAATTTATGTATATCTTTCAGCAAGATCTTGATAAGATGATATAGCTAGCTAGAGAAAACTGCAAAGGAGGAAAGATTGCCAAGTAATTGTAAAAAGGAGGATGTGAATGAGTCAATGTGTCTACTTCTACTAGATGACTGTGTATGATTGTCTAGGTTAGACTTGACAGAAGGTGTCTTATGGGAAGGCATGTTTTTCCATGATGTCAAGAAGCAGAAGAGATGTGAGAGGAAATGGGGTAAGGCAACAAACCATTTTGTTTGTTTGTATTTCATAGAATGCCATCTTCAAAGGGCACAATGGAAGGGCAAAACATGAATAGGTAAGACTGGCATGGATGGGCAATGAGAAACAAGTAGTTATAGCAGAAGAAGGAAATTTTCATATGGTCAGCCTTGGACTCCAAAGCACATGGATTGAATAGGGAACAGACTTTCCTAACTATAGAAAAACTGAATAGTAGAATGCTCCACCCTTCCTTGTGACAATGGTCACTGTGACCCACGGGGGAAGGCAAGGTGCTTGGGGTTAAATGACTTGCTCAAGGTCACACAACTAGTTAGTGTCAAAGACCTGAGGCTAAATTTGACATCTGATTCTCCTGACTCCAGGGTTGGTGCTCTACTCGTGGCTCAACCTAGCAACCCTACAATTCTAATTAATGCTGCTGATTCCTAATTTCTAAATCCAATTTTGCAAAACTTGCAATGCTAAATGAATATGACTGTGACCATTTATGATTAATAATTAAATTCTCAAAATCTTATGAGGTTGTCTATAAACGATTTCATGTTGAAAAATGAAAACCTTTCTGAAAAATAAATTATTCATTAGAATAATTTTTGTCCTCAGCTATGATCACCAGATGAGTGAGAGATGATTTTGACATACCTATAAAGTAATATCCCCATAAATAATCTAACTATAGAATGCTCTGGGGAGAGAAACATATTGGTGGAAACTCTCAATACCTATCTGTGGAAACTGAGAATAGGATTGAGGATGTTGTACACTGCATCTACTCTGCATATATATATATATATATATATATATATATATATATATAGTGATATATATAGCAACATATTGCATGTGTTTATGAATATATATGCATATAAGAATACATATATGTTACTGCATGTTGTTATTCCCTACAATTTAAGTTTCTTGAAGGCAGGACCTATTTTTGTGTTTGTTGAAGTTGGACACACAGACAGAGACAGATTACAGAAAAAGAGTCAGAGAACTTAAAGCTTTTTTAATAGAATTTTAGCCTGTATTTAGATTTGTGGGATCTTAGAGCCTTTCCAGCTCAACCCTTTCTTTTTATAGGAAAAGATCAGGGAGGTAAAGAGATTTGCTCCAGTTTACATAGCTATTATATAACCAATGCATATTTGAACCCAATTCCTTGGGCATCTGCATGACACAGTGGATAGAGCGTTAAGGCCTGGATTCAGGAAAACCCGAGTTCAAATCTGGTCTCAGACATTTACTAGCTATGTGACTCTGGGGAAATCACTTAACTGCTTCAGGTTCCTTATCTGTAAAATGAGTTAGAGAAGAAAATGGCAAACCACTTCAGTATTTTGTCAAGAAAACCTAAAATGGGATCACAGAAATTCACAACTAAAATGACTGAAAAACATCAGTGAAGGAAAGTTAAGGAATATTCAGATGCCAATAAGTTCTGAGAGTTGAGGAATACATTGAAAAAAAACCGAATTACCCCTGGAGAGCTTAGAAAAATGGATTGTACTAAATAGGATGCAACGCCATCACAGTAAATGTAAAACTCTACATCTGCTTTACCAAAAAAAACCAAAGAAACAAAAATAAAAACTTTTAAAAGCAGTATTTTTTCCATTTTTACAAATTAAGAAACTGAGACTCAGAGACATTTAGTAACTGATATTAATTATGTCAATAACATTTATATCATTAACAATTTATATGTTAAATACATGATTAAAAATAATTTTCATTGCTTAAAATTATATGCCTAGAAGGCAGGGAGCTCTAGGTACAAGTCTTGCTGATGGAGTGCTTGGATACATGTGCTTGGGCCCTGATTCTAAAATCACATTTCTCTTTAAAAATCACATTCTTCCCTAGCCTCAAAACACTATCCCAGGCAGTTTCTTCCCAGCTCAAGGACACATCCTGCCCCAGCAACAGCCATTATCTCCCTTCCTGATACATCAGCCAGCTGCACCTCTAGAACTGATTAGTCTGAGCCAACTATGTTCTGACTGAACTAGTGTGAACTGGATGACACTGACCGATCATACGCATCCTAGATTTAGACATACATATACTCCCTTACATTTATTTTGTCAAAGAAGACATTGATGAGAGCAATCTGGAATTTCTGAGCCAGCCCTGGCAGCTAGTTGACTTAGTGATGTTTCAGTCCTAAAACCACTCCTCCAAGGAGCTCCCGTTGGACTATTACCCAGTGAATTTTGGATAAAATGCTGTTTAGTAGATACCAAAAGTGCATGTTCCTTTAAGAACTGACCCACTCTTTAAGCACTCCTTGATCCTTAAACACCTAGTTAGCATATTTGGCACATGTTTCACTACAGAATATCCTACATAAACTTTATCTGTACCACTCTAAGTTTGCAGGCTCCCTAAGAACTCTTACCTGCTGAAAAAGGTAATAAATCTTTACCTTGGCCTCAATTTACAGACAGTAAATTCTTCTCTAGGTGACCTGCTCGTGGTACTCCAGTCTTTGTGAGGGTCTCACACCCTCTATCCATCCCTCATCACTGCCTTTGAGATTTACTGAGTGTATGACCCTAGGAAAGTTATTTAACTTCCTTTTCTATGGGAAATTTTTAAAACTTTCATTAAAAAAAGATTCAGAGAAAGTGCTGACATGACGAGTAGAGTTTCCTCACCCTCCACTTCCCTATTTGAATTAATTCCACTGCCTGGCCCCTATCACTCTCCCTAAAATTACATAGAAAATTTTGAAAGTATAACTTTCAAAAATAGTATAACAAAAACCTTACTCCAAGTTCAGTGTCTTTGAATTCATTGCTAGTCTTTATAAAACAAGAATGTTTTTATTTGGACTTCTTTTTGTCATGGATCTTTCAATACATTAATCACAATATGCATTTGTTAAGCACTTACCATTTGCAAGGCATTGTTTAACACTGAGAATACACAGAAAAAATAAAGCAATATTGGTCTTGATATAGTTTACCTTGTATAAGGGGAGACAATATATACACATAAAAGTATAAACAATATAAGTATATGAGCTTTCTGTCTCTGTATATGTTTCTATCTGTCTATATCTCTCTCAGCATCCCAACACTTACTAATTTAATTAAATACTAAAAGTGGACAGCCAAATGATAATGCAGACCTCAGAATACCTCTTCCAGTTCTAGATAAATCTAGAGAAAAAAATTTAAACTAATGATGTGCATAAAATTATAGAAATATTAACTTTGAGAAATTGTTGGTGATTGCTAAATGCCAAATAATGGGATTATAGATATTTCTTTACGAAGATATATTAACATGTATATATGGATATAGAGACAGAGATAGGTAGATATGTAGATATTTTTACTAACCAAAATATAATAAAATTATATTTAATAATTGGTCTGAAGAAAATAAAAATTAGAGAATGAGTAATTTAGTCTTAATTGATTGCTGTATTAAGGAACAAATAAGAGCAATGTAAAAAATTGTCAAAGGAAATGGCATACTATTTTTGAGGTCAAGGAACCATAATAATGAGGCTTGGGGTGCTCGGGATCCCAAAATACTGAAATGCTGAGTTCTGCTGAATTATTTCAGCTCAAACCTTCTTTCAGCCAAAGTACAACAAAATTTATTAAAGGTTTGCCATGTTGGGTTGATTCTTAAGGAACTTAAGCATTTGTGATGCTTGTATTGACAAGCAGGACAAATAGAATCTCAACTACCCAGAGTCAGAGCTTTGAATCTGAGAGATGGAATTTAAATGCAGAAAGACCTTGGGAAAGATCTAGACATAGTCTAGTAGTCTGAAGTAGGGCCTAAGGAGGATCTTGATGAGACTCAGGTAACTAGTGATGCAATCAAGGGTGAAAAACAGCTGGAGGCAATTGGAAGGTATCAGATAATGAAGGGCTTGGGTGGAAAGCACCCAAGTGGGGCAATCCAGAGGTAACAGACAATGGAGGGCCAGGCTGGGTTCAGGGTAACAGATTTGAGCATGAAAGGGCAGAATAAGTGGGAAGATTCAAGGAGAGTTCAGGGAGGTTCCCAGAGTCTATAGCCACTACTATAACCTTTGGGTTATAGCCAACACATTCCTTAAGGGCAAACTGGCAGCTAGGTAGAGAAGTAAATAGAACAAGGAAATTGAAATCAAGAGGTTCCAAGTCTTGCTTCTTTCTCTTAGTAACTGTGTGACCTTAGGCAAATCATTTTGTCTGTTTCATCTGATCTGTGAACTGAGATGACAATTCAACTCATTTGACAGGATTGTTGTGAGATAACATGTGAAAAGCACTTTGCAAACCTTAAAGAACTATACAAAGATAACCTTTATTATTATAGTTATTATTAGTAGTAGTAGCTGTTATAACAGTAGTAATGGTAGTAGCAGTAATTGTTGCATTTTGGAGAGTTAGAAACCCCAAAATGCAAGGACATAAGGTGGATCTGCCTCAAAATAAATTGACCATTCAAACCTTCTTTCATTCCACGTAGTGAGTTTATTATGATATCAGGTGGGTGGGTAAGATTCTGTGGTATTTTGATGTCAATACAACCAAACCAGATTCTAAAAATCTGCAATTTAAATGGGGGTAAAACTGATATTCTTATCTAGAAAGACTGGAAAGATCTGGATAGAATCTAGGAGTGGCAAGTAGCCTGAGTGGAGGCAAGGCAAGTACAGACTATGGAAATAATTAAGAGGTAGGGCCACAATGAAAGAAGAGTTAAAAGGATTATATTAGGATAGGACAGATTTCTCAGGCAAACACCAGGACTGGGCATGGAGGATAAAGGGCCTTTTAGGGTTCCATCTTTAGCATCCCATTAGTAATAATTGTAGCTCTAAATACTTTCAGCAAGAAGAGAACATTAAACGTACCTTTCAACTAAAACATATAAAGCACAAAGGAAGCAATGAAATTAAAGATGAAATAAAATTTAAAAGGTATATTATGAAAAGGAAGGATGAGTTCAAAAGTATCAAATGAAGAAAAATTGAATAAAAAAGTAACTATTTTGTGAAATTAGATCCAATAATAAGAATAAACAGTTAGTAGATATATTTTTTTTTTTACCTTGTCAATATATTTCATTGGAAAGTACAATAATGGTTTCAATTTTATATTGGTATATAAAATGTGCAACAATTTCTCTCAATTATTCTAAATACCAATAACAAAATCTAATAGGAAGGAATATATCAGGAAAAGGAACTTCCATTCAAAACAACTCCAAAATATAATATATATATATATATATATATATATATATATTTGTGAATTAATCTAAAAAGCATACATACTATTCTTATACATACCATGACAAAGTAATCTTTTGCAAAAATTCATTTTATCTATTTATTTTTAGTTTATAATATTAAATTGCACAACCTTTTGAATTCCAAATTTTCTCTCCCTCCTTCCCCTCCCCTTCAACAAGATAGCATATATCTGATATAGGTTCTTCATATGCATTTATAGTAAATATTTTTTTTCACATTAGTCATGTTGCAAAGAACAATTGTAACAAATGGAATGAATCACAAGAAAGAAGAAAGAAATCAAAAGAAAATAAAAAAAAGGGAAAGGAAATATTATGCTTCTCTCTGTAGTCAGACTCCTTAATTCTTTCTTTGGATGTAGATAGTATTTTCCATGATAAGCCTTTTGGAGATATCTTAGAACCTTGCATTGCTGATAAGAGCCAAGTCTATCAAAGTTAGTCACCACACAATGTGGCTGTAACCATGTACAATGCTCTCCTGGTTTTACTCCCCTGACTCAGCATCAGTATACCTAATGAATATAAATGAAAATATACTTTTTACTGTGAAAAAATAGGTATTTGTAGAGTTTCCCTTAGAAATATCTGATGTCCCTGATATATAGGAAAAATATTTGAATATGAGAACAGGAACCATTCCTCAATAAATAACTGGTCAAAGGATACAAACAAGAACTTCTCAAGGAAAGAAACCCAAGTTGTCAATGATCATATGAAAAAATATTTCCAATCACTAATAAGAAATGCTAGTTAAAACAACTATGAAGTTCCATATCCTTGAGTTTGACAAACATAAAAATTATAATTATTGGAAGGAGTGTCAGAGAAGAGACATACTAATACCCTTTGAGAGCTATAGTGAATTTGTCCAAAATGTCACTAAATTGTACATGCTCATTGACCTAGAAACACCTTTACTAGTGTTATACCATAAAAAACAAACAAACAAATAAACAAGCAAAAAATAAAAACCCAAACCTAAAAGATAAAGGAAAAGGATCTTTTTGTACAAAAATACATGTAGCACCCCTTTTTTCAGTTGCAAATAAAAAAAGGGGATGTCCATTACTTTTGAATGTTATAAAACTCTGCTCTAAGACATGAAGACTTGGGGGCAGAGGCAAGATGACAGAGTAGAAGGACAACCTGTAAGAGTTCTCCCTGCACAGTCTCCAAAATACCTGTAAAAAATGATGCTAAACAAATTCTAGAGGAGCAGAAGCCACAAAACGAAATAGTGAAAGAGACTTCTAACCCAAGGCAGTGTGGAAGGTAAACAGGAAAGGTCTATCAAACCAGGCTCAAAGTGGACCACAGTTCAACCTTGGCCATGCAGCATGGCAGGCAAAGGACTGGAGTAGAACTCAGGGGAAGGGATTTCCAACAGTTTCTGTGTTTCCCAGACTCCTCAAGCCACAAACACCAGAGATAACTTCAAAAGTCAATGAGAAAGCTCTTTCACCTGGGTGATAAGGGAGCAAGGTTCTCCTGCTCTAACCCCAGCCCCAGGCAGGTGAAGTATCCATTTTTGGAGCCTTGACCTAAAGCCCCTGGGGGAATCAAGCTGCTGATCTGGGTTTCAACCCTGAGGGACGGCCCTGGGGTAAAAAGGAGCATTGGTCTGGTGGAGCTGGTGGAGGCTCTGAAGAGGGAATTCTATTCTCAGGCCTGGGGCAGAAAAGCTTGTGGTAGCTCCCAGACCAGAGAGTAGGTCAAGAGAGGAGTAAACTCCTCTCCCTTCATTGTACCACCTTGGAGGAACTGAGAATTTACAGGTCCCCACAGTATATCCTCCTTTTGAAAAAAGACTCAAAAATCAAGTAACAAGCTGGCAAAATGCCCAAAAAAGGGGGAAAAATAAGACTCTAGGTTACTTTCTTGGTGAATAGATATTTTCTTCCATCTTTTCAGCTGAAGAAAAACAATGCATACCATCAGAGGAAGACCTAAAAGTCAAGGCTTCTGTATCCCAAACATTTAAAATAAATATTCAATGATCTCAGGCCATGGAAGAGCTCAAAAAGGATTTTCAAAATCAAGTAAAAGAGGTGGAGGAAAAACTGGGAAGAGAAATGAGAGAGATGCAAGAAAAACATGAAAAGTGGGTCAGCATCTTGCTAAGGGAGACCCAAAAAAATACTGAAGAAAATAATACCTTTAAAAATAGACTAACTCAAATGGCAAACATTCATTCCTTAAACTTTGAGTTCCAACTCCTTTCCCTTTCTCTCTCCCCACTCATCCTCACTGAGAAGGCAAGCAATTCAATAAAGGCTGTATATGTGCTGATTTTGCTAAAAACTTCCATAATACACATGTTGTGAAAGACTAGCTGTATTTCCCTCCATCTTATCTTGCCCTCTATTTTAAGGAATGAATGTTTGAGAATTGAATGAGAATTGTTTTTGCATGCAACTGGTTAATAAAAATACAAGTAATTGGGTATAAAAAGCTATCTCGCCCTAAAAGAAAGAAGATGGGGATAAGCAAAGGGAGGGGTGTGACAGAAAGGAAGGTAGGCTGGGTGAAGGGGCAATCAGAATGCATGGTACTTCAGGGTGGGGGAGGACAGAGATAGGGTGAAAATTTTAAGCTCAAAATATTGTGGAAATGAATGTTGAAAACTAAAATAAATAAATACATTTTAAAAAAAAAGAGATGATGAGGGTGGAGCCAAGATGGTGGAGTAGAAAGACACACATATGCAGGCTCTCCCCACACAGCCCATAAAATACCTGTAGAGAGGGACTCTCAACAAATTTTGGAGCAGTAGAAGTGGAGAACAACAGAGTGGAGAAGATTTCCAGCCCAGGGTTTCCTAAAAGGGCCATGGAGTGGAGCCCAGCCCAGCCCATCCTTGGCTGCACAGTGCGGGGCTGCTTTGGCAGGAGGACACCTCAGGGATGGAATCTCCAGTCATAGTAGCAGCGAATCCCAAGTTGCAACAGCAGTGGGTTCACAGATCTCTCAACCCACAGGGGCCAAATGTCAGTGACAGGGTTTTTTTTAGTTGACTGGGAAGGGAGAAGGGCCTTCCCATAGCTCTGGCCTCAGACAGTGACCTGAGGCCACACTGGGCAGGTGGCAGCAGTTCTCATAGCAGCCCCTACAGCAGCCCGCATCCATTGTTGGATTGTAAAACCCCTGGAGGCACTGAGGAGCTGATCCTTGTCCCCACCCTGTGTGGAGGCCCTGGGGGAATTGGTTTTTATCTCACACTGAATAGCATCCATGCCCATGCAGGTTGTCTGAAAATCTGCCCCCAAGGCTGGCTTGGGAAATGGAGGCCAGATGGCTGTGGAGAGGAAACTGCTAAGATACTGGGCACAAAAATCTCTAACTACTCTCAGACGAGTGTACATGCTTGATTGTGCCACCTTGGAGGAACTGAGATCTTAAAGATTCCCAGAGTATACCCTACTCTTGACAAAGGACCCAAAAGTCAAGGAACTGGTTGGGAAAATGCCCAAAAAAGGGAAAAAAATATAAGATTATAGTTTACTTTCTTGGTGAACAGATATCTCCTCCCATCCTTTCTGATGAGGAAGAACAATGCTTATCATCAGGCAAAGACATAAAAGTCAAGGCTTCTGTATCCCAAACATTCAAAATAAATATTCAATGATCTCAGGCTATGGAAGTGCTCAAAAAGGATTTTGAAAATTAAGTAAGAGAGGTGGAGGAAAAACTGGGAAGAGAAATGAGAGAGATTCAAGACAAGCATGAAAAGTGGGTCAACAACTTGCTAAAGGAGACCCAAAAAAATGCTGAAGAAAATAACACCTTGAAAAACAGGCTAACTCAATTGGTAAAAGAAGTTCAAAAAGCAAATGAGGAGAAGAATGCTTTCAAAAGCAAAATTAGCCAAATGGAAAAGGAGGTTCAAAAGCTCACTGAAGACTATAGCTCTTCACAAATTAGAATGGAACAGATGGAGGCTAATGACTTTATTAGAAACCAAGAAATCACCAAACAAAACCAAAAGAATGAAAAAATGGAAGATAATGTGAAAAACATCTGACCTGCACAGTAGATTCAGGAGAGGTAATTTAAAAATTATGGGACTACCTGAAAGCCATGATCAAAAAAAGAGACTAGACATCATCTTTCATTACCTTCATCACATTCAACTCAAGAAAGGAATAAAATGTACACTCATTTTGGTATGAAAACCTATCTTACAATGCAGGAAAGTGGGGGAGAAGGGGATAAGCAGGATGGGGGGAATGATGGAAGGGAGGGTAGTGGAAGGAGGGTGCAATTAGAAGTCAGCACTCTTGGGGAGGGATAGAATCAAAAGAGAGAAAAGAAAAAATGGGGAGGCAGGATAGGATGGAGGGAAATATAGTTAGGCTTACACTACACAACTATTATGGAAGTCATTTGCAAAACTACCCAGATATGGCCTGTATTGAATTGCTTGCCTTCCCAAAGGGGATGGGTGGGGAGGGATGAAGAGAAGTTGGAACTCAAAGTTTTAGGAACAATTGTTGAGTATTGTTCTTGCAAGTAGGAAATAAGACAAGTAATGGGATTATATATATATATATATATATATATATATATATGGGGTTATATATATATATGAAAATTATCTTGCCCTACAGGGCAAAAAAGAAGATGGGGATAAGGAAAGGGAGGGATGTTAAAAGGGAGGGCAGATTGGTAATAGGGGTAATTAGATTGCTCAGCATTTTGGGGTGGTGGGAGGGGAGAAATTTGGAACCCGAAATTTTGTGGAAATGAATGTTGAAAGCTTAAATAAATAAATTTAAATATAAATACAAACAAAGAGAAACAACTGCAAGGAATCTGAGGGTCCCTCACATAAGAGAGGCAGCCCCCTACGAGACTCTGCCTGAGAGTCTTGTACCCTGACCCAAATCTCCTCCTTTCCCACTCCACCTTCCCTCTTGACAAATGTTTGCAATTCCTTTATGTTAAAACACTGCTGTCCTCTGATGACCTTTATAAAATATAACCTTCCCATTTAAAAAAAAGAGATGGTGAATCATAAAAAGACTTATATGAAATATTATTGAATGAAATGATCAGAATATACAGTATTTAAAAATTATAAAGAAGTTAAAAGAAAACACTTGGAGTTACTAAAGTGTCCCAATTAATGCAATGCCAAATTGTAACTACTAAAGTCTAATGAGAAAGCTTCGTACTCACCTTCTGGTAAAGAGATGATGTATGTGAAATAGAAAATAAGATAAACATTTTTTGACATGGTGTATGGACTTGTTTTTTCATAACAGGCTTTTATTAGGAGGAGTTTTTGGATGATTGTTCCTTTTTTTAGTGAAAAAAGTCAGGGAAAGGTAAAGGTGATGTGGCATTAAAAAAACATAAAAAAGGAGAGAGGGAGATTTGGAGAAGGATACAAAAAAACAGGAGAGCTTTGAAACAAACATGTTGAATTTATTATGTGATCAAGGAAATAAGGCAAACAGTTTACAGTAAAGAAATATCATTTTATATGTAATATCCTTTTCTATACTCCCTTTTTTTTGCATCTGGAAATACACATTGACTTCTGTTCATTAAGTACAGAATAACATTTTAATAATTATTTAAAATATTTATTGAATACTTTTGAAAAGCCAAAATTAGAAACTAAGGAGTTAAGTGATTTACCCCTTATCGTACAACTTGTACATGCCAGAGACAGGGATTGAACCAACTCTTCTGTCTCCTAGGCCATCTCTATAGTCATTATGTCATACTGTCATTCTATACTGTGACTACTAACTAATAACCAGTTAAATCAGCCAAAATTTAGCATCACTGGTCAAAGCAAATTCACTCATTAAAAGTAGTGACAGCAGTTGATAAATGTACTGGTAAACATTTGATAACCAGGTTTCAAAAAAAGAAAGACCAACTTTCAAGTTTAAACTGCAGTATTAATGTTTTCTCTGTTATTTTCTGAAGTCTATGCAATCAGAAAAACAATAAATCAAGCCCTGGTTTGTAGCATTTGCTAATGTCTGAAGTGAACATGCTTGCTCTAAAAATTTAACAATCAGCTCTCATAAGCTGGCTGGACATGACTCCAACTTATCTAGCTATGCCATCTGCCTGTAATAGTTCCTTCTCTACCATAAAAGAATAGTGTAGCCAGTTGAGAGTTATCGTTGGTCATTGTTATCATTGCTACCTACTTGACGTTCTACTGGGAGAGAATTTAGAGTTAGAATTTAGTAGTTACCTACTAAAGACTTTTCCACTAAACAAAGATGAAGCACCAGATGCTGCTGTGAATACTAATACTATGTGTAGAGATTAGTAGAGAAGATTAAGCAGTACTTTTTTAATCATTCAGTTGAACACAAGTCTGAAGTTTCAAGTTGGGTCACTATAGTGTTTCACATGCATGATAGTATATAGCTCAAATATATGCCATTCTTATGTATTGAAAGCAAATCCGTCTGAGTACTCCTGCAGGGCTAAACCCAAACATTGCTGAAAAATGAGGTTTACATATGTACATGGTGTACATAACCCAATGATTTACATTGATTTATTTTTAATTTGCAAGTATCTAATTGATCAGTAAGCACTCTGTAAATTGAGTGTAGCCAAGATTTTAGCTACATTTACATGCCGCATATAAACAGTTTAATCATTTTAGAAAGTATCTTGAGGAAAAATGAATGCAGATTTGAGATTAACCCCAGAGGAAATAATTTTACTTTGAAAAACTTATGAGCATGGGCATGAGTGGCTGCATCATGCAGGAATGTGCTTGGGGGAGGGGGAGGGCAAACAAAAACCTACAGAGAAGTCAGCCCAAGAGAAATGAAAAACTTTCAAGAATCAGATTCCAAAAAAAAAAAAAAACAAAACAAAGAAAATTATTAAATTGTGAAAGAAAAATGGGAACTGAAGAGACTAATACTGATGCTCGGAAAACTCAACAGTCAATATAGTTTTAATGTTATGTTCAAAAGATAAAAGGAAGTCAAGGTGATTAATAGGGGTGTGTGTGTGTGTGTGTGTGTGTGTGTGTGTGTGTGTGTGTGTGTACTAGAGTGTGTATGTGTGTTGGGGGAACATTGAATAGTCCTAATAAATTGTATCACAATGTTAGAAGTGGTAACTGTAAGAATAATGTGAGGTAAAGAGAAAAACAAAGATTGTATTTTATAAAGTTCTTCCGATTATTTCATAAGATCATAGAGTTATAACTGGAAAGGGCCTCAAAAGAGACGGAGTTCTTATTTTACAGATGAGGAAAGTTAGGCCCAAAGTAACTAAGTGACTTGTTCAATGTAGCACAATTAAAAAGAGACAGAAACAGGATTGGAATCTGGGTCTTCTACCTCCAGATTCAGTGGTCCTATTATAAAATTCAGTGTAAGGTGAAGATCCAAGAAGACACAGAACCACTGTTCAAGGTGGATGGTGCAATAACCAGCAACAGAGGGAAGGCAAATCTACTCAATATTTCATCCTTTTTTTCCTGCCAGGGAGGGTGTCTTTTAAACCCTTTAAAAATGCTTTTTAGGTAGGTAAAACCCAACATCTTATAAATAATAAACAAGCAAATAAATAAGGAAATATTAAGGGAACACATCTATTTAAGTCATCTAACACAGAAGAACTTACTGAGTTACTCTTAGCAATGCTGAAAAGAGAGAAGTACCAGGAAATTGAAGAGCAAATAATTTCGGTTTCCAACAAAGGGAAGGAAAGAGTTTAAAAACTGTAGCACACTGATACAGATTTTCAGTCCTGTCAACATTCTAGAGGAGATTGTTAATGAACATCTAGAAGTAGAAACAATTATCACAAAGAGAAATCTTAACTTCATCAAGAATGGTTCTACTAGACAGGTAGATCAGGGGAACATTATAAATATACTTTGCCTTGATTTAGTGATGCATTTCATAGATTATCTAATGTTAATCTTGTGGAAAAGATGGAAAGTTGTAGCTTAGATGATTTCTACAATTAGATAGATTAAAATTAGTTGAAACTGATCAAAAAATTAGGCATTCATTAATAACTTTATGCCTTCCTTGAAAGGAAGCCTCACAATGGATTTCTGTGGTGATTTTGCTTAGTTTTATGTTGTTTAACATAAATGATTCCATTCAAGTTATAGGTCACATGCTTATCACATGTGTAGATGATATAAAGCTGGAGGGATAGCTGACTAGAGGATAAGAACTTGATTCAAAATACCTCGATAGACTAGAAAATTGCGTCAAATACACACGTATTTGTTAAAATCCTTAATAGTGATAAATCTAGTTTTACATTTGGGTTAAAAAAATGGCTTCATAAGTATATTGTGGGGAGGCATGACTAAAAAGCAATTTATCTTTGTATTTCAGTCTAGCAAAAGTTCCATAAAATTAAAGTACATGATATGGAAGTTAAATGATATCAATCAACATTAAAAGAAGAATGGCTTTCAAGAAGAGGTTGACTTGGCTAGACCTGACCACACTTGGATCATTATATTCAGTTGTGGGCATTGCTTTAAGAAGGATATTGAGAAGCTGAAGAATGTTTATGACAAGTTTGATCAAAGAGTTTGAATCTTTAGCATGGAATCATATATAATTAAATTTTAAAAAGATTATTTAAAAGGTAAAAAAACAAAAGAAAACATTCTTGACTCTCTGCTTATGTAAAACTAGGCAATGTGCCAGATTTGGCCTTCAAGGTAGAGTTTACAGATACATGGTCTATGTCCCATGCAGTTGGTTAACGAAGACTTTTGTTTAACTGGGAGAAAAGAAGATTCAGGGCATAAGATAACTACCTCCAAGTATTTGAAGATGCATGGGACAAGAAAGTTCACACTGGATTTGGCATCAGATGACCTGGATTCAAGTGACCTTACAACAGTCACTTAAATTTTCTAGGCCTTGGTTCATCTCTAAAAGGAGGCAGTGGCAAAAGCTGCCTAAATTATACATATCTTTTCTTCCAGAATACTGGCAATAGTCACATACACCCAAATGTCAAATATGAAATGAAAGGAATAATATATGCAAACATATTCAAAATAATACCTTTTTAAAAAAAAGAACTGGAAATACAGTGCATGTTCAATAATTGGAAAACTGATGAATACAATTTGGCAACTGAATATAATTGAACTTTATGGTGCAATTAAAATTGATTAATATGAAAGATTAAGAAAAGCCTGGTAAAATTTGTGTGTGTTGATGTATAGTGAAGTGGGTAGCATCAAGAAAATAATATATACGGTGACCACAATAATATGAAAGAAAAAATCTTAAGAAGTACTTTGATACATTTAATGACTAATTATGACCCCGATAGTCTGATGATGAAATGTTACATATTTGACATGACAGTGTTGAACAAGAAATACATTATGAAACATACATTTTCAGTCACTGCCAGTTTGGGGATTTGTTTTACTTGAATATGTTTAATTTTTAAAATTTGGAAGGGTTTTTTCGTGAATAGAAGTTTAATGGGGAGAGTTGGTACATAGTGAGAATGAGCCAATCATAATAATACAATAATAATAATAATAATAGAGAAAATAACATTGAAGAAATATTGAAAGAAATAAATAGTATAGAATAAGAACAAATTCAGGAGGGAACCCAGAACCTACTTATTTGTTGACACATGTTACTTATTCTCAATTCACACATTCTGATTACCACCATGGACAAGTAGGCCTAATCTGGGATGTAATAACACTTTCCACTTATGAGTTATCCCCTATATCCTCTTTCAGTAATAACAGGACAGTTAGCACTTTTAGGGGTTTCCCAGAATTTAATTTCTTATGAACAACTCAAGGAACTCTCCCATACAACCAAGTGCCATCTCTACCTTTGCCTCCTTGTGCTCTCGGTAGTGTCATTATCCCTAGCATACTGATATAGGAAAGTTAGGTCAACTCACTCATTCAACAAATATAAATTCTGAAGTAAAAACTGATATTATTAAATTTCAAATCTATATATTTCCACCGTTAGTTTAGGCTACCTACTATGGGCTAAACCAATTTGACACAGCATAGTCTTTGACATTCAAAAATGGCTGCTGATTGATTGATTGATATGCATATCATTGTTATAGAGTTAGAAATATTGGGGAATACTCTCTTCTTCCCTCTCCATTCAGGGTCACCAATTTAAAATGTTATGCAATATTGATGATTTAAATAAAAGAAAATGACACTCAAATCAAGGTTCATTGTGGCATAGTAAACAGCCTGCTGAACTTGAATTCTGGAAGATTTGGGTTTGAATTTTAGTTCTAACTAGCTCTTTGACCATGGACCAGTCAGCAAAATTTACTGAATCTCAGTTCCCTCAACTGTAAAAGGAGGCTTACAGAACCTATCTCATTGCACTATTTGGGGATAAAAGGAGGTAATTAAAGTAAGAATAATAAAAGGAAACCATTTTATAAGTTATGTAAGATCAGTTGTATATGTCACCTTCTATTACCATGTGTGAGCCTTTGAAATCATATTAATATTTTATGCCTTTTATACTCGTGTTCCTTTGGCATTCCCTCAGTTGCACACTGTAGTGATTTTTCTAGTATAGACTTGCAAGTGAAAATCTATTTCTATCCTGATTATTTACTAATATCTAATACACTCACTAATAATGTCAGAAGGCCCTAAACAGACCAAACAGACCACCTCATCAAACCATTCTGCTCAAAGTAAGAATCAGTGTATTTTTTGTTGTTTTCCACTTCTCACTTTACTTTTTGGGACAAAATTACTATGTAGAATGGATACCTATATGAATTTTTCATCATAAAATTGTATTAGACAGAATTCTCTCAAAAGTTCAGTCTTACTGAGAAATCATTGGGAAGATAAGAAATCATTGGGAAGATTTGATAATGGCCGTTATCTTGCTAATATGTTCTTATCTTTTCTCAACCAACTGAATATTTTATTTATGGTTGGTGAAATTTTCATTTGGATCTTTTAAATGTTTCAAAATTGTCCTTTGAAGCAGACTTCTGGGAAAACTTTGCATTCATAAAGTAGTGAAGTGATGAAAAATTAGGTTAGTATTGCTACCTATGCTTTGGTTGACTATTCCTCTCTCCTACTTTCCAACAATGCTCAGATAAAAATGATATTTAACTGCTTATTTTAAGTAGCAGTTGGCAAATCAATTATGTGTACTTATGCAGATAAAATAAATTACAAACTTCATTGAATAGATAAACAATTGATGACTGGCATAAATCTGTTCATTTATTCATCTTTTCTTGGTGTCTTCTTTACGTTAAGATGATAATCCTATAACTTTATATGTATTATTTTAAAGATCAAATGAAGTTCTATTTTTATACCCATGTGATCCATAATTTAATTATTACCATTACCATGACACTGGATGGTAATTATTCTCCATATAATTTCACTGCAACCATGGTCTGACATCTGGCTGTGCCATGGAGGTTCTTAAATTTCCCTCTAGCACAAACTCAACCAGGTCCCGCCAAGTTAGATTCAATGTCAGTTGTCCAAGAACCAGCATAGGACATGTTCAAGAGTGTCATTATCAGTTTGTTGATGGGATGATGATTTCTTTTTTCAGTATGCACAATAAAAACAAAACGAGTATCAATGAAGCATTGAAGAGAAATCCAAAGAACTAGATTTGAACCCTTGCCTCTGTTACTTTCCATCCATGCTACTTTACCTCACTATATTTCAGTTTCTCTTTTGACAAAATGAGAGAATGAATTGGAAAAGCTTTGCATTTCATTTCAGTTCTTAATCCTTCAGTTCTACCTACAATTTTTCTATAAGACAGGGGAGAGGGATTTATAAATGGCTTTATATTTGGAATTCATTCGCTCTTGAAAAAGAAACAATGTTCTTCAGTTCTTCTTTGTAGACAGCATGTATCCCCAAAGTTTTGCTGAACCAAAAGCATCAGATTCTGTTGTTTTTCATAACTTTACTTTCTGAAAATGTATTATACAATAACTACAACGACCTCTCCTGTCAAGTACATTTTGTAGGAACCTAGCCTTCCCTTTGTAAAGAATGACATGTTGTAACTTAAAAACAATTAAAATATAGAAAACAATGAGAAGTTGGAGCTGCATAGTAAAGAGAATTATAAAAAGGTGAACTGAAGGACAAAATCTATTCAACAGTTCTCCTTACTTCCTAAAGGCCAAAAGACATGAATGTGATTTGATGAAATCTCCCCCCCCCATATTAATCACTTAAAAAATGCCGGCAAGTCAAAGCTTAGAGCAGGTGCTTCAAAGCCCTGCCATCTGTTTTCCATATGCAGCTGCAAGGGAAAAGGGAACAAAGACAGACATTGATTTATTCATGAATGAAGGGCACACTTGCTTCACATCCACATGCTTAGTAATGATGAGAAACACTGACAGACACATAGGTGACTCAGTAAGTATCTAAGAATAGGAGAATTCCATAAATTCATCTCTCAGATCTACTCACTTATCTACTTACTATTGCCATTAATTAAAGGACTTAGCAAAGACTGCTGGGAGCCTAGTGATGAAAGATATAAAACATCAGGGGACCAACAGATACTTTTAAGGTGGAAATCCACAGAGGGAGCTAATGATTTCCAGCTAGATGTTCCCTGGGAAGTTACCCTGGGTAGAGCATGAGACCTACTGTCTATTTTGACAGGGGCCACAAAATGGATTTTCAATGGATTTTCAGAAGGACAGGTAGAGTCCTGGGGTAGAAGATGGATTGAAACCCTTGCATCATGGACTTTCGTGGGAATTTTGGATAGTGTAGTAAATGAATACATCTAGTAGACAGAACACCCAAGAAACTAATATTCCTGAGAAACATCTTAAACCAGACCTGAAATTTTTCTAAAAAGGGGAGAAATAATAGTCAAAGGGCCAAAAGATGATTTCAAAAACCAACAATAACACTAGCTATTTTTCTATTGACTTATTCAGAATCTTAATCCAGTGTATTTGTGTGTATGTGTGTGCGTGTGTGTGCTGTTTGTTTGTTTTTATGTCATTGCTCACTCTACTATGCCTGAAGACTTTAAAAGAATAATTACCTAGATAACTGAAGCATTTTGACTGTGATGAAATGGGAAGAGATTTGGGTGGACAATTCATACTTTTTGGAAGAAAGTTGATTATTGGGTTCAGAGAATAGTAAGGTTAAAAGCTAGTTTTTAGGGGATTGGTAATATGCCATGGGATGAGGTACCTAGAAAGTCTAGGATTAAAAATCTTGTAAGCAAGGAACCAGGAATAAAGCCCTTATAGAGGTCACAAAGATGGATCAGAAAGCTGGTTCATGATTCTAAGGAAGTAATCAGCTTATGATAATGAGACTTCAGACACAGTCCACCTGGACCTCTCAGCATGACTAGCCCTCTGATTCTTAAAGAAATTGAGATCTTCCTAAGTCCCACACTAGTCTAGGAAAGGAGGAACTCTGATACATAATGCCAAACCAAACTTTAGGAGATTTAACATAGCCTGATGAAATCCGAGAGTCCATGCATTGACTTTCTATCAAGTTAAATGTTATCTTAATATCTTCTGGTAGGCAATTGGTTTTATTTATGAAGTTCCCAACCAATAAAAAACATGCTCAATCTGTATGGAAATTAAAATGTCAGAAATATCCATTAAAGATGTTAGAAATATGTAGTAGCATTTGATCCCCACACTTAGTAGAAATTACTTATGGAGTTTATTAATTTCAAATCTCTATTAACATGTAAGCAGCCAGCAATTGCATAAATAAACCCCCTGATGTTTTTGTCATCAAAGTTTGGTAGAAACCAAGGAGATTTAAAAATACAAATTCAAAAGAGGCACAGATATGAGATAAGTAATAATGGAAAATTTTCATGCACTTTAGTAGGCAAAACTTGCTCATCACTGACATTCTGCAAAGCAAAGCAAATGAAAGAAACAAAAAATACACATGCAAAGAAACTTATCCTAATTTTTTCTAATGAAATAAGCACCCTAAAGCTTACTCAATTTTTTTCAAATGCAATTGCTAAGAACTATCTTTCATTGGCAACACACAAACACACACGTGTATATAAATACAATAAACATGTAATTTTACACATAAACATGTATAAACATGTGTGTAGTCAGTTATGTTGCTCCTATCATTTGATGTGTGAAAGTGGTAGAAAAGTGATATTTGTTTACAAAATACTGGAAACATCAACCTGAAAAGAAATATAGCCCCTCAGACAAAATACTTCAGGAGAGACCCAAAATGGACATGAGAGAAATCTGCTGCTCATGTAAATATACTATATGAATATATTTGAAGGCATAACTTTTACTGAATTAAAGGTAGTTTTAGGACACTGCTGCCTATTAGCTCATTTACATATGATGACTTAAAAATTTAAAATATATAACTGAGAAATTACAAAATTAAGTAACTATTATAGACCATATTGTGATTATATAAGGAGTTTACACTTCATACCTGACAGAAAAGTAGTTTTTTTGAGTATCATAAATTAGAGAAAGGGCACTGCTTTTCAAAGAGACATGATTGATGCATTAGAAGATATGGGAAAGAGATAGGAAATACATAAATATAGCAGTTGGAGAGGAGGCTGAGAAGAGGAAGACTTGGAGACAAATGAAACGTTACAGAGGTGTGGACAAGACCTAAAATTATAAACAGTCTCTTTAACTGTTTTGCTGGGAGCTGTCCTGATTGGAAAAAAGGTGTTTCTTTACTGAAAGCTGACTGGAGGAAACAAAATCCTCTTCTATTTGAAAAAGTGGTTCAGGAGATGTAACAGGAAGCTACTGCTATCTATAGTTTGAAAATGAGCAATTCATATCCAAATCAAGGCTGAGGAGCTTGGTATCTTTCCAGCTTGAGATAATTTCTTAGCATTGAAATAGATAAACATTATTTCAGCGTACTGCACAGGTGTCTCTGTGTTGAAAGATATGGGTGCTATTTCAATGGACCCAGTGTAGTAGGGAAGCATCTTAACAAGGAGAATTGTAAGACTGATAAGGGGAAAAGATAGCATAGAATCAGTTTTGACCAATAAGAGATATACAGCTTTGATT
The DNA here is from genome assembly GCA_023548195.1 of Bettongia penicillata ogilbyi. Lineage (NCBI taxonomy): Eukaryota > Metazoa > Chordata > Mammalia > Diprotodontia > Potoroidae > Bettongia > Bettongia penicillata. The sequence continues at coordinate 4,375,819 of JAJHZJ010000040.1, forward strand.
ATTGTTGCTTTATAATACAATTTGAGATCTGGTAGGGCTAGGTCACCTTCCCTAGCATTTCTTTTCATGAGTTCCCCTGATATTTTGGAACTTTAGTTCTTTCAGATGAATTTTTATATTATTTTTTCTAGTTCTAGAAAATAATTATCTGGTAGTTTGATTGGAATGGCACTGGATAAGTAAATTAATTTAGAGAGAACTGTCTTTTTTATTATGCTAGCTCACTCTACCCACAAGGAACTGATTTTTTTTCCTACTTAATTAGATCTGACTTCATTTGGGTGAAGTGTTTTGTAACTGTGTTCATATAGTCCCTGGGCTTATTTTGGTAGATCGACTCCCAGATGTTTTATAGTGTCTATTGTAGCTTTAAAGGTAATTTCTCTTTCTATATCTTGATGTTGAGCTTTGTTAGTAATATGTAGAAATGCAGATAATTTATCTGGGTTTATTTTGTAACCTGCAACTTTGCCAAAGTTGTTTGGTTAAGAAACAGAGGGGTAGACCAGTGGAATATGTTAGGTACTCAAGACACAATAGTTAATGAATAGAGGAATCCAAAGTTTGATAAACCCAAGGACCCCAACTTCTGGGATAAGAACTCACTGTTTGACAAAAATTGCTGGGAAAACTGGATAATAGTGTGGTGGAAACTAGGCATAGATCAACGCCTGACACTATGCACAAAAACAAAGTCTAAATGGATACGTGACCTAGGTATAAAGATTGATACTATATATGTATATATGTATAGACACACACACACATATGAGCATGAAAATGGATAGAGAAAGAGATAGTATCAGAGACACCAAGAGATGATAGTTATGTTTCTTTCAGATGGCTATTTCTTTTACATTTTCTTAGACAAAGAATATCCCTTTAGTTAGCTTTATGACAACTCATGGTTTTTGAAAATATCATTTTGATGTTTGAGAGAGCAATGATGACTTCAGGGGAGGGATTACTAGCAAGCAATCATTCACTGCAAAGCAACTGAAATTCTGTTGTAACTTCAAGTCAATAACAAAGTAAAAAGGATGGTGGGATTATAGCTACATGAAGTCAGACAGTTTTGAAAATGTTAGTTTTGCACAAGTCTTTAAAAAGGTTACGCTAAAAAAGAGAGTTATCAAGAATAAATTAGTATTGTACAATATGGCTGTGCTACAAGACAGATGACATAAAAGTCATTAGAAGATAAATTATTTTCTCCTATAAAATTTTTATATTAAAATGCAATGCAAAATTTACCATTAGCAGAGTTCTCTTTCGTTATGAGTTATATTCTTCCTTTGACTTAATTTTAGCTGTTGCTTTATTCAACACATAGAATGCTTTATACTAGTCCCATAACTATGAAATGGAGAGGGTATATTTTGGTTAATAACTGATATTAAGTGGAGGTTTATATGGTAATAGAACCATAGCTTTTCCTGAGTTCATTCACCTAACATATTTACATGGTATAATTAGTCAAAATTCAATTACGTATCTTTTTAGTCGTACCACTATTGTACCTCAAAGTACATCTCATGTTGCATATTTTACATGAAGCCTTTACTGATATCCTCCATCACCCCTACCCTGCATCTATCTCAGACTAATTATTCACATTTTCTTTTTGAAATTCCTTTAGAGAGTGGCATCTGACTCAATAAAATCTGAATTTGAGAATATCTTTATATGTATCATCTGTGTGACCTAAGTCAAATAAATGAAACTCTCAGAAATATGGGCATAACTATTAAGGAATGTCTGCCAATATACAAATGTGGAGGTAGACTGAGCAGTGCCAATGAAAATATCAATCCATAAAACAATACTTTTTTTACACACTCTCATACACACACACACACACACACACACACACACACACACACCTGATGGAGAATGTATAATCCTTGAGGCAAGAACTGTTTTTTTCTTTATCTTTGTAACCTTAACTCCAATAATAGTGCTTTTTACAAAGAAGGTATGTAATACTTATCTACTAAGTTTAACTAACTAACAGGATTTATAACATTTTGCCTTCCATAAGGACCTCATGTTATATTTTATAATATGTGTCATATACCTTATATAATCTCCTGGAGCTGTTCTACTATCAAGAATGTTAGACAAAATCTAGAACTAAGCTTTTCTTCTTGTCATAATATTATCTAAGACTTTATAAGTTTGTATTCATTTAATGTTTTAGTTCAAGATTGGGAAGTCACAAAATATGTCCATTTTTCATGATGATGTCAACAACCAGATGGGTATAGCAATGTCACCTTCTATCAATCTAAAGAGCACCCTTTCTCAGAAAAAGATAATCTACCAAAGTAAGTGTCTGTCGGTGTGATTTGCCTATGTTAAAGTCTTTTTTAATATATAAAATGAGGCCAATGACCCAACACATGTTGAAGGAACCTTCAAGTATTTGAACCTATTTCTGCAATGGCTTCTGGTCTCCTGGTCTAACTGGACAAATGCATAGAGTGAATGAAATGGTAAAGTAAAAGAATAATACAAGGAAAAAGAAAGAATCATTCATATATATAAATATATACATTTGGGTTATGATTTTCATGGGTGAAGTTATTAATTTTCTACATACTGGTGTCTTTTTAAAACATAATATCCTTTAAAAATTAAAATTAAATTAGATCAAAATTATATTTAAAAATTGAATATTAAAAGACAGTGTTTCTTTTTAAGATAACATTTTTTCCAATTTCATGTAAAGACAATTTTCAACATTCATTTTTTGAAAGATTTTAAGTTCCAAAATTTTCCGCTTTCTTCCCCTTCCTAAGCTGCAATGCAATCTAATATTGGCTATACATGCACAACAATGTAAAACATTTCCATATTAGTCAGGTTTTAAAAGAGAAAACTTAACAAAAGAAAAAAATACAAAAAATGAAAATAATGTGCTTTGATTTGCATTCCAACTCCATCAGTTTTTCTTCAGATATGGATAGCATTTGCCATCATGAGTCTCTTTGCATTGCCTTGAATCATTTTATTGTTAAGAAGAGCTAAGATAATCATACTTGACCATGGCACAGAGTCACTGCTACTGTGTACAATGTTCTCTTCATTCTGCTCACTTCACTTGGCATCAGTGCATGGAAACCTTTCTTGGTTTTAGACAGAAGGTACAAGCTGAGATGAATATGAAGGGATGATACCTAAAAAAATAGTAATTTTTGAGAGGAATGTGCTAAAAGAAAGTGAAAGGGAGAGGTAGAATGTAGTAAATCATCTCACATAAAAGAGGCAAGAAAGAGTTTTTACACTGGCGGGGGGGGGAGATAGGGAGGTCAGAGGGAGCAAGTGATCCTGACTTTCACTGGATTTGGCAAAAGGAGGGAATAACACACACTCAACTGATCATGGAAATCTATCTTACCCTGCAGGAAGGCAAGGAAGGGAAGAGGACAGGAGAGAGAGGAAGATGGAAGGGACAGCAGATTGGAAGAAGACATAATCAGATACAAACATTATTGTGGGGAGGCAGGTCAAGGGAGAGAATGGAATAGAGGGCAGGAAAAGACAGAGGGGAATATGGCTAATCTTTCACAGCAAGACTGTTATGGAAGTGTTTTGCATGTCTACACATTCATGACATATTGAATTGTTTGCTTTCTCAATGAGAGTGAATGGGGAGTAAGGAAGTGAGCAAATATGAAAATCAAAGCTTTTGTCATGAATGTTAAAAATGGCTCTTGGATGTAACTGGGACATAAGTTGTATAGGCAATTGTATTCAGAAATCTATCTTGCCCTACAGGAAAATAGAGGAAAGGGAAATGACAGAATGGGGGATGACAGAAAGGAGGGCAGAATGGGGAAAGGAATAGTTGGGACGCACGTTGTCCTTGGGTGGGAGGAAGAGAGAGATGGGGAGAAAATTTGTAATTCAAAATTTTGCAGATGTAAATTTTGAAAACTGCAAATAGACAAATTATTTTTTTAAAAAAAGAAGAAGTTATCAAGGAAAATTACCTTTATATTTTAGAACTAGAGGGTAAAACAAAAATTGAAAGAAGCCACAAATTGTCTTCAAAGAGATCTCAGAAGGAAATCTTCTAGAAATATTGTAGCCAAATTCCAGAGTTCCCAGGTTAAGGAGAAAATATTGTAAGCAGCCAGAAAGAAACAATTCAAGTACTGTGGAAATATAAGCAGGATAACACTAGATCTATCAGCTTCAACATTAGGGGTTAAAAGGGCTTGGGATATGATATTCTAGAGATCAGAGGAGTCAGGATTGAAACCAAAAATTACTTACCTAGAAAAACTGATCATAATCCTTCAGCAGAAAGAAAAAGGATTATTCAGTGAAATAGAAGACTTTCAAGCATTCTTGTTGAAAAGATCAGAGCTGAATAGAAAATTTGACTTTCAAATACAAGAATCAAGAGAAGAACCAGAAGGTCAACAGGAAAGAGGAATCATAAGAGGCTTATTAAATTTGAACAGTTTACATTCCTACATGAAAAGATAATATTTGGAACTCATGAGACCTTTCTCAGTATTGAGGTAGTTGGAGGAAATAGGTAGGCAGGCAGGTAGGTAGGTAGGTAGATAGATAGATAGATAGATAGATAGATAGATAGATAGATAGATAGATAGATAGAGGTCACAGGGTGAGTTGAATATGAAGGAATGATATCTAGATAAAATTAAGAGGTGAAAGAGGAATATATTCAGAAAAGGAGAAAAGAAGAGATAAAAATGGGATAAACTATCACATATTAAAGAGGCCACAAAAAGCTTATACAATGGAGGGGAAGAGGGGGCATTTGAGAAGAAGAGTGAACCTTGCTCATGTTGCATTTGGTGTAAGATGGGAATAATATACACACTCAGTTGAGTATCTTACACTACAAGAAAATACAGGGGAATGGGATGAGGAGGGATGTTATAAGGGAGGGCAGATTGAGGGAGAGGAAAGTCAGAAGTAAACACTTGAAAAGAGATGGAGTCAAAGGAGAAAATACAATAAGTGGGAACTGAGACAGAGATGGAGAGAAATATAGTTAGTCTTTCACTATATGTCTATTATGGAATTGTTTTGTATGACTACATATGTAACCTATATTGAAATGCTTGCCTACTCAATGAAGGAGGGCAGGGAGGGAAGAAGAGAGAGAATTTGGAACTCCAAGTTTTGAAAACTCATGTTAAAAAATTATTTTTACATAAAAGTGGAAAATAAGATATACATACAATGGGATATAGAAATCTATTTTGCCTTTCAGGAAAGTAAAGTGAAGGGGGTAATAGGGTTGATAAAAGTGAGGGAAGACTGAGGGAAGGGGTAATCAGAATTCATGTCATCTCAGGGTAGAGGAGGGGGAAAGATTGGGAGAAAATTTGGAACTCAAAATCTTGTGAAAATGAATGTTGGAAACTAAAAATAAATAACTAATGAAGAACAAAATAATGATTCTGAACAAATTCTGGAGCAGCAGAACTCATAAAAAGATGGAGTGAAACAATTTTCCAGCCCATGAAAATTTAGGTCTGCAGTAAATATCTGTTGTATCAAAGTGAGGAAGTAGTGCAATCCACTGCAGACAACCCTTAGAAAACCAGGGGCAGTCTACACAGTGTCATTAACCAGAGGCAGCAGCAGCAGTTTCTAAACGTCTCAGCCCACAGACAGTAAGGAGAACAGACAATGGAGCAGATTTGCAAAGATTCCTTTGCTGGTTCTGCTTCTAGGGCTGTATCCCAAAGAGATCACAAATATGGAAAAAGGTCCCACAGGTACAAAAAATATATACAACAGCCCTTTTTGTGGTGGTCAAGAACTGGAGATCAAGGGAATGTCCATCAATTGGGAAGTGACTGAACAATTTGTGGTACATGAATGTAATTGAATACTATTGTGCTGTAAGAAATGATAAGTAGTCGGACTTCAGAAAAAACCTGGAAAGACTTACATGAACTGATTCTGAGAGAAACGAGCACAACAAGGAGAACATTATACATGGTAACAGTCACTGTGTGTGATGACCGTTTCTGATACTCTAAGCCCTTCACAGCAATGCAAAGACCTAAAACATTCCCAAAGCATTCTTGAGACAGAATGCCATCCACATCCAGAGAAAGAACTAGAACTATGGAATCAGAATGTAGAATGAAGCAAAGTCTTTTCTCTTGTGGGTGAGGTTTTGTTTTGTTTTCTCATAACTTGTCCCATTCATTTGACTAATGTGAAAACGTGTTTAATAAGAATATATGTGGCATTTCTGGTTCCAGGAGCCAAAATGGCAGAGTGATCAGTAATTGCTATCTCCCTCCCCTTATTGACTTTGATGAGCCAAGAGAATATCTCCGTGGGAAAAGCTCTGAAATAGTGGAGCAGCAGAAGGGGTAAACAGACTCTCAGCCCATGAGACTAGAAAGATCTCCAAGGAGGTTTCCTCTTGCTGTGACTGAAGGTGACCAGTACAGGATCAGAGCTGTCCCAGACACTCCCATCTCAACAATCCAAGAAAAGATCCTGAACCCTAGGGAGGTGAAGCCAGCAATTGCCAACACCAGGGTCCCAGGTGTGCCTCAGCACCCCAGTGGAATCGGGAAGACACTAGCACAGACTCCTGAGTTAACCTATGCTCCAGTGTCCAGATGACCCCTCTCCCACACTCAAGGAGCTATCTCCAGGGTAACATTTCCTCTGCTTTCCAAGATCAGCCAGCTCAGCACCATTAGTTGCAGCATTTAATTTCTAGCTGAAAGAAACAGAAGCTACAACACACAAAGCCTCAAGGTTTAGGCACAAGAACTGTGCGACAGAGTTCCCTGTGCCCCAGATGTAGAGATTTACTTTAAAAGCCAGGAAAAGGGTTATTATCATGAGTAAGAAGCAAAGCACAAAAGAAAATACCACAGAATCTTTCTATGGGGACAAGAACCAAAACAAAAAATACCAAAGAGGTAAGCATTGAGATTGTACTCTGATCTGAAAATTCAGAAGAGAATATGAACTGGCCTAAAGCACAAAGAGTCCTCTTGGAAGAACTAATGAAGGATTATAAAATCCAAATTAGAGAAATAGAAGAAAAATTGGCCAATGATTTTAAAAATACGAAAAAAAAGAATTCAGTGAAGAAAATGACTCCTTAAAAAGGAAAACTGGACAAAGGGAAAAGGAAGTACAAAATTTAACTGGTGAAAATAACTCCTTCCATTAACTTTTGCATCTCCTTTTCCATCTGCCCAATTTTTCCTTTTAAGAAGCTATTTTCTCCAGTTAATTTTTGTACTTCCTTTTCCATTTGCCCTTTTAGGAATTTATTTTCTCCAGTTAATTTTTGAACTTCTTTTTCCATTTGTTCAGTTTTTCTTTTCAAGAAGATGTTCTCATCAGTGAATTCTTTCTTAATAATTTTAAAATCATTGGCCAGTTTATCTTCTATTTCCTTCTTCAGCTGTTCCAGGAGAGCTGCTTGTACTTGCAAGTAGTTCATAGTCCCTTCTGAAGTTTCAGATGGAAGTACAGTCTCAGCTGTGACCTCTTTGGGGTTTGTGTTTTGGTCCTTATCCCCATAGAAAGATTCTATGGTTCTTCCGGCCCTCTGCTTTTTCCTGTTCATGATGTTGATTGAGTGTTGTGGCTTCTGGTTCTTTCAGTCAGAAGCTAGAGAACTTTTTGCTGAGCTGATGTGTGAAAAAGCTAAAAGCAGGTTTTTGTTTGGTGTTTCCCTGATCAGCCCTGGGTTTAGCTTGTTAAGTGTGGAAGAGGGGTGGTCTGGTCACAGGAGATCTCCTCAGCTGAATTGAGGCAAAGGCAAGCTCAGGGGCTGGTAATCCCAGCTGCCCTATTGTCTTTCTGATTCCCCTGGACAGCTGAGGCACGCCTAGATGCTAATGCATGTTCCCACCCCTCCTGGGTCTCCCCTCCTGGTGCTGAGGTTTGCCTGGGTCCTAATGTGAGTTTTCTTTGCCCTGGGTCCTCTGTCCTTCCGGTTTGCCTCTGCCACTGTAGGAGGAATCCCCCTTAGCTATTTTCCTCATCTCAGGTGTTATGAGACTATTGGTCTCCTTCTTCTATTTCTACTGGTCTGGGATTTTTCTGGGGAAATATTTTATGGTTCTTTCACGGTCATCAAGGGAGGAGGAGAGAGCGTTTACTGATCACTCCGCCATCCTGGCTCCCAGAAGATCAAGTAGGTAACTTACCGAACTTTGATCTTCGGGCTGAAGGTCTCAGGAGCTGCTGTGCTTATATCTGGCGCTCCAGGGCTCTCATTGACTCGGTTTGGCTTGTGTCCCACCCTGGGTGCCGCTCCTCTGGTTCCGCCTGCCACTCAGGTTTCTCGGATCTCTTCTGCTCCGCTGTGCTGGCTGTGCTGCGCTGGCCATGCTGTGTGCTGTGGGCTCACCCCCGCAGAACAGATCCTTCCTGTGGACCTTCCAGTCCAACATGAGCTCCAAATCTGTCACCGTCTGTCACCCACTCAATTCCGCACCTCCAAAATTTGGTCGGATTCTCCTTTCCAAGGTACCTGGAGGAGTTTTTCCGAGAGCTTAGGTGAGTCATTGCTCTCACTCCTCCATCTTGGCTCTGCCCCAAAATAACTCTTTAAGAGAAATATTGGACAGATAGAAAAGGAGATGAAAAAGCTAACTGAAGAAAACGATTTGGTAAAAAATAGAATCTGGCAAGTAGAAGTTAATCAATCTATGAGACATCAAGAATCAGCCAAACAAAAGCTAAAGAATGAAAAGAAAAAAATGTAAAATATCCAGTTGGAAAAAACAACTGACTTGGAAAAGAGATCCAGGAGAGAAAATCTAAGGATTTTTGGGCTACCAGAAAGCCATGATGAAAAAGAAAGAGCCTGGACAATATCATCAAAGAAGTCATCAAAGAAAATTGCCCAGAAGTCCTACACCCTGAGGGCAAAATAGTCATTGAAAGAATCCAGCATTAACCTCCTGAAAGGGATTCCAAACTAAAAACACCAAGGAATATCGTTGTCAAATTCTAGTTCTATCAAGGAAAGGAGAAAATATTGCAGGAAGTCAGAAAGAAACAATTCAAATATTGAGGAGCTACAGTCAGGATCAAGCAGGACCTTTCAGCTTCTACATTAAAAGACAGAAGGAATTGGAATATGATATTCCATAAGGCAAAGCAGCTGGGACTACAACCAAGGACCAATTACCCAGCAAAGTTCAGCATAATATTTCAGGCAAGGAGATGGACAGTCATTGAAATAAGGAATTTCCAGACCTTCCTAATGAAAAGACTAGAAGTGGATAGAAAATTTGATCATTAAATGCAGGTCTCAAGAGAGGCATAAAAAGATAAACAAGGGAAAAAATACTTGTTTCACAATATGGGCAAATTGTTTACATCGTTTTATGGGAAGACGATATTTGTTAATCTTGAGAATTATATCTGTGTTTTGTAATGAAAAAGGGAAATACTTCTTTTTATCACGGTACTGGATTGACTTTTTTTATTTAGTTAAATTTATTTAACTTTTTACATTCATTTTCACAAAATTTTGGGTTCCAAATTTTCTCCCCATTTGTCCCCTCCCCCCCACCCCGATACACTGAGCATTCTAATTTCCCCTATCACCAATCTGCCCTCTCTTCTATCATCCTTCCCTTCCCTTGTCCCCATCTTTTCTTTTGTCCTGTAGGGCCAGATAACTTTCTATTCCCCATTACCTGTATTTCTTATTTCCTTGTAGGAAGAACAATACTCGACAGTTGTTCCTAAAACTTTGAGTTCCAATTTCAGGCAATTCAATATAGGCCATATCTGTGTAGTTTTGTAAATGACTTCAATAATAGTTGTGTTGTGTAAGACTAACTATATTTCCCTCCATCCTATCCTGTCCCCCCATTGCTTCTATTCTCTCTTTTGATCCTGTCCCTCCCTAAGAGTGTTGATTTCAAATTGCTGCCTTCTCACATTGCCCTCCCTTCCATCATCCCCCCTAACCTGCTTATCCCCTTCTCCCCCACTTTCCTGTATTGTAAGATAGGTTTTCATACCAAAATGAGTGTGCATTTTATTCCTTCCTTTAGTAAAATGTGATGAGAGTAAACTTGATGTTTTTCTCTCTCAGCTTCCTTCCACTTCCCTCCACTAAAAAGTCTCCTACCTGACTCTTCTATGAGAGATAATTTGCCCATTCCATTTCTCCCTCTCTCCTCCCAATACATTTCTCTCTCACTACTTAACTTCATTTTTTTAAAGATATAATCCAATCCTATTCAATTCATTCTGTGCTCTCTGTCTCTGTGTGCATGTGTGTGTGTGTGTGCATGTGTGCGCACGCGCGTGCGTGTGCATGTGTGTGTGTGTGTAACCCCACCAACTACCCAGATACTGAAAAAAGTTTCAAGAGTTACAAATATTGTCTTTCCATGTAGGAATGTAAATAGTTCAACTTTAGTAAGTCTCTTACGACTTCCCTTTGCTGTTTACCTTTTCATGCATCTTTTCGTTCTTGTGTTTGAAAGTCAAATTTTCTTTTCAGCCCTGGTCTTTTCATCAAGAATGCTTGAAAGTCCTCAATTTCATTGAAAGACCATTTTTTCCCCCTAAAATATTATACTCAGTTTTGCTGGGTAGGTGATTCTTGGTTTTAGTCCTAGTTCTTTTGACTTCTGGAATATCATATTCCATGCCCTTCAAGCCCTTAATGTAGAAGCTGATAGATCTCGTTTTATCCTGATTGCATTTCTACAATACTTGAATTGTTTCTTTCTAGCTGCTTGCAGTATTTTCTCCTTGACCTGGGAACTCTGGAATTTGGCCACACTCTTCCTAGAAGTTTCTCTTTTTGGATCTCTTTCAGTCAGTGATTGGTGGATTCCTTGAATATTTATTTTGCTCTCTGGTTCTAGAATATCAGGGAAATTTTCCTTGATAATTTCATGAAAGGTGATGTCTAGACTCTTTTTTATGATCATGGCTTTCAGGCAGTCCCATAATTTTTAAGTTGTCTCTCCTGGATTCATTTTACAGGTCAGTTGTTTTTCCAATGAGATATTTCATATTATCTTGCATTTTTTCATTCTTTTGGTTTTGTTTGGTGATTTCTTGGTTTCTCAGAAACTCATTAGCTTCCATCTGTTCCATTCTAATTTTGAAAGAACTATTTTCTTCAGTGAACTTTTGAACCTGCTTTTCCATTTGGCTAATTCTACTTTTTTAAAGCATTCTTCTCCTCATTGTTTTTTTGAACCCCTTTTGCCAATTGAGTTAGCCTATTTTTAAAGGTGTTATTTTCTTCAGCATTTTTTTGGATCTCCTTTAGCAAGGTGTTGACCTGCTTTTCATGCTTTTCCTGCATCTTTTTCATTTCTCTTCCCCGTTTTTCCTCCACCTCTCTAACTTGATTTTCAAAATCCTTTTTGAGCTCTTCCATGGCCTGAGCCCATTGAATATTGATTTTGGATGTTTCGGATACAGAAGCCTTGACTTCTATGTCTTTCCCTGATGGTAAGCATTGTTCTTCCTTATCTGAAAGGCAAGAAGGAAATGTCTGTTCACCAAGAAAATAAACTTCTATGGTCTTTTTTCCCCCTTTTCTGGTCATTTTTCCAGCCAGTTACTTGACTTCTGATATTCCTTTCCACACCCACCTGGCTTCCAAATCCACCCAGTTAGTGCTTGGTGTCTGAGATTCAAATGCTGCTTCCCAGTCTCAGGACTTTCAGTGGGAGGGCAGGGCTGCTATTCAGTGTGAGATTAAGTTCAGCTGCTTTGGTGGGTGCAGGGTCACCTCACAAGGCTCAGTTCCCTCAGGAGGTTTATGTGGAGACCTTCAATAATGGTTCTGAGCTTCTGTCTGCTTTAGGAGCCCCTGTCCTCTGCTGCCTCTGCTGCTGCCTTCTGAGGGGATCTGAGTTATGGGGATACCCTGCTCCCTTCTTGTCCAGGCAGAAAGACTCTCTCACTGACTTTTGGTGTCTGTGGGTGGAGGGACCTGTGGGCCCACTGGAGATTCCATTCCTGAAGCTTGCTGGGATCTGCTCCTCTTGTTGCCACATGGCTAAGGCAGGGCTGGGCTCTTCTCCAGGTCCAGTGCATGATGGACCTTTGGTGTTGGTTTTTCAGGGCTCTCTGGAACAGAAATCTCCTCCACTCTGTTGTTGTGTGGCTTCTGCTGTTCCAGAATTTTTTGGGAGTTCTTCTTTACAGGTATTTTATGGGCTGTGGGTTAGGAGATAGCATATATGAATCTTTCTACTCCACCATCTTGGCTCCTCCCCCTAAAAGGGAAATACTTACATAGAGGGAGTAAGTATAAATTAAATGAAGTGATGATAAAAATGTGATTTAAGGGTGTGAAGGGATTGACATGGAAGATGTGAAAAGGAGGAAGACAAAAATAAATTTCATCACAGGAAGAGGCACAAAATTATATTACATTACAGGGAAAGAGGGAAAAGAGATGAGCATTCTTTGAGAGGTACTCTCATTTGATTGGATTCAAGGAGGGTAGAAGAAACACGGTTAAGTATAGAAATACAATTAGCTCTATAGGAAGTAGGGGGAGAAGGGGAAAAGAAAAGGGAGTAGAGGCTAAAAGGGAGAAAAGAAATAGCAAGGGAGAAGGGGATTAAAAGGGAGGGGAGTTGATAGAAGGGAGGGAAGTTGGAGGGAGGCAGTGGTCAAAATTTAAAACTCTGTTATGGAGAGGAAGGGAAAAGGGACAACTAAAAATATAAACAAGGGGTAAAAGGATAGAGGGAAAGATACAAATAGTGATTATAACTGTGAATGGGATGAACTCTCTCATAAAATAGAGATGGATAGCAGAATAGATTAAAAACCATAATCCAACAATATGTTAGTAAGAAGAAACACCTTCGAAATGGGAGTATACACAAGGTAAAGCTAAAAGATTGGAGCAGAATATTTTGTGCTTCAGCTGATGTAAAAAAAGCAGGGGTAGCACTCCTAATCTCAGACAAAGAAAAGCAGAAATAGATCTAATCAAAAGAGATTAGGAAGGCAGCTATATCTTGCTAATAAGCACCATAGACAATGAATCAATTTCAATACTAAATATATATGTTCCAAGTGATACAGCATCCAAATTCTTAGGGAAGTTAAGGGAGTTGCAGGAAAAAATAGGTAGGAAAACTATACTAGTGGGAGATCTCAACCTCCCCCTCCTTGACTATACTAGTGGAAGACCTCAACCTCCCCCTCCTTGATTTTGATAAATCTAACTTCAAAGTAAAGAAGAAAGAAGTTAAGGAGGTGAATAGAACTCTGGATAATGTCGATATGATAGATCTCTGGAGCAAATTGAATGGCAATAGAAAGGAATATACCTCTTTCTCAGCAGTACATGGCACATATACAAAAATTGAGCATGTGCTGGGTCATAAAAACCTCACAGTACAGCGCAGAAAGGCAGATATAATTAATGCATCCTTCTCAGATCATGTTGCAATAAAATTTATATGTAATCAAAGGCCATAGAAATATAAACCAAAAACTAATTGGGAACTAAACAATCTAATCCTAAAGGATGAGTCTGTTAAACAAGTTATAGAAACAATCAACAACTTCATTCAAGAGAATGACAATAATGAGACAATCTAACAAATTTTATGGGATACTGCAAAAGCAATTCTTAGGGGAAGGTTTCATCTTTGAATGCCTACATGAATAAAATAGAGAGAGAGGAGATCAATAAATTGGGTATGCAGTGGGAAAAAGCTTAGAAAATAACAAATTGAAATTACCAAAGTAAATACCAAATTAGAAATACTGAAAATCAAAGGAGAGATTAATAAAATTGAAATTAAGAAAACCATTGAAGTAATAAATAAAAGTAGGAGTTGATTTTCTGAAAAAAACAATAAAATTGACAAACTTTCTGTAAATTTGATTTAAAAAAAAAGAAAGAAGAAAACCAAATTACCAATATCAAAAATGAAAAGGATGTACTCACTTCCAGTGAGGAGGAATTTAAAACAATAATAAAAAATTACTCTGCCAAACTGTATGCCTATAAATTCAGCAATCTAAATGAGGTGGATGATTATTTTAAAAGATTTAAAGTGCCCAGATTAACAGAAGAGGAAGGTGAATACTTAAATAACATCATCTCAGAAAAAAAAAAAAATAACAAGCCATCAATGAACTCTCTAGGGAAAAATCTGCAGCCCTAGATGGGTTCACAAGTGAATTCTAACAAACATTTAAAGAATAGTTAATTCCAATACTATATAGACTATTTGGAAAAATTCAGGATGAAGAAGTCCTCCCATATTCTTTATATGATACAAATATGGTTTCGATGCCTAAACCAGAAAGAACCAAGCAGTGACAGAAAATTATAAACCAATTTCTCTAATGAATATAGATGCAAAAATTATAAATAAGATTTTAGCATAAAGAACACAGCAACTTAACACAAGAATAATACTTTATGATCTGGTAGTATTTATACCAGGAATACAGGGCTAGTTCATTTTTTGGAAAACTATTAACATTTTTGAACATATCTACCACAAAACTAACAGAAACCACATGATTATCTCAATAGATGCAGAAAAAGCTTTGGACAAAATATAATACCCATTCCTATTGAAAACACTGGAGAACATAGGAATAAATGGAACTTTGCATAAAATAATAAGCAGTATCTACCCCAAACCTTCAGCAAGCATTATATGCAATGGTTATAAGCTATATATATTTCCATTAAGATCAGGGATGAAACAAGGATGTCCATTATCACCACTGTTATTCAATATGGTGCTAGAAATGTTAGCTTTAGCAATAAGAGAAGAAAAAGTAATTAGAGGAATTAGAATAGGCAAAAAATATGCATTTTTAGATCCCTCCACCCAAAAAAAATTACATAATCTTGCAAAAAAAATTAAAAGATCCCTTTTTTGGCTGCAGTGACAGTACTCTTGCATTATGTGCATTTATGATCTGGGTGGTAGTCCTGAGTCTTAGTCCTAGTGTGAGGAGAAGCACTAGCAAAATAGAGCTTGTGGCTGCAATGGAGCCCAGGCCATTGTCACAGTTCCAGGTCAGAAAAGAGTGCTTGTGTTTGCTCACAGACCAGAGCACAGGCCAGGAGAGTAGTAAACACACCTCTCCCATCATATCATTTTGGAGAAACTGAAAACTTACATGTCCCCAGAACTACCTGTGAAAACAGCAGTATAACAAACCCTGAAGCTTGGCATAGTGATCCCCTCTATTTGGCAAACAGGACCCCACTTTAGCATAGAGTTAAGTCAAGAAATACCCTGACTAATGAGCAGATAATAGAAAAAAATAGAACAATGAAGATCAAAATATATGCTCAGAAAAAAGCAACAAGATCAAATTCCTGCATCCAAAGATTCACAGAAAAATATCATCTCAGGATGTGGAAGAACTCAAAAAGGACTTTAAAAATCAATTAAGAGAGGTAAAGGAAAAAAAATGGGAAGAAAAATGAAAGTGATCCAAAAAATTGAGAAAATCATGAAGCAACAGCTTGGTAAAAATGAGACATAAAAATATTGAATAAAATAGCACCTTAAAAAACAAACTAAGTCAATTGGTATAAAAAGAGCAAAAATCCAATGAAGAGAAGAATGCTTTGAATAGTACAATTGGTTTAATGGTCAAAGGTACACAAAAATTCTTTGAAAAGTAAAACCCCCTAAAAAGTAGAATTGACCAAAAAGAAAAAGAGGTACAAAGGCTCATTGAAGAAAATGATCCTTCCAATTTAGAATTGGGCAAAGAAAAACTTATGATCTTATGAGATATTAAGATACAATCAAATAAAATGAAAGCAAATGAAAAAAAAAACAGAAGACAATATGAAATAACTCGTTAGAAAAACAACCGACCTGAAAAAAATAGATCCATGAGGGATAATTTAAGAATTGTTGGGCTATTTGAAAGACATGATCAAAGCAAGATCCTCAATGTTGTGTTTCAAGAAACTGTCAAGGAAAAAATGCCTTGATCTTCTCAAACCAGAGGACAAAATAGAAATGGAACGAATCAATTGATCACTTCCTGAAAGATAACCCAATATAAAAAGGATAAGAAAAAAAGAATTCACTGGGAGAAATGGAAATGAGAGGTAGAATAAGATAAATTATCTCACATAAAACAAGTCTGAAGGAAATCCAACAGTGGAGGAGGAAATGGGGGAAGTAAGGAAGGGAGCAAATGAACCTTACTCTCATGTCAATTGGCTCAAGGTGGGAATAATATATACACTGAGTAGGGTGTAGAAATCTATCTTACCATACAAGAAAATAGAAAGGGAAGTATATAAGAGAAGGTGGATGAGAGTTGAAAGAAGGGAGGGCAGGTTTTTATAGGGAGGTAAAATTCAAAAGGAAACCATTTTTGAGAATGTATAATATAAAAGTAGGGAGAGAGAGTAGGATAAACATGGGGAAAATAGGCTGAAGGGAAATATATAGTTGGTAATCATTACTATGAAAAAAAGTATTGAGTTTCTCTGATAAGGACTTCCTTTCTCAAACATATGGAAAACTGAATCAAATTTAGAAATATAAGAGCCATTCCTCAATTGACAAATGGTCAAATGATATAAACAGGGCATTTTCAGACAAAGTAATAAAAGTTATCTATAGTCACATAAAAGAAAGTTCTAAATAACCATTGATTAGAAAAATGCAATTTTAAAAAACTGTGGGCTACCTCACCCCTGTCAGATTAGGTAATATGGCAAAAAAGGAAAACAAAAAATGTTGGAGGAGATGTGGATAAATGAAAACACTAAGGAACTATTGTTGAATTTGTATACTCATTCAACCATTTTGGAGAGCAATTGGTAATTATGATCAAAGGGCTTTAAAATCATGCATATTTTGATCCAATACCACTACTACGTCTGTATCCCAAAGATATAAAAATATAAAGATCCATATGTATATGTAAGGAATATTTATGGCAGCTTTTTGTAATGAAAAGGAATTAGAAATTGAGGGGATGCCCATCAATTAGGGAATAAATGAAAAAGTTGTATAAGATGGAATACTATAGTGCTTTAAGAAATGAAGAGCAGGATGCTCTCAGAAAAACCTGGAAAGACTTACATGAACTGATGCAAAGTGAAATGAGCAGAACCAGGAAAATATCTTACATATTAACAGCAATATTACATGATGATCTACTGTGAATAACAATTATTCTCAGCAATGCAATAATCCAAGACAATTCTGTAAGATTTATGATTAAAGACCCTGTCCATCTTCAGAAAAAGAACTGTTAGAGCCTGTGTACAGATCAAAGATACTTTTTCTTGACTTTTTTTCTCATTTTTTTTCTGTTTTCGATCACAGCATGAATTATGGAGAAATGTGTTTTGTAAGACTATGCATGTATAGCCAATGTCAAATTGCTTATCTTCTCAATGGTGGTAGAAGTGGGCAGAGATTTTGCAATTCAAAATAAAAAAAATGATGTTAAAATTGTTTTTGCATTAAATTTGAAAAAGCTAAATGTTAAATAAGATAAAAAGATTTTATATATATGTATATATAAATATACATTCAAAGTAATTTTGGGAGGAAGAACATAGGTACTGGCAGATCAGGGCAGACTGCATGTAGAAGATAATGCTTGAATTGAACTGAAAAACTGTAATGTTGCCCATAAATTCAACAATCTACATGAGATGGAAGATTATTTTAAAAGATACAAATTGCCCAGACTAACAGAAGAGGAAGTTAAATCCTTAAGTAACCCAATCTCAGAAAAAGAAATTGAACAAGCCATCAATGAACTCCCTAGGAAAAACTCTCCAAGGCCATATGGTTTCACAAGTGAATTCTATCAAACATTTCAAGAACAGCTAATTCCAATACTATATAGACTATTTGGGAAAATTGAGGAAGAAGGAGTCCCCCCCCCAATTCTTTTAATGAAATAAATATGGTTTTGATATTTCAATCAGGAAGAGCCAAAACAGAGAAAGACAATTGTAGACCAATTTATCTAATGAATATAGATGCAAAACTTTAAATAAGATTTTAGAAAAAAAGAATACAGCAACTAATCACAAGAATAATACATTATGATCTGGTAGGATTTATACCAGGAATGCAGGGCTAGTTCAATATTAGAAAACTATTAACATTCTTGGTCATATCAACCAGAAAACTAACAGAAAACACATGATTATCTCAACAGGTTCAGAAAAACACTTTTTACAAAATACAACACCCATTCCTATTGAAAACAATAGAAGACATAGGAATAAATGGAACTTTCCATGAAATAATAAGCAGTATCTACCTAAAGCCTTCAGCAAGCATTATATGAAATGGTGATAAACTAGATACATTTCCAGTAACATCAGGGGTAAAACTTGGATGTCCATTATCACCAGTATTATTCAATACGATACTAGAAATGTTAGCTGTAGTAATAAGAGAAGAAAAATAAATTGAAAGAATTAGAACAGGAAAAGAAGAAACTAAGATATCACTCTTTGCAGATGATATGCTGATATACTCAGAGAATCCCAGAGAATCAAGTAAAAAATTACTTGGAATAATAAACAACTTTGACAAAGTTGCAGATTACAAAATGAACCCACACAAATCTTCTGCATTTCTGTACATTACTAACAAAATCCAATAGCAAGAGATAGAAAGAGAAATCCCATTTAAAGCTATGATAGACACTCTAAAATATTTGGGAGTCTACCTGCCAAAATAATCTCAGGGATTATATGAGCACACTTACAAAACACTTCACACAAATAAAGTCAGATCTAAGTAATTGGAAAAACACCAGTTATTCGTGGATAGGTCAGCTAAATAAAAATGACAATTCTACCTAAACTAATTTACTTATTCAGTGCTATACCATTAAAACTTCCAGAAATTTATTTTCTAGAGCTAAAAAAAATAATATCAAAATTCATCTGAAAGAACAAAATGTCCAGAATATCAAGGGAATTGATGAAAAGAAATTCTAGGGAAGGTGGCATAACCAGATCTTCAATTCTATTATAAAGCATCAATAATCAAAACCACTTGTTCCTGGATAAGAAATAGAAGAGTAGATCAGTGGAATAGGTTAGGTACCCAAAACACATAGGTAATGAATATAGCAATCTACTGTTTGCTAAATCTAAGGACCCCAGCTTCATGGATAAGAACTCAATGTTTGACAAAAATTACTGGAAAAACTGAATAACAGTGTGGCAGAAACTGGATATTGATCATGTTGCCTGACACCATACACAAGAATAAATTCAAAATGGGTATATGATCTAGGTATAAAGACTAATATTATAAACAAGTTAGTGAAACAAGGAATATTATGTTTATTAATTAATAGAGAAGGGAAGAGTTTTAGACTAAACAAGAGATAGAAAAAATGAAGAAGTGCAAAATGTATAATTTTGATTACATTAAATGGAAAAGTTTTTGCACAAACCAACCTAATGCAACCAAGATTAAGAGGGAAGCAGAAAACTGAGAAAGAATTTTTTCAATTTGTGTCTGTGATAAAGGCCTCACTTCAAATATATATAGAGAACTGAGTCAAATGTACAAGAATGTAAGTCATTACACAATTGATAAATGTTCAAAGTATATGAACAGGCAACTTTCAGAGGAAAAAATTTAAGCTATCTATAGTCATATGAAAAAATGCTCTAAATCACTATTGATTAGAGAGATGCAAATGAAAACATCTGTGAGATACCACATCACACTTATCAAATCGGCTAAAATGACAAAACAGGAAATTCATAAATTTTGGAGAAGATGTGGGAGAGTTGGAACACTAATTCATTGTTGATGTAACTGTGAGCTGATTTAGCCACTCTAGTGAGCAATTTGAAACTATGCACAAAGGGTTAAAAAAATGTGCATACCCTTTGACCCAGCAATACCACCTCTAGGACTGTATCCCCAAGAGATCATAAAAATGGGGAAGGGTCCCACATGTGCAAAAATGTTTATAGCAGTTCTCTTTGTGGTGGCCGAAAACTGGAAATCAAAGGGATGCCCATCAACTGAGGAATGACTGAATAAATTGTTGCATATGAATAAGTACTGTAAGAAATGATGAACAGGAAGACTTCAGAAAGGCCTGGAAGGACTTATCTGAACTGATGCTGAATGAAAGGAACAGAACCAGGAGAACTTTATACCCAACAACAACCACAGTATGCCAGAATGTTTTTCTGGTAGACTTAGAACATCAGTGCAGTGAAAGGACTTAAAAAATTCCCAGTGGTCTCTTAAGGCAAAATGCCTTACACATCCAGAGAAAGAATTACAAAATTTGATTGCAGAATGTAGCAGACCATTTTATTTTGAATTATGCTTTGGTTTATTTTACGATTTCTCCCATTCATTTTAATGCTTCTATGCAGCATGACTAAGGTGAAAATGTACTTAATAGGAATGTATGTGTAGACCCTATATACAATTGTATGATGACTTGAGGAAGCAGGGGTGAAGGAAAGGGGAAGGAGGGAGAGGAAGGGGGAAAAAAATCCAACTGCCTGACCTACTCACCAGAGAGGGAAGTACCATCAGGGTTTTCAAAGCTAGGGGACTCAATGGCTACCCAGAGTCTCATCTGCCCAAATCTTCCAGTGAGTGAATCCCAAAGCAAAACCTAACCTCAGAGTATTTATATACTTGTTAGACCCAGAGTGTGATCCTCTGATGCAGTGCCTCAATGGAAAAAAAAAAAAAAATGAAAGGTAACTGGAACATTCCTACAAGACAACTCCCCTAATTAAGCTTCCCTTAATGGGCAAGTCCATTAAAAGGTGAGGAAGATCTTCTTCAATCACATTAAAATAATTAACAATGCAAATACCTATACTGCTTCTACTTAAAGAAACTCTTGTTTTCTTTTCATTCCTAATAAAGACTCTTTCTTGATAAAGTCAAGATTCAATCAGAGGCACTTGATTATACTAAAACAAAAACAGAAAAAGATCCTACTTTGTTTGCCATTACAATAATGAGAGATATACCTTATCAAATGAAAAATAATAACACATTTTCATCTTTTATTCCTTAGGACTGTATCCTGAGGATATTTATTTTTGTGGACATTCCTTCAACTACATCTTCTTGATAATTTATTAGTGCTAGTATCTTATGTTGTCATCTCAGAAGGAACATAAAAATATTTACAGATGCACACACACATTGTGTGTGTGTGTGTGTGTGTGTGTATTAGAAGGGCATAGGATTTTATCCTCTTTTCTTTCCCTTTTCCTCTTATTCAGTATTTCTTTTTCTTTTTCTTTTCTTTCTCATGGCACATTTAATGACTCTTGGTCCTTGTTGTCTAGTAAATATTCATAGGTATTCTGTAAAATCACTTTTAGATTGAAGGCAGACCATTGACTTAGGAGGCAGAAAGTAAGTGTGAGAATCAGTCTGCTTCTCTTCCATATAGTCAAAATGGAAGGTCTAATGCAGTGATTAATCTCCATAGGGATCTATAAAATCAAATTCAATTAAGATCAATTTAATAAACATTTATTATCTACTCTTTGTAAGATAGGATTTGCCCTGGTTTAGTGTTGAGAGAACCATCCTAAGATGTAGGAAGATTTGTATTACCATCTTAGTTCTGAAAAGCAAGTATGCACACAACATGAGTTGGCTGTGTTTCCCTTGGCATAGGAGAGGGGAAGATGAATTGTGATGTTTACCTTACATGTAGCTGCACCTGGTCCAAAATCTATGAATACTTGTACTATGACACATATTGACTTTGTATCCATGATCAAGTCAGTAATTTCTCAACATTAGTAGGAATTCTCTAACCTAAATTACAGACTTGCATTTGTGGAGGTAGAGGGAATTTCACATAGTTTCAGATACTAATTATGATATAATATTTCTGGACCAAACAAGCAAATGTAAGGTTCTAAGATATGACATATATAGGGGCATGAGTAATCTAGCTAGCTAACATTTAAGATATGTGATAGTGACATTCTATCATATGGGTAGCCTTTGTAGCATCATTTTAAGAGAATCCGGAGCAAACCATTCTAAAAGATAATACTAATTAATAAATGATATCTTAAATCAGGAGATCTTTATGTAAAAGGTTACTGGTGCTATTTCTATTTAATTTTCATACCACTGCTTCTGTTAGTTTTAAAAACTGAATTCCACTTCAGTCTGAAGTCATAATTCTGACATGGTCTAGATCTCAAGGTTTGGCCCAGGATATGCCACCATCACAGAATCTGAGTATGTTGGCATTAGAAGGAATCTTGTAGAATATTGGTTAATTTCCCACTCTTAATTCTCACTCAAATGCTCCTTCCTCTTTGCCATTCAACTTGTGTCTTAGTCTCAACCACTCTGAAACTTTTTGCTCTGTTTATACTTCTTCTGGGCAGAGTAAGTTATGCTTAAGTGATGAGATGCAGGGAAAAAATGATGTAAGGGGGATGGAGTGGTGTTTAGAAAAATAACATTTTCCTACAACATTGTTCAAAATGACATGTCTCTTCATAGTTGAATGAGACAGACATTACAAGATTATATAAATGAAAATTAAATTGTTCTTCTAAACCTGGATACTTTTGTCACTTTGCATCTGCTGTTCTGTCTTCAGAACAACACCATGGAACAAAAAACATCTCATTGCATCTAAACTCACCACTGCCCTGCTTATTCAAGTCTTGATTGTCACTCCCTCCTTTAGTCTCCTCTCCTCTATGATTAGAACACTGGATGACAGAATATCAAACTCTTCTGAATGCTCTCCTCTATGGAAGGCAGAAATTGGACTCTCAGATCATTGTACTTTGTATTTCTTGTGTTGTCTGAATTCAACTCCCTGAAACAAGATTATCTTATGTTGAGGAGAGGCAAAGATCATGAAGTGAAAGCAGGGATGAACCCAAGTCCATCCACAAACTCCTTTAGATACCTCTAAAAAGTGAATCTGAACAAGTTTTAGAGTGGCAAAATCCACTAGGAGACACAGTGTGGCAAATTTTCAGCTGAGCACAGGCCAGAAGGTTGACAGGAAGTATCAGTTACAAGGTTTTGGGGCAGCACAGGGTGGGTGGGCTGCACCACTGTAGACTTGCCCAAAGCAGAGTGGGAAAAGCCGGGGTGAACAGAATCAGAAGTGGCATGGACTCTCAAACCTCTCAGCACAGGAAGGGAATTCAGCAGAACTGAATAAGAGAGAAGCAGAGGGTCTGAGGCAGAGGCAGCAGCTACTCCTAGGGTTATCAGCCCACATAGTATAAGTTTGAAAGTCACCTAATTTAAGTTCTATGAGACCAGATGGTGGAGTAACTGTAAGTACACTCACTTTCCCCTTGTTGACATTGAAAAGCCCAGAGACTATTTCCTCAGGAAAAATTCTGGAATAGAAGAGCCAGCAGAAGGGGAACAGCAGTCTTTCAGCTCAGGAGGCTAGGGAGATTTACCAGAAGAATAACTCTTGCTGTGACTGAAAGGGAACAGTGAAGAAATGGAGGCATCCAAGCAAGCTTCATCTCAGTGGATGAGGAGGAGATCCTGAGTGGTGGCCAGTAAGCACCAATAGCAGGACCCCAGTTGTGCAGTAGCACAGTCAGGGGAATTAGGGAGAGAGGCACCAGTGCATATGGGAGTTTAGCAGCTGATGAGCTTGTCTAGGCACTAGCTCAGCCTTAGAGAAGGAGGCAGCCAGACTCCCCTATTACTTAAGACCTTCAGTGTAACTCCAGGGAAATTTAGAAAGACTTCACCAGGCCTCAGCCTTGGCACACATGAGCAAGCTTGGCACCAGGTAAGCTTATAGGTAAGCTGCAGCATTATATAGCACTATGTATCTTCTAGTTGAAAGAACCAAAGGTTGCAGTGATGAGGGCTGAATGGGGAGTGTGATACCCCCACAAAGACCAGTGTATCAGGGCCATGTCTTCTGGAGAAGAATCCACAAACTCAAGCATTGTTGAGGTCAAGGTAATGATTTATTATCCTTTTCAGCAAGCAAGAGTTCATAGGGAAGCTGCAACCTTAAAAGGGTACACGGAACGTTTATGTAGGATGTTCTATTGTTTGTCACTTGTGCCAAATATGCTAACTAGGGGTTTTGGGGAGGGATTAGGGAGTGGTTAAGGAGTGATCAGTTCTTATAGGAACATACACTTTTGGTTATCTACTGTGCAGGTATTTTACCCAAAATTAATTGGGAAATAGCCCAAGTGGGGAGGGGGATTACCTGGAGGTGTGGTTTTAGGTCTGAAACATCACTAAGTCAACCAGCAGTCAGGGCTGCCTCAGAAAAACCAAGTTGTTCTTGTCCATGTCTTGTTAGATAAAATAAATGTCAGGGAGTATAGGTACATCCAAGTCTGGGATACATATGATTGGTCAGTGAGTACTAAATATTGTTATGGCCCAGTACACAGCCTGCTAAGCTAGTATACAGCTGCCTCTAAGTGATAAATTGTATAGGTTCTATATAGGTGCAGCTGGCTGCTATAGCAGGAAGGGAGGTAGCAGTTGTTGTTAGGGCAGCCTGTGTCCTTAGGCAAGGGAGAAACTGTCTGACATAATATTTTGAGGTTAGACAGAAATGTGGTTTTAGAATTGAGGACCAAGTACATGTACCCAAGCATTCTATCAACAACCCACAAAGTCAATAAACAGGCTCAAGTTCTCAGTACAAGAAACGTGGGACAGAGTCACCTGTGCCCCAGAAACAGAGACCCACTTTAAAAACCAGTAAAAAGGCAATTGCCATGAGGAAGAAGCAAATCAGAAAAGCAAGGCCATAGAATATTATTGCTGGGACAGGGAAGACCAAAATACGAATTCAGAAGATGACAGCACTGGCAACATACTTGTATCTGAAACCTCAAAAGGGAATATAAACTGATCTCAAGTCTAAAAAACATTCTTAGTGGAGTTCAAGAAGAATTTTAAAAGCCAAAATAGAGATGTAGAAGAAAAATTGACCAATGATTTTAAAAATACAATTGACAAAATGAAAAAAAAAGAAGTCACTTAAGAGAACAGCTCTTTAAAAAATAAAATTGGCAAAATGAACAAGGAGATACAAAACTTAACTGGGGAACTTGGATAAATGTGGAGGCACAAAAGTTTACTGAATAAAACAATTTGTTAAAAATTAAAATTGGCAAGTAGAAGCTAATGATTCTAGGACACATCGAGAATCAGTCAAGCAAAATCTAAAGGATAAAAAAAAGAAGAAAATGTAAAATATCTCACTGGAAACACAGATGACCTAGAAAATAGATCCAGGAGAGAAAAATCTAAGAATTATTGGCCTACTTGGAAGCCATGATGAAAAGAAGAGACTGGACAATATTTTCCAAGAAATTATCAAGGAAAACTGCCCTAATATATGAGATCAAAAGGGCAAAATAATCATCCAAAGAATTTATTGATCACCTCCTAAAAGAGACCCCAAATTGCAAATGCCAAGCAATAGTGTTGCCAAATTCCAGAACTATCAAATAAAGGAGAAAATTCTTCAAGAAGTCAGGAAGAAACAACTCAAATATTGAGAGACTAGTCAGAATCATACATGACCCTGCAGTTTCTCTGTTGAAAGATTGGAAAGATTGAAATATGGTATTTTGTAAGGCAAAGGAGTTGTGACTACAACCCAGGATGTATTACTCAGTAAAACTGAGTATAAACTTTCAAGGAAGAAGATGAACATTCAATGATATGAGACTTCAGTCTTTTCTGATGAAAATGTCAGAGCTCAATAGAAAATTTGATCTTCAAATACAAGACTCAAGAGATGCATAAAAATGTAAATGGGTGGGACAAAAAATGTGTTATTCAATATGGGCAAACAGTTCACATCCCCATATGGGAGTTTGATATTTGTTGATCTTGAGAATTATGTATTTATTATGACATTTAAAAGTTATATATATATATATAAAGAGAGAGAGAGAGAGAGAGAGAGAAGAGTGTACATAAATTAATTGATGTGATGACAAAAAAAATAATTAAAGGTGATAAAGGAATTGGAACAGGACAAGAGGAAAGGAGGAGGCATAAAATGATAAATTACATCATCAGAAGAGGAAGAATATCATAATATGGTGGAGAGAAAGAAGGCAGGAATATGAGCATAGTTTAAACTTTATGCTCATCATATTTGGTTCAAAGAAGGAACAACATACTCAGTTAAGTATAAAAATCTAACTTGCCCTACAGGAGCAGAAAGGGAAAAGAAAAGGGAGGGGGTCTTCTAGAAAGGAGGGAGGACAGAGGGAGGTGGTGGTCAAAGGAAAATTCTTTTGAGAAGGGGAAAAAAAACATAAATGGAAGTGATAGGATGAAGAGAGAAACACAGATAGTAATCCTAACTGTGAATGTCAAAGGGATGAACCCTCCCATAAAATGGAAGTGGATAGCAGAACGAACTAAAAAAAATCACAATCCTACAAAATGTTGCTTTCAAGAAACACATTTGGGGAGAGGGCTGTAGAGCCAAGATGGTGGAGTAGAAAGATGGACTTGTAGGAGCTCCCCACATAACCCACAAAATACTTGTAAAAATGACTTTAAAAAATCCTAGAGCAACAGAAGGCACAAAACGGCACAGTGAAAGAGATTCCTAACCCAACACAGCCTGCAAGGCCAACAGGAAAGGTCTATTGCACCAGGGGCAGAGTGGAGTGCAGCACAATGTGGGACACACCAAGGCAAGGACAAGACCTGGAACAGGTATCAGGGAGTGACTGGCAGCAGTAGTTCCCAGATTGTGCAAACCACAAATATCAAAGACAGCTTTAAAGGTCAGTGAGAAAGCTCTTTCACCCAGGAGAAGGGAACATGTTCCAGACCACCAGCAACAGCCACTGCAGCAGCAGTGTCCATTTTTGAAGCCATTCTCCTAAAGCCCCTGTGGGAATTGATCATCTGATCTGAAAATCAGCCCTGAAAGCAGTGCTGAGGTTAGGAGTGGAACTGGAGGCAGTTGTGGAGAGGGAATTCTACTTGCAGATACTGGACAGAAAAGTTTTCAGTTGCAAGACCAGTGCACAGGCCAGGAGAGGGAGGAGTAAACTCCTGTCCCTTGATTTTGCCACCTTGGAGGAACTGAGAACTTGCAGGTCCCCAGAGTACACCCTCCTCTTGCCAAAAGATTGAAAAGTCAAGTAGCTGGCTAGGAAAATGCCAAAAAGAGGGGAAAAAAATAAGACTATTGAATATTACTTTCTTGGGGAACAGATATTTCCTTCTATCCTTTTGGATGAGGAAGAACAATGCATACCATCAGAAGAAGTCAAGGTTTCTGCACCGACAACCTTCAAAATAAATATACAGTAGTCCCAGGCCATGGAAGAGCTCAAAAAGGATTTTGAAAATCAGGTAAGAGAGGCATACGAAAAATTGGGAGGAGAAATGAGAGTGTTGAGAGAAAATCATCAAAAGCAAGTCAACAGTTTGCGAAAAGGAATCCCCAAAATGCTGAACAAAATAATACCTTTAAAAATGGGCTAACTCAATTGGCAAAAGTGGTCCAAAAAGCCAATGAGAAGAAGAATGCCTTAAAAAGCAGAATTAGCCAAATGGAAAAGGAGGTTCAAAAGCTCACTGAAGAAAACAGTTTTTAAAAATTAGAATGGAGCAGATGGAAGCTAATAACTTAATGAGAAACCAAGAAATTGCAAAACAAAACAAAACAAAGAATGAAAAAAAGAGAAGATAATGTGAAATATCTCATTAGAAAAAACAAATGACCTGAAAAATAGATCCAGGAGAGACAACTTAAAAATTATGTCACTGCCTGAAAACCATAATCAAGAAAAGAGCCTAGACATCATCTTTCAAGAAATTATCAAAAAAAACAAAACAAACAAAAAAAAACTGCCCTGATATTCTAGAATCAAAGGGTAAAATAAATATTGAAAGAATCCACCAATCACTTCCTGAAAGAGATCTGAATAGAGAAACTCCTAGGAATATTGTAGCCAAATTCCAGATTTGCCAGGTCAAGGAGAAAATATTGCAAGCAGCTAGAAATAAACAGTTCAAGTATTGTGGAAATGCAATCAGGATAACACAAGGTCTAGCAGTTTCTACATTAAGGGATTGAAGGGCTGATATTATGACATCCAGATTTCAAAGGAACTAGAAAACCAAAAATCATCTATCCAGCAAAACTGAGTGTAATGCTTCAGGGGAAAATGGTCATTCAATGAAATAGAGGACTTTAAACCTTGATGAAAAGTCCAAAACTGAATAGAAAATTTTATTTTCAAACACAAGAATCAAGAGAAGCACAGAAAGGTAAACAGGAAGGAGAAATCATGAGGGACTTTCTAAAGTTGAATGGCTACATTCCTACATGGAAAGTTACTATTTTCACCCTTGAGACTTTTCTCAGGATTTGGGTAGTTGGAGGGATTACACACACACATACACTCACACACATAGACAGACAGAGAGCACAGGGTGAGTTGAATAAGAAGGGATGGTATTAGTAAAAATAAAATGAAGTGTATTAGAGGAATATATTGGGAAGGGACAGGGAGAAATGTTATGGGACAAATCATCTCATAAAAAGAGGCAAGAAAAAGCTTTTTCAATGGAGGAAAAAGGGAGGAGATGAGAGAGCTTAACATGCTCACTCTCTTTGGTATTTAAATCTAACTTGCACTACAGGAAAGTAGGGGAGAAGGGGACAAGTGGGGTGGGGGGATGATAGAAGGGAGGACAAAAGGGAGGAGATAGTAATTAGAAGGAAACACTTGTGAGAAGGAAAGACAAAAGAGAGAATAGAATACATTGGGGTAAGATGGGATGGAGGGAAATATAGTTAGTCTTGCTCAATATGAGTATTATGGAAGTCTTTTGCAAATCTACACATGTATAGCCTATATTGAATTGTTTGCCTTCTCAGTGGATAGGTGTGGAGGGTGAAAAGAAGAGAAGTTGGAACTCAAAGTTTTATGAATGAATGTTGAGAATTGTTTTTGAATACAACTGGGAAATAAGAAATACAGGTAAAAGGGTATATAAATTTATTTTGCCCTACAAGAGAGAAGATGGGGATAAGGAAAGGAAGTAGTGTGATAGAAGGGAGGGCATATTGAGGAAAGGGGTAATCAGAAGGCAAATCTTTATGAGGTAGGGAGAGGGAAGAGATGGGGAGAAAATTTGGAACTTAAAATTTTATGGAAATGACTTGAAAACTAAAATGAAATAAATAAACATTAAAAAAAGATACATGTTTGAACCTGGGGGGATACATACAGGGTGAAGATTAAAGGTTGGAGTAGAATATATTATGTCTCAGCTAATGTAAAAATACAAGAGCAGGAGTAACCATCCTAATCTCAGAAAAAGCAAAACCAAAAATAGATCTAATCAAAAGAGATAAAGAAGGAAGTTATATTCAGCTAAAAGGTACCAAAGAGAGTGAAATAATATCATTGCTAAACATATATGGCACAGCACTCAAAATATTGGAGAAATTAAAGGAGTTACAGGAAAAAAAAGCAAAACTATACTAGAGGGGAATCTAAGCTTCCTCCTCTCTTAACTTGATAAATTTAACCTCGAAATAAACAAGAAACAAGTTAAGAAAGTGATCAGAATTATGGATAAGGTAGATATGATAGACCTCTGGAGAAAACTGAGTGGTGATAGAAAGGAGTATACCTTTTTCTTTGTGTATGTTGCATATACACTAAAAGTGACCATCTATTAGTGCATAAAACCTCAGAATCCAATCAGAAAGGTCGAAATAGTCAATGAATCCTTTTCAGATCATGATGAAATCAAAATTGTATGTAATAATGTGCCATGGAAAGATAGAATAAAAGTAATGGGAACTAAATAATCTAATCGTAAAGAATGAGTGGGTCAAACAACAGATCATAGAATCAATCAATAATTTCATTCAAGTGAATGACAATAATGAGACAACCCACCAAAACTCATGGGATGCTGCAAAAGCAGTTCTGAGGGGAAGTTTTATATCTTTGAATACTCACATGAATAAAAGAGAGAAATAGATCAATGAACTGGACATTTAGCTGAAAAGAAGGTAGAGAAAGAACAACTTGGAAATCCCCAATTATATACCAAATCAGAAATACTGAAAACCAAAGGACAGATTAATAAAATTGAAATTAAGGAAAATATTGAAATAATAAATACAAGAACTGGTTGTATGGAAAAAAAAAACACAGTGAAATTGAAAAAGTTTTGGTCAATTTAATTTAAATATAGAAAGAAGAAAATCAAATTACCATTATTAAAATGAAAATAGTGAAACTTCCAATGAAAAGATAATTAAGAAAAATAATTATTTTGCCCAACTGTGTACCCATAGATTTCACAATCTAACTGAAATGGATGAATACTTACAAAAACATAAACTGCACAGACTAACAGAAGAGGAAATAAAATACTTAAATAACTCAACTCAGAAAGAAATTGAACAATTTATCAATGAACTCTCTAGGAAAAAATCTCAAGAGTTAGATGGATTTTTAAGCAAATTCTATCAAACATTTAAAGAACAATTAATTCCAATACTACATAGAGTATTTGGGAAAATTGGTGAAGAAGGAACCATACCAAATTTTTTTTATGATACAGATATGGTTCTGATATGCAAACCTGGAGGAGTTTAAACTGAGAAGAATATTATAAACCAATTTCCCTAATGAATAGAGATGCTTTTTTTTCAGTAAGATATTAACAGAAAGATCACAGTAACTTATCATGAGAGTAATACGCTATGATCAGATAGGATTTATACAGAAATTCTGGGCTGGCTCAATACGAGGAAAAATATTTGCATCATTGATCACCTCTACAGCAAAACTAAGAGAAACCATATGATCATTGCAATAGATGCAAGAAAAGCTTTTGATAAAATATAACACACATTCCGGTTGAAAACACTTGAAAGAATAGGAAGAAATGGAGTCTTCTTTAAAATAATAAGCAGTACCTACCTAAAACCATCAACAAGAATTACATATCGTGAAGATTAGCTAGATGCATTTCCAATAACATTGGGATGAAACAAGGATTTCCATTATCATCACTGTTATTCAATATGGCTCCAAAAATGTTAGCTTTAGCAATAAGGGAAGAAGAAAGAATTGGTGGAATTAGAATTGACACAGAAGAATCTAAGTTGTTTCTTTTTTTTGCAAACAATATGATGATGCATTTAGAGAATCCTAAAAAATCAAGGAAAAAAACTATTTGAAATAAAAAACAACTTTGGAAAAGTGGCAGGATACAAAATAAACCTACACAAATCATCTATGTTTTTATATATTATTGAATAGGCCAATAGCAAGAGATAGAAAGAGAAATTCCATTTAAAGTTACTGTAGACACTTTAAAATACTTGGGAGTCTATTTGCCAAAACAAAGCCAGGGACTATATGAACACAACTGCAAAACCCTTTTCACATAAAGTCAGATCTAAATAATTGAAAAAAAATATCAGTTGCTCATGGGTAGGCCAAGATAATGTAATAAAAATGGCAATTCTACCTAAACTATTTAACTCATTCAGTGCCATACCCACGTAACAAAAAAAATATATATATTTTTTAGAGCTAGAAAAAATAACATTAAAATTCATCTGGAAGAACAAAAGGTCCAACATATCAAGGGTATTAGTGAAAAGAAATCCTAGGAAAAGTGGCCTAGGAATACCAGATCTCAAATTGTATGATAAAACAGCAATCATCAAAACCAATTGCTACTAAGAAATAGAGTAATAGATGAGTGGGATAGTTTAGGTGCATAAGACACAGTAGTCTATGATTATAGCAGCCTACTGTTTGATGAACCAAGGACCACAGATTTTGGGATAAGAACTCACTTTTTGAAAAAACCTGCTAGGAAAACTGGAAAGTAGTGTGGCAGAAATGAGACCAAGACCTGACAACATGTATCAGAATAAAGTCCAAATGGAAACACAGTCTAGGTATAAAGACATAAACAGATTAGGGGACAAAAGAATAGTATATTTGTCAGATTTATGGAGAAAGGAGAAATTTTTGACTAATCAAGAGAGACAGAGAACATAATGGAATGTAAAATGAATAATTTTGATTATGTAAAATTGAATTATTTTTGCACTATTTCAGTTTAATTTAATTTCAATGTAATTATTTTGTAAATGTAAATTTATTTATTTTACTTTTTATATTCATTATCACAAAATTTTGGGTTCCAAATTTTCTCCCCATTTATCCCCTTCCCCCAGCCCAATAAACCGAGCATTCTAATTTTCCCTATCACCAATATGCCCTCTCTTCTATCATCCCTCCCTTCTCTTGTGCCCATCTTCGCTTTTGTCCTGTAGGGCCAGATGATTTTCTATTCC
The DNA here is from genome assembly GCA_023548195.1 of Bettongia penicillata ogilbyi. Taxonomy (NCBI): domain Eukaryota; kingdom Metazoa; phylum Chordata; class Mammalia; order Diprotodontia; family Potoroidae; genus Bettongia; species Bettongia penicillata. The sequence goes on from JAJHZJ010000040.1 coordinate 4,408,165, forward strand.
CCATTAACTGTATTTCTTATTTCCTAGTAGCAAGAACAATACTCAAGAGTTGTTCTTAAAACTTTGAGTTCCAAATTCTCCCCATCCCTCCCTCCCCAACTGTTCCCTTTGGGAAGGCAGGCAATTCAATATAGGCCATATCTGTGTAGTTTTGCAAATGACTTCGATAACAGTCATGTTGTGTAAGACTAACTGTATTTCCCTCCATCTTATTCTGCCCCCCATTTTTTCTATTCTGTCTTTTGATCTCGTCCATCCCTCTGCGAGTGTTGACTTCAAATTGCTCCCTTCTCCCATTGCCCTCCCTTCCATCATCCCTCCCTCCCTGCTTATCTCCTTCTTCCCCACTTTCCTGTACTGTAAGATAAGTTTTCATACCAAAATGAGTGTGCATTTTACTCCTTCCTTTAGTCGAATGTGATGAGGGTAAACTTCATGTTTTTTTCTCAGCTCTCCTCTTTTTCCCTCCACTAAAAAATCTCCTTCTTGCCTCTTGAATGAGATATAATTTACCCCATTCCATTTCACCCTCTCTCCTCCCACTACATTTCTCTCTCACCATTTACCTTAATTTCTTTTAAGATATAGTCCCATCCTATTTAGTTCACTCTGTGCTCTCTGTCTCTGTGTGTGCATGCATGTCTTTATGTGTGTGTGCATGCATGCATGTACATCTGTATGTGTATGTACATCTGTGTGTGGTCCCACCAACTACCCAGATACTGAAAAGTTTTAAGAGTTACAAATATTGTCTTTCCACGTAGGAATGTAAACAGTTCACCTTTGGTAAGTCCCTTACGACTTCTCTTTCCTGTTTACTTTTTCATGCTTCTTCTCATTCTTGTGTTTGAAAGTCAAATTTTCTTTTCAGCTCTGGTCTTTTCATCAAGAATGCTTGAAAGTCCTCTCTTTCATTGGAAGACCATATTTTCCCCTGAAGTATTATACTCAGTTTTGCTAGGTAGGTGATTCTTGGTTTGAGTCCTAGTTTCTTTGACTTCTGGAATATCCTATTCCATGCCCTTTAAGCCCTTAATGTGGAAGCTATTAGATCTTGTGTTATCCTAATTGTATTTCCACAGTACTGGAATTGTTTCTTTCTAGCTGTTTGCAATATTTTCTCCTTGACCTGGGAATTCTGGAATTTGGCCACAATGTTCCTAAGAGTATCTCTTTTTGGTTCTCGTTCAGGCGGTGATCGATGGATTCCTTGAATACTTATTTTGCCCTCTGGTTCTAGAATATCAGGGCAGTTTTCCTTGATAATTTCATGAAAGATGATGTCTAGACTCTTTTTTTGATCATGGCTTTCAGGTAGTCCCATAATTTTTAAATTGTCTCTCCTGGATCTATTTTCCAAGTCAGTTGTTTTTCCCATGAGATATTTCACATTCTCTTCCATTTTTTCATTCTTTTGGTTTTATTTTATGATTTCTTGGTTTCTCAGAAAGTCATTAGACTCCATCTGTTCCATTCTAATCTTGAGAGAACTATTTTCTTCAGTGAGCCTTTGAATCTCTTTTTCCATTTGGCTAATTTTGCTTTTGAAAGCATTCTTCTCCTCATTGGCTTTTTGAACCTCTTTTGCCAATTGCATTAGCCTATTTTTCAAGGTTTTATTTTCTTCAGCATTTTTTTGGGTCTCCTTTACTAAGGTATTGACCCATTTTTCATGCTTTTCTTGCATCTCTCTCATTTCTTTTTCAAGTTTTTCCTCCACCTGTCTAACTTGATTTTCGCAATCCTTTTTGAGCTCTTCCATGGCCTGAACCCACTGGACATCCACCTCGGATGTCTGGAATAGAGAGGCCCCAACCTCCACGTCTTTTTCTGCTTGCAAGCATTGTACTTCCTCATCAGAAATGAAAGCAGGAAGGAAAATCTGTTCCCCAAGAAAGCAGCTCTCTATGGTCTTATTTTGCTTCCTTTTTCTGGACATTTTCCCAGCCAGTTACTTGACTTCTGAGATTCCTCTGCACCCCTGCCTAGATCCGCCCAGCTAGTGCTTGGTGTGTGAGATTCAAATCCTGCTTCCCAGCCTCAGGTCTTTCCATGGCAGGCGGGGTATTCAATGTGAGCTTAAGTCCTGGTGCTTGGGTGGGGACAGGGCCACCTCCCAGGCTCAGTTCCCTCAGGGGGTTTATGCAGAGACCTTCAGTAATGGCCCTGAGCTCCTGTCTGCTCCAGGAGTCCCGGGCTGCTGCTGCCTCTGTCGCTGCCTCCCGAGAGGTCCCGAGTCACAGAGACACCCTGCTCCTCTCTCGGCCAGCCCAGAAGTCTGTCTCACTGACCTGTAGCACCTGTGGATGGAGGGACCTTCACCGCTGCCAGAGATTCCGTCCCTAAAGCCTGCTCGGATCTACTCCTCTGGGTCTGCATGGCCAGGGCAGCTCAGGAGTGGTCTCTGCTGTCTGGAGTGCAATGGACCCCTGGGGATGGCTTTCCAGGGCTCTCTGGAACGGAAATCTCTTCCACTGTGTTTCTGCGCGACTTGCACTGATCCAGAATTTGTGGAGAGTTCTTTTTACAGGAAATTTATGGGCTGTGGATTCGGAGCTAGCATACGTGAGTCTTTCTACTCCTCCATCTTGGCTCCTCCCCCCAAATCTCAATTTAATTTAAGTTTAAACTGAATTGAAAAATTTTTGAAAGTCAATGCAACCAAGATTAAGAGGGAAGGAGAAAACGGGGAAATAATTTTTACAACTAGTGTCTGTGATAAAGTCCTCATTTCTGATGTACATCAAAACTGAGTCAAAATTAGAAGGTCAAAAGATATAAACAGGCAGTTTCCAGAGGAAGGAATTAAAGCTTTCTCTAGTCATATGAAAAAATCCTCTAAATCACTACTGATTAGAGAGATGCAAATCAAAACAACTCTGAGGTACCATATCACACCTATCAGGTTAGCTAATATGACAAAACAGGAAGATGATAAATGTTGGAGAACATGTGGAATAGGTGGAACACTAATTCATTGTTGATGGAACTGTGATCTGACCCAACCATTCTGGGGAGCAATTTGGCACTATGCGCAAATGACTATAAAATGTACATACCATTTTATCCAACAATATCACTTCTAGGACGGTATCCCAAAGAAATCATAAAAATGAGAAAGGGTCTCACATGTACAAAAATATTTATAGCAGCTTTTTTTGTAATGGCCAAGACCTGGAAATTGAAGGACTGCTTATCAATTGGGGAATGGCTGAACAAGTTGTGGTATATAATGGAATTGAATACTATTGTGCTATAAGGAATGATGAGCAGTTCACTTTTAGAAAAACCTGGAAAGACTTACATGAACTGATGCTGAGTGAAATGAGTAGAAACAGGAGATCATCACACATAGTAATAGCCACAGTGTGTGAAGAGTGTTTTAAACAGCCTTAGATCTTCATAGAAAAGCATAGACCTAAAATATTTCCAAAGGACTCGATGCAAAATGCCATCCACATCCAGACAAATAACTATAGAGTGTAGAATGAAGCAGACTCTTTTCTCCTTTGTTTTTTTCTCTCATGATATTTCCCATTAATTTTATTTCTTCTATGCAACATGACTAATGTGAAAATGTGTTTAATAAGAATGTAGAAGTCATATAAGATTGCATGACATCTTCAGGAGGCAGGAGTGGAAAAAGGAGGAGGAAATTTAAAATTTATGGAAGTAATTGTGGAAAACTGAAAACAAATATATTAATTTACTTAAAAGATATACCCATGCTGACTATCCCCTGGTGTTCAGTCCCTTTCTCCCTATGATTTCATGACTCTTTCTGTGTTTTAACTCTCCCTTTACATTGTAAGTTCCTGGAGACCGGGGTTTATCTTTTGATCAGTTGTATCTCCATTGTTTAGCACTGTTCCTAGCAAATAGTAGATATTAATGTTTATTAGGTTTAATTGTATTGTGTGCAATAGATCAGAGTCTGTGTGTGTGGTCCCTCCTCAAATGCAGGTTATAATCATCTTTTTGTAATTTTCCTTATTAAGGAAAATCTGGTTTGTCACTAATGGAAAAGGTATGAGTTGTAACTAAGAAATTATGGAAACACAATTTGTTTAAATGATATCTTGGAATAATGAATGTTTAAGAAGTATTTATAACTAAGATTGAGAATAGCATGCAAGATAGTTACTTGAGAGATGGAATAACTAAGAGGATACAACAAAGGGGCATTGAATGGGGAGCTTGGAGTGAAAACTGGTTGCTTACCAGAATGAAAGCTGGATGGTCCAAATAACCCATGCATTTTCACAAGAATCATAATACATGAGTTTTCTGATATTTCCTATAAATTGTCAAAATAATGACTTTTTTACACTTGGTTGGTTTGTGGGCTCCTTTATAAGGGATAAAAAGACAAAGAGTGAAAAAGAAGCTTGACAGTAGTTCAGAGCAATGAAAACCATTGAAAATGACGTTATGAGCTCTCATACCCCTTATATTTTTCTTGACAGTAATTTCCACAGTTGAACACAGATATTTGAAGTTCTCTGCTTCAAAGCAGAGGATAATGTACAATATACACATAGAACGAATGTGAATATTTTAAAGTTCTTAGTTTAGCCAGGCAGTTTCAAGTGGAATAAAAGAAAATGCAGACTCCTTTTTTTTTTTTTTACCCCTTCCATTCCTATCCCTCTTCTAGGACATTTGTTCTGGTGTGTAGGCTACAAACTAGTGCTATTATTTATGTTCTGAAGATTATTCTAAATTCAAACATAAGTGACACAGAACAACCAATTAAGCAGCAAACAACTAAGGAAAATGTTTTAACAAATAAAAAGGACAAACATGCTTCAAATAATGTGTATTCTTGCTTTTTTCATAATTTCTTGCATAATTTGCAATGGACTTTTATTAACCCTCAAGTACATTAACTCTGCCCTGTTTATTTTCCTGAAAGTATTAGGCTGATGTTAAAGGAGAATAAATGCATTCTTTCCTTAGTCCATTTAAAATGTGCCCAAAGTGAAGAATTTCCATAAGAATTCACTCAATCTAATTTGAATCTAAAAGCAGTCTACTTTTCTAAAGAGTAATTCAGGTAAACCTGAAATTAGAGTTATGTGGAACAAAAATATGCTCCTTTTCATTACTTTTCCTTTTATTTCCAGGCCCTACATTGAGCACCACAAAGTTCCACAAGCATCAATATGATTTCCTCTCCTATAATTTAAAATGTTTACAAGTGTCATTAAATACTGATCTATTTTATACAATAAAATTTCAGTATTCAGAGCAATATAAAACAGTCTACATATACAAGGGATAAGGACCTTTGCCTAGAGATTTATTAACTCCAATATTATTTGCATTTCTCAACTAGTGTGCATAAAGTTGAAAACTGTATGATACAATGGAAAGTATCCTGAATGTGGAATTCAATAACTTAGTTTTCAATACTAGTTCCCTACCTATTATTTGTTCAACTTCCATTAAGGCATTTCACCTTTCTGGGAGTTGTTTCCTCATCTGTAAAATAAAGGTGTTGGACTAGATAGCCCCTGGGGTGACTTATAGCTCTTGATCAATGATCCTATAATCTGGTTTTCTGGTATATACAAGAAGCAATAAAGGAGAAGATACATTTGTTGATGAAGATGGTAGAAAGAGGTAATAAAAAACCTGGAGGATTAGTCACTCAAAACTTGACACTGAGAGAAAATTAGAAGATATTAATGACCCTGAATCATTAGGAAAAGCTAAAATATTCTTCAATACCATCTGTTTATAAAGAGACAAAATAGCATATAATGTATTCACTAAAAGCATCTATCAATAATGTTTGAAATACAAAGCCTTAGAGACTGAAAGGGATAATTTTTAATTATTGGGAAAATCATGAACCTAGAACATTTTCTTTTTCAGGGATGGCAGCTATAGAAGATGCTTTCATATTTGCATTTTCCAATTGAGTTCACATGTCAGGTGTGTATGTGTATGTGTGTGTATGTGTGTGTTCATGTGATTTTGCCCATGTAGGTTATGTGTCTATGGTGTTTTATATGGATGTGGCTCACAGGAAGGAAGGAAGGAAGGAAGGAAGGAAGGAAGGAAGGAAGGAAGGAAGGAAGGAAGGAAGGAAAATACATGTATTAAGTAGTTACTATATGCTAGTCACTATGCTAAGAGCTTTACAAATGTTATCACATTTGGTCCTTAGAAAAAGTTTAAGAGGTAGGTTCTATTATCATTCCTATTCTACAGTCGAAGAAATTGAAGAAGAGAGAAGTTTAGACAAGAAAATATATCTCTAGATTCTACTCCCCCTAGTCTTCTCCAAAAGAGATGCTGATTCTTTCTAGGTTTGAAAAACAGAAGTTCATGGACAGAGGGTGGCCATTCTGGTCTCTTCAGAGAGAAGTTAATATATTAGAATTATATCTTTATCCCCAACTCTATTTTTAAATTGCTATACAACTTTTGCCCAATAACATGCAAAAGAATGACTCAGGTAGTTGTGACTCTTCAAAAAAGTTGATTGACTCTTAGATCTAGTTGAAGTAATGTTCAAATATTTCATTCATGTCTTTCTGTCATTTCAACATCCAAAATTAGGATTACACAGGATTTGGTTACTGCAACATTAAAAGATCTGAGATCCTGAAACAGGGAATTACAGAGGGCAAAGGTACTGGGACTACAACCAAGAATGATCTCTCTGGCAAAATTAAGCATAATATATCAAGAGAAGACATGGTCAATCAATGAAATAGATGGATTTCAAACTTTCAAAAAGAAAAGACAAGAACTAAGCAAAAAAAAAAAATTGACTTCCAATATCAAGAGCCAAGAGAAGTAAATACTGGTAAAAGGGTTAAGGAAAGCAACAGATTCCATAGAGTTAAACTGTTTACATCCTGACACAGGAAGATGATACTTATAATTCTTAAATTTGAATCATTATCGATATAGCTAGATATAATATACCTAGACAGAGTGTATGGGTGCAAGGTGAATTTGAGGGAATAACAAAAAAAATCAAGGGATGAGAAAGAAGAGTGAAATGATTGCTGAAGGAAGTGAGAGGAAGAATGGGATAAATTATTTCACATGAAGAGGAGCAAAATACCTATTACAGTGTAGGGGAAAATGGGGAGGATGGGTGATAAATATAGCTTGAATCTTAATCTCATCAGTATAGGCTCAAAGAGGGAATCATACATGTAATCAGATGAATATAGAAATCTGCTTAACCAATAGGGAATTAGTAGGGAAAGAGATCAAGTAAAGGGGCATGGGGACTGATTGAAGGGAAGACAGATCAGAGGAAGTAGTAGACAAAAGCAAAACAATGAGGAGGAGGGAAAGAGTAAAAGGGGAGAGAATACAAACAGGAGGAAGAATAGGATGGAGGGAAACAAACAGATAGTAATCATAACTGTTCATGTGAATGAGATTAGATCTCCCATAAAGTGAAAGTGAGATTAAAAAAAAAAATCCTATATATTGCTTACTAGAAACACAACTGAAACAGAGAAAGATGCACAGAATAAAAGTAAGGGAGCCAGAGCAGAATCTATTATGTTTTAACTGAAATTACAAAAAAAAAAAAAAAAAGCAGAGGTAGCAATCCTGATCTTAGACAAAGTAAAAGCAAAAATAGACAAAATTAAAAGAGATAAGAAAGGAAACTACATTTTGCTAAAAGGTACCATGGATAATGAAGCAATATCAATAATAAAGCATGTATGTACCAAGTGGGATAACATTCAAATTATTAAAGGAAAAATTAAGTGAATTGCAGGAAGAGTTTGACAGCAAACTATAGTAGTGGGGGCCCTGAAATGTCCCCTCTCAGAACTCCATAAATACAACCAAAAACAAATGAACAAAAAACTAATAAGGGAAATAGAATATATTAGAAATGTTTTATATGATAGATCCTTGGAGAAAATTGAATGGGAATAGAAAGGAATATACCTTTTACCTCAGCAGCATATGGTACCTACACAAAAATTGACCATGTCATAAAGCATTCAAAGCTCAAAGTCAAATTTGGAAAGGCAGAAATATTACAACATTCATTCAATAAAATTACATTTAATAAAAGGTAGTGGAAAAAATGAATAAAAAACATTGGCAACTAAATAATCTAATCTTAAGGAATAATGGGCCAAAGAAAAAAAAAATCAATAATTTCAATAAATAGGACAACAATGAGAGAGCATCCCAAAATTTATGGGATGTAGCTGCAGCAGTACTTAGAGGAAAATTTTATTTTTCTAAATTTTACATCAACAAATGGAAAAAGTACAGATCCATGAATTCAGCATGCATACAAAAAGTAAATTAGAAAAAGAAAAATTTCAAAATCTTAATTGATCACCAAATTAGTAATCCTTCAAATCAAAAATGAGATTAACATGATTGAAAGTAAAAACAAAAGATAAGGAAGGAAAAAAAAAGAAAAAAATACTTTTCAGGTAACAAATACATCCAGGAGATGGTTTATGAAAAATTAGATGTCATTAGTTAATTTGATTTGAAAATATTTAAAAGAAAGAGAAAGTTGAACATCAACTATTAAAAATGTAATGACTGACATCATCATCAATCAAGAACATATTAAAATAATCATCGGAAATATTTTGCTCAATTATATGAAAATAAATCTGAAAACCTGAGTGAAATCAATGAGTGTTACTGAGAATATAAATAACCTGGACTAAAAAAAATGGACTAACTAACTAAATATCCCCAACTTAGAAAAATAAATTGAAGAAATCATTAATGAACTCCCTAACAAAAGATATCCAGGATCAAGTCGGTTCAAGAGAAAATACTACCAAATATTTAAAGAATTTTAATTAATTCCAATGTTATATAAACTATTTCAAAAACTAGTGAAAGATTCCTACCAAATTCCTTTTATGCCACAAATATAGTGGTGACACCTAAACCAAGAAGAGCTAAAAGAGCTAAAATAATTTCCTTAGTAAATATCAATGTAAAAATTCTGAACAAAATGCTGGTGAGGTGATAACAGCAATATATCTCAAGGATTACACCCTGTGACCAGGAATGCAGGATGGGTTCAATATTAGGATATTATTATAGATGCAGAAAAAGTTTTTGTCAAAATTCAGCACCCATGCCCATTAAAAACACTATAAAACATCACAATGAAGTAGACATTCCTTGAAATGATGAGCAATATTTCTCTAAAATCATCAACAAACATTTTCTATAATGAGGATAAGCAAAAGTCCTTCCCAATAAGTTCAGGGATGAAGCAGAAATGTTGGCTGTAGCAAAAAGAGAAGAAAATGAAATCAAAGGAATTAGAATAGACAAAGAGGGAAGACAGCTATCACTTTTTGCAGATGATATGATGGTATATTTAAACCTAGAGAACCAACTAAAATTACTTCAAATAATTAACAACTTTAACAAAGCTGTAGGTTATAAGATAACCCACATAAATCAATAGCATTTCTTTACATGATCAACAAAGCTTAGTAACTTGTGATAGAGAAATTCCATGTAAAATAACTGTAAATAATACAAAATACTTGGGAGTCTATCTGCCAGGACAAACCCAGAAACAACATGAACACAATTACAAACTGCATTTTACACAAATAAAGTGATATTTGAATAATTGGATATATTTTATCACTTGCTCTTGGGTAGGACAAGTAGATATAATAAAAATGAAAATTCTGCTAAACTAGTTTGACTATTCCTTGCCAATTAAACTACTAAAATTTTGTTTTATAGAGTTTAAAAAATAGGAACAAAATTTATCTGGAAGAACAAAACATCAAGAATATCAAGGGAATTAATGGGAGAAAATACCACGGAAGGAGGCCTAGCCATAACACATCTTAAATTATATTATAAAACAGCAATCATCAAAACTACTTGATAATAGCTAAGAAACAGAATGGTGGGTCAGTGGAGATAAGAACTCACTATTTCACAAAAACTGCAAATGAAACAGGATAACAGTAGGACACAAATTAGGTATAGATCAACATTTTATACTGTATACCAAGATAAGGTCAAAGTGGGTGCCTGATTTAGACATAATGGGTGACACCATCAGTAAATTATAAGATTAAGGAATAGTCTATCTGTCAGATCTATGGGGAAGGGAAGAATCTGTGCCTGAATAGGAGATGGAGGAGACTGTAAAATAAATAATTTTGACTATACAAAATTTAAAAGGAAAAATGTTTTGTACAAGGAAAAGCATGCAGCTAAGATAAGAAGGAGGATAGAAAACTGGGAAATCATCTTTACAGTAAGTGTCTCTGATAAAACCCTTATCACTCATTTACTTAAAGAATGGGAGTCAAATTTGTAAGAACACAACTCATTCCCCATTGATAAGTGGTCAAAGAAGTAGGCAGTTCTCAGAAGAAGAAATCAAAGCTTCATATAAGCATATGAAGAATTGCTCTAAATCACTTTTGATTAGAGAACTGAAAATTAAAAGAACTCTGAGATACTACCTTATGTCTATCAGATTGGCTAAAATGAAAATGCAAAAAGAAAAATGGTAAATGTTGGAAAGAATGTAGGAAAATTGAGACACTGATGCACCATTGGTGGAGTTGTGAACTGATCCAACCTTTCTAGAGAACAATTCGTATCTATGACTAAAGGTCAACCAAACTGTGCATACCCTTTGATCCACCAATACCACTACTATGTCTCTGTCTCAAAAAGAAGGGGAAAGGACCTATGTATTCAAGAATATTTGTAGCAGCCCCTTTGGTGGTGGCAAAATATTGGAAATGGAGAGAATGTCCACAAACTGGGGAATGACAGAACAAGATAGAGTATATGAATCGAATGGGATGCTATTGTGCAGTAAGAAATAATGAACAGGCAGATTTCAGAAAAAAAAAAAAAAACATGGAAAGTTTTGTGAGAAGTGATAAAATGTGAAATGAGAAGAACCAGGAAAATACTGTACACAGTATGAGGCAGTATTGTGTGGTGATAATTTATCAATAACTCATCTCTTCTCAGTGACATAATGATCCAAGACAAAAACAAAGCACCCACGATGAAAAATGTTGTCCACATCCAGATAAAGAACTGATGGACTCTGAATGCAGATCAAAGCATATATTTTTTTTTTAATTTACTTTAGTATTCCTGGTGTTTTCTCCCCTTTTGATCTCTTTCTTCTTCCACAACTGCGACTAATATGGAAATATATTTTACATGGTAACCCATGTATAAACTATATAAATTTGTCTCCTCATTTTCAGAAGAGTCAGGAGACGGGAGGAAAAATTGTATATTTTTAAAAATCTTGTAAATCTTGTAAAATGGATGTGAAAATTTTTTTTATATGTAATTGGGAAATACCACCAAAAATAATAAAAAAAAAAAAACAAAAAAAAACAAAAAATAAAAAACATCTTCAAAAAATAAATGGTCAGTGGATATGAACACAGAGTTTTCAGATGAAGAAATTAAAACTATTTACAGTCATATGAAATTTGAAAACAACTAAATCCCTACTGATTGGGAAAAAATGAAAATCAATGTGAGGTACCACTTCACACCTGTCAGATTGGCTAACAGGAAAAGGAAAAATGTTGGAGATGTGGGAATATTGGAATAATAATGCATTGTTGGTTCAGTTGTGAACTGATCCAACCATTCTGGAGAGCAATTCAGAACTATGAACACAAGGTTATAAAACTATGCATAACTTTTGACCTAGAAATACCATTTCTAGGTCTGTATCCCAAAGAGATAATACTAATGGGAAAAGGACCCACATGTAAAGAACTATTTATAGCAGCTCATTGTGTGGTGGCCAAGAATTGGAAATTAAGGGGATGCCCATCAGTTGGGGAAGGGCTGAACAAGTTGTGGTGTGTGAATGGAATGGAATACTATTTTGCTTTAAGAAATGATGAGCAGGTGGACTTCAAAAAAACCTGGAAAGACTTATATGAACTGATGGTGAGTGAAATGGCCAGAACCATAAGGATATTGTGCACACTGACAGTTGTGTTGTGCAATGACTAACTTTGATACACTTGGCTCTTACCAGTCATACAAAGATCCAAGACAATTCCAAAACATTCATGATGGAAAATGCTATCCACATCCAGAGAAAGAATTACTGAGTGTGAAAGCAGATAGAAGCATAATATTTGCTCTCTTATTTTTGTTTGTTTCTTCTTTTGTGTGGTTTCTCTCATTCATTCCAATTTTTTTTTTACATATTATATTCATTCTTGGGGTGGGTGGACAGGAGAAATGGGGACATATTTAGAACTCATAATCTTATGGAAGTGATTGTTGAAAACTAAAAATAAATTTAAAAAGGCAGGAGTAATAATCATGATCGAAGACAAAGCAAAATAAATATATGTATAAGAAAATGAGGGAACTTCTTTTCACTAAAAGATACCATAGACAATGAAGTAATATCAATTTTTTTCTTACAAATTTCTTCGACCAAGCCCTTATTTCTGAACCATATAGAGAACTGAGTCAAATTTATAAAATGAAGAGCCATTCTGTTCTTGATAAATGGTCAAAAGATATTAAAAGTTTTCATAAGAATGCAAAACCATCTTTAGTCATATAAAAAAAAGTTCTAAATCACTATTGATTAGAAAAAGCAAAACAACCCTGAGATAATACCAATATGTCCAAAAATATTTCTATCAGTTCTTTTTTGGGGTGGGAAAGAATTGCAAACTGAGGAGATGCTTATCAACTGAGAAATGACTGAACAAATTTTGGCACAGATGGAGTACTACTTTCCTATTAGAAATGACAAAGTGGTGTTTTCATAAAATCATGGTAAGAACTATATGAACTGAGGCAAAGTAAAATGAGAAGAACTAAGACATCACTGTTTACTGTAAGCAAAGTGTTAACAGTGACCAACTGGGAAAGACATAATACATGTTAATAAAATTTTAAAAATAAACAAAATAATAAAAAAATTCTACAAATCTTATTACTTTTAAATATGCTGTTAGCAGTTGGGGAAAGTTCCAACATATGTGTCACTTAAAAGAAGAAAAACATTATTTACTCAGAGTTACATAATTGTGATTTTTCATTAATACAAATATCTCAGTTACATGGGATACTCAGATGCCACTGATTATTTAAGAAGTGTAGGGTTCATTATTTTTGTATGGAGATAACTTGAACAACTACACCGATGAGACTTTGTAAGGAATAAGAATGCTTCATCATGTTGGAAAGGGTTGAAAGAGAAGCATGTGGCAGAAGGAACTAAAGAGATGGAAGATGAGGAAGATAAAAGATAAAGGAGATTACAAGATCAGTCACATTTTTTTCCTATAAAACGTGAGCCAAAATCTAAGTGTGGTTCAAGAGGGAAGAGGGGAGAGTGGGAGAGCGTTATAATGAGTTGATAAAGGGGGTATAGTTGGATTGTCTAGCAGCAGTGAGGGTTCAGTTGAGTTTCTGAAGCATATTTTTAAATTATGTAATTAATTTTCTTTTACTTTTCGACATTAACTTACAAAAGATTTTGAGATTTGATATTTTTTTACCCATTTCTTCCCACCTCACACTCCAGGAGAACATGCATTCTGATTACACCTTCCCATAAACTGCCCTCCCTTCTATCACCCCCCCACCCCATTCTCTTATCCTCTTCCCTTTCTATTTTCCTGTAGGACAAGATGAATTTCTATATCGCATTGCCCATATATCTGATTTCCCATTTACATGTAAAAGAAAGTTTTAATATTTAATATTTCGCTTTTTATAAGTCCCTTATGATTTCTCTTTCCTGTTTACCTTGTCATGCTTCTTTTGAGTCTTGTATTTGAAAGTCAAATTTTGTATTCAGCTCTGCTGATGAATACATCAAGAATGCTTGAAAATACTCTATTTCATTCAAGTTTTCATTTTGGAATCTGTTTCAGGAGGTAATAAATGAGTTCCCTCAATTTTCATTTTACCATCTGGTTCTAGAATATCACGAAAAATTTTCCTCATGATTTCTTGAAAGATGATATCTAAGCATATTTTTTTAATAGATCATGGCTTTCAGGAAATTCAATAATTTATAAATTATTTCTCCTGATCCTTTTTTCCAGATCATTCCTTTTCCAATGAGATCTTTCTTATTGTCTTCTATTTTTTTATTCTTTTGGTTTTGTTTTGTGATTTTTTTGATTTCTCATGAGTCATTGGCTTTCATTTGTGCCACTCTAATTAAAATTAATTTATTTGCTTTGTCCTGGCGGCGGTGGAGGCGGCGGCACAGGCCAGGCCGGCTGGTGCTGCTCTTCCTCGGTGAGGCAGGCCGGGGTTCGGGGAGGGCCCTCCCCGCCAGGCTTGAGCCCCTCCTGTGGGGAGGCCGGGTGCCCCTCCCCGTCCCCCGTCCCTGCCCCGTGGTGAAAGCCTCGGACCCCAAGCCCTGGGGGAGGCATGGCAGTAAACAGTGAGGCGGGCACAGATGATGATACTCATTGCAACTCTAAGAAGTTTCCAGCAAAGCTGAAGTCAGACTAGAATTGATGTCTACCAGGCAGACCCCAGCTGGCCAGAGGAGTGAGTGGGAGCAAGAGTACAGAGGCCATCCTTTGAGTGAGGAGATGACCACAAAAGAGAAAAAGGTACAGGCCTGGATCCATTGGGCCCTATGTCAGTAAAGGAGGAGGAAGAGGATGAAGACACTTGGGATCAGGTCTCAGCCTCTATCCAGACACTGCAGGTACCCAGGGGAAAAGCCCAGGTGTCAAGTCTGATGCCACCCCACAACTGTTCATCAACTGGAACCTCTCAGCTACCTGCTGTGATGACCAGATACAGGGACAGGAATCATGGGAGTGTGGCTGCCCTGGGTGGTAAGACCATACCTGGAGGTGATGAAGTCTTTGAAGAAGAAGGATACCACATAGTGGCATCAGGAAGACTCCAGCAAGATATTACCCTGGGATCCAAGTTTGTAGCAGCTTGTGAAGGGGAACGTGGAGGAGAAGTAAGGCAGCCAATAATCCCTAAAAGGAGGACAGTAAAGGGAGGGAACCAAGATTTCCCGAGAATTATGGATGAAGATGAGACAAGCCCCTCAGGAGAAAGAAGCCAGAACTGTGAAAAACTGGCGGAAGGTTTCAGCCTTGGCTCAAAACTTGCTGCACGCAAGAGAATGCAGAATGCTTATGCATGTGATGAATGTAGGAAAGCCTTCAGTCAGAGCTCTACCCTTATTGTACATCAAAGGGTCCACACTGGGGAGAAACTCTATGAATGTCAGGAGTGTGGGAGAGCCTTCACGAGGAGCTCACACCTTATACAACATCACAGAATCCATACTGGAGAAAAACCCTATAAATGTAATGTGTGTGGGAAAATGTTTAGTCAGGGCTCAAGCCTAATTGTCCATCAGGGAGCCCTCATTGGGGAGAAAACCTATGAATGTGGGAATGTGGGAAAACCTTCAGTCAAAGTTCACGCCTCATTGTCCATCAGAGAATCCACACTGGGGAGAAGCCCTATGAATGTAATGAATGTGGGAAGGCCTTCAGCTGTAGTTCCTATCTTATTGTCCATCAGAGGATCCACACTGGGGAGAAGCCCTACAGATGTAATGAGTGTGGGAAAGCCTTTGGTCAAAGCTCACATCTTATTTTCCATCAAACCACTCATGCTCGAAAGAAACATAAGCTAGCTGCACTGGTCAGAGCACCATCCTGACAGGCAAGGTTTCAGCTGTGTGTGTTCAGTATTTATTTCTATGCTCTGCCATTTGCCTAATAATGCTAAGTGCTATGGGAGTGGGAGTTGAATTGGACATTGAACCTCACTTGGATATAGATAAATGGAGAAGAGAGGGAAGGACATTCCAGGTGAAGGAAATAGAAAGAAGAAAGGCAGTTAGGAATGATTTGGGGAAGGGGGGTGGAACAGGAGGGACAGTATTGGGGTATAGTAGTAAAAATTGACTAGGTAAATTGGGCCAAATTATGGAGGACTTTAAGAATTCATTAAATTTCCTGGACCTATCTATATATGAAATGAGCCATATTTAAAATCGTTTTCAGTGATCAGATATGCTTTGAGCTATTTTTTCATGCATGTGGCCAAAGGGGAGGAGAAAAGAGTCTTCAGGATATACTGAAGCCCCAAATCTTACAAAATATGTGGATATTTTTCCTCCCTCAATGGGAAAGATTCTTCTCAGACTTTCTCAGATATTCAGGAGGGAGACTGGGAGATCTCTAAGGAAAGTCATGATCTAAAAAAGTGCCTAGACATCATCTTTCATGAAATTATCAAGGAAAACTGCCCTGATATTTTAGAAACAGAGGGTAAAATAAATATTGAAAAAATTCCGCCAATCACTCCCTGAAAGAGGTCCAAAAAAGAGAAACTCCAAGGAATATTGTAGCCAAATTCCAGAGTTCCAAGGTCAAGGGGAAAATATTGCAAACATTTAGAAAGAAGCAATTTGAGTATTTTGGAAAAACAATCAGGATAACACAAGACCTAGCAGCTTTTACATTGAGGGAGTAAAGGGCTTGGAATATGATATTCCAGAAGTCAAAGGAACCAGGATTAAAACAAAGAATCACCTACCCAACAAAACTGAGTATAATACTTCAGGGGAAAATATGGTCTTTCAATGAAACAGAGGACTTTCGAGCATTCTTGATGAAAAGAGCAGAGCTGAAAAGAAAATCTGACTTTCAAACACAAGAATGAGAAGCAGCATGAAAAAGTAAACAGGAAAGAGAAGTCATAAGGGACTTACCAGAAGTGAACTGTTTACATTCCTTCATGGAAAGACAATATTTGTAACTCTTGAAACTTTCCAGTATCTGGGTAGTTGGTAGTATTACACACACACACACACACACACACACACACACACACACACACACACATGCACACACACACAGAGACAGAGAGCACACAGTGAATTGAATAGGATGGGACCATATCTTAAAAAGAAATTAAGGTAAATATATAAGAGAAATGTATTGGAAGGAGAGAGGGTGAAATGGAATGGGGTAAATTATCTCTCATAGAAGAGGCCAGCAGGAGACTTCTTAGTAGAGGGAAAAAGAGGAGAGCTGAGAGAAAAACATGAAGTTTACCCTCATCACATTCGCCTAAAGGAAGGAATAAAATGCACACTCATTTTGGTATGAAAACCTATCTTACAATACAAGAAAGTGGGGGAGAAGGAGATAAGCAGTGTGGAGGGGATGATGGAAGGGAGTTCAATGAGAGAAGGGAGCAATTTGAAGTCAACACTCTTGGGGAGGGACAGGATCAAAAGAGAGAATAGAAACAATGGGGCAGGATAGGATGGAGGGAAATATAGTTAGTCTTACACAACACGACTATTATGGAAGTCATTTGCAAAACTACACAGGTATGGCGTATATTGAATTGCCTGCCTTTCCAAAGGGAATGGGTGGGGAGGGAGGGATCGGGAGAAGTTGAAACTCAGTGTTTTAGAAACAGTTGTTGGGTATTGTTCTTGCTACTAGGAAATAAGTAATACAGGTAATGGAATAGAAAGTTATCTGGACCTACAAGACAAAAGAGGAGGTGGGGTCAAGGGAAGGGAGGGATGTTAGAAGAGAGGGCAGATTGGTGATAGGGGAAATTAGAATGCTCGGTGTATTGGGATGGGGGGAGGGGTGAAATGGGGAGAAATTTTGGAACCCAAAATTTTGTGAAAATGAATGTAAAAAGTTTAATAAATAAATTTATAAAAAAATAAAAAGAAAATAGAAAAAGAAAATTTCTAGGAAAATTGCCCTGATATTCTAGAACTAGAGGGTTAAACAGAAACTAAATGAGCCCACCAATCCCCTCCTGAAAAATATCCCAAAATGGAAACTCCAGCAATACTATAATCAAATTCCAGAGTACTCAGTTCAAGGCAAAATGTTGCAAGCAGACAGAAAGAAACAATTCAAGTACAATGCAAACACTATCAGGATAATATGGGATTTAGTAGCTTTTATGTTAATGGATCAGAGGGCTTAAGATATGATACTCTGGAGGTCAAAGAGGCTAGATTGAAAACCCAGAATAACCTACTCAGCCAAACTGAGCATAATGCTTCATGAGGGAAAAATGAATATTCAATAGAGGACTTTCAAGCTTTCTTGATGAAAAGACCAAAGCCGAATAGAAAATTTGACTTTCAAATGTAAAACTCAAGAGAAGTATGAAAAAGTAAACAGGAATAAGAATTCAAAAGGGACTCATTAGAGTTGAAGTGTTTTCTTTCCTATATAGAAAGATGACATTTGTAGCTCATGAGACCTTTCTCAGTATTAGGGAAAATGGAGGGGATGCATATAGACAGAGGATACAAGGTGAACTGAATATGAAGGGGTGATATCTAAAAAATCAAATCAAAGGGTGAGAGAGGAATGCACTTGGAGGAAAAGAAAGGGAGAGGTAGCATGGGATAAATTGTCCCACATACAAGAGGCGCGAACAAAGCTTTTACAGTGGAAAAGAAAAGAGATGATTCTAAGAGGAAATGAGTGAACCTTACTCTCATTGGATTTGGCTGAAGAAGGGAGTAATATACACGTTCAGTTGTGTATGGAAATCTATCTTATCCTCCAGGAAAGTAGGGAAAGTGAGGATATAAGAGAGGGAGGATGATAGAAGGGAGAGTAGGTTGGGGGAGAGAATAATCAGAAGGAAACATTTTTGAGGAGGGAGAAGATGAAAGGAGAAAGTAGAATAAATGGTGTGGTGGGATAGGATGGAGGGAGATTTGGTTAGTTTTTCACAACATGACTATTAGAGGGGTGTTTTGTGTGGGTATACATGTATAATCTATATTCAATTGCTTGCCTTTTCAATGAGTGTGAGTAGGGAGGGAGAAAGGGAAAGAAATTGGTACTCAAAGTTTTAAGATGAACGTTATTATTTTTTTACATGCAATTGATAAATAAGGTATGCAGGCAATGGGGTATATAAATTTATCTTTCCCTACTGAAAAATAGAAGAGGAAGGGAATGAGAGAAAAGGGTATGGTCATAGAAGGGAGGGCAGATTGGGGGAAAGGGTAATCAGAAACAAAGCTTTTGAAGAGAGAGAGGGTAAAAGGAGAGAGAGAATCAAATATACAGGGGAAAGGGCAATAGAATGGAGAGAAATACATGAAGGAATAGGAACTGTGAAAAAAATTGAAGAAAAAATCTAGAAAGACATGGGTTTGATACAAAGTGAAATGTATTGGGCACAAAGTAACAATGATATTGTAGGATAATCAAATGTGAATGATTTAGCGATTGTCACAATACAATGATTCCTTACAGCTCTGAAGAACTTTGAAAGAAGACATTCATTACTCAGAGAGGGAACTGATGATGTCTGAATATAGTCTGAAGCAACCTTTTTTTTCCATTTTATTTTTCTTGAGATTTTTAATCTATGTTTTCTTTCACAATATGGATATTAAGAATATGTTTTGCATTACTGCACATATATAACATACATGGGATAACTTTGGGGGAGACGAAGGGAGAGAATTTGGAGCTCAAAGTTTTAAAGCCAAATGTTAAAAAGTGTTGCCTATATGTAACTGGAAAAATTAAATAATAATTGCAAAAATAAGAGAAAACAAACAAAAAAAGAGCTCAGGACATCAGAACTCAGTAGCCATTTCTGTTTTGATCCTCCAAACTATTTAGTAGTTGACAGTATTTTATTTGTCCTCTTTTTCCTACTGGACTGGCCATTTATTAGGGGGAGAATCATTTTGCATTCTGTTTGCTTCCATGAATCAACCTTATGTGCTAGTGATCTGTTTCTATGTGCTGCCTACCTTTGGTGGCTAATATTCAACATTCCTGCCAGTTACATCTGCATTTCAGGTCCTTGTAGATCTCATGTAAACTACAAAGACAAACATTTTCAATCATGCTTATATCTTCAGTAAAACTTCACTTAACTGGGGCCATCTCCAGTCATCCTGATGAATATCTGGTCACCGGACTCAGATGACTCAGGAGGAGAAAGTGAGGAAAGCACCCTTGCACAGCCCTCCATCCCTCAAAACAAAGTCAAGTGCAAGTCATGTCACCGTTTTACTGATGTCATGGTGCTCTTCAAAAATGAATGTCAAACACAGACTGTTAGTAGACTGAGCTGCCTGAGTGGAGATCCAGGTAGTTGAATAACCCAACTCAAGCTCTTCTTTCTGTAACCATCTCTCGTTTCTTTGGGACTTTGGGGTTTGCTGGTTTTATGTCCTTCCTTCCTTCCTTCCTTCCTTCCTTCCTTCCTTCCTTCCTTCCTTCCTTCCTTCCTTCCTTCCTTCCTTCCTTCCTTCCTTCCTTCCTTCCTTCCTTCCTTCCTTCCTTCCTTCCTTCCTTCCTTCCTTCCTTCCTTTCTTCTCATTGCTAAAACCTTAAATTCAGTGCACTCTGAAGTTCATGGGATGGACAACAATAGGGGCCTGCCCAAGCTCCACTTCATGGCTCTCTTAGAGGGATTATCACTAGTAACAATTTCTGTTGGCTTAATTATTTTTCCTTTTGTCTTTTAAAAGGGCCATTCCCTGACTACTTTTTAAAAAATATTTTATTTATTTATTTTTCAGTTCTCAACATTCACTTCAACAAGAATTTGAATTCAAAATATTCTCCCCACCTCTCCCCACCCCCCTCTCCAGGACAACATGCACCCATCCACCCCTTCCTCCATCTATCCTCCCTTCTATTACCCATGCTTCTTCCATCCCCCTTCCCCTCTATTTTCCTGTAGTGGTGAATAGTTACTTGACTTTTATCTTTTGTCAAGTGGTATTTTCTAGGAACCTGTAAGTTCTCAGTTCCTCCAAGGTGGTACAATCAAGGGAGAGAAGTTTACTCCTATCCTGACCTGTCCTCTGGTGTGTGAGCAGCCACAAACATGCTTTTCTGCCCAGGAACTGTCAGTAGTGTTCCCTCTCCACAACCATTGCCAGTTTCACCATGCCAGAGCTCCTTCTCACCCCAGGACAACCACTCTTGACTGAGATCCAGATCAGTTGCTGAATTCCCCCAGGGTCTTTAGGCCAAGTACTACAAGAGCAGATGCTATTGCCACAGTTGCTGCTACCAACCTGGGATTGGGGCTGTGGTGAGACTGCTCCCTTATCACCTAGGTGAAAGAGCTTTATTACTGATCTTTGAAGCTGTTTTTGGTGTTTGTGCGTTGAGAAATCTGGGAACCACAGTGGCTATCCATGATTCTGCTCTCTGAAGCTTGCTCCAGTCCTCTTCATGGTACATGGCCCAGGCTTGATTGCACTTAGATCTGAGGCTAGTGTGATCAATCTTTCCTTTCAGTCTTCCAGGATGTGTTGGGCTGGAAATCTGTTTCACTATGTCAATTTATGGCTTCTGCTGTACTAGAATTTATTTAGAGTCATTTTTTACAGGTATTTTATGGGCTGTGGGGGGACAGCTAGGGCAAGTCTGTCTTTCTACTCTATCATGTTGGCTCCATTCCCCCACTACTTCTTAACATGCCTATTCACTCAATGGATGTTACCTCCTTCTAAGTGAGTTCCTGAATCCAAGGTCTCCCATAGCATCCTGGGCCATCTCCAGTCATCCTGATGAATGTCTGGTCACTGGAACCAGATAGCTTAGAAGGAGAAAGTGAGGTTGGTGATAATGCATAGCCTTCCCTCACTCAAAACAAAGTCAAGTACAAGTCATGTCACCATTTCTCTGACAACAAGGTCTTTTTCAAAAAGGAAGGATGAACCCAGATGAATTTATCTAAGATTCAGTAAACTAGCCCCATGGGTTATCTGAAATCTCCTTCCCTCACCTCAAGTTCATGTTTTAGAAAGTAGATAACAAATCATGATACATATGAATGTGAGATATTTGTTCTCAGAAATCATAAATCTTCAACCTATTTTCATTTACCTTCTACTTTTCTGCACAATTAGAATTACTGTGAATAATAATAGTAAAAATAATTTTTCCATATTATTTTCAAGGTTTATATACCTAATAACTATAATTGGACATTTGTGTAGTGATTTCTTTCTTGCTTGCTTGTATTTTTATCCCTCACACTTAGTATAGTGACTGATTTCATGATGTTGTTCAGTTACTTCAGTCATGTGTGACTCTTCATGATGACATTCAGGGTACCTATTTATTAAGCATTTAATAAATGATTTTTGGCTTTCCTTCATGATTATGAACTTGGATTTCACATCAACTCCCTCATCCATTCAAGAATTTCTTTTGCCCCAGAGTCTGGGAGATGATACTTGGTAGGTAATAGAGGTAGAGTGAAACATTTCCTCATCACTCAGATATTCAGGACTGTTTCAAATCTGTCACAGAATTTTGAGGTATTCTGCATTTATGGAGTATATGAAGCCAAATGGGTGACCAGAGAAGTGACAAAACAGTATATGGGCTTACAATACCCGGTGTTTTTCTCCTTCTCATTTTTCCAGTTGATTTGATCTGTTGATCATGATTATAACTCATTATTCCTCCTTAATCCGGCAAGCCCTGATGATAGCATTGATACTTGACCTAGAACCAGAGCAGTGAACTAATTCACTAGGATTCAGAAAGCCAAGTTCAAATTGGGTGTAGTATCAAAGCAATTTCCAAAAGCTTCAGTGCCTGATGATTAGTCCAGAGCATTTTGTTTTGACCTTTGTAATTCAATACCTTCATCGCTTTCTCTTTTCCAAATCTCGTCCTGAAGAAAGGTGCTTTCACCTTTGCTTTCACTCTCCTAAATCCAGATCTGAAGAAAGGCCCTAGCCCAGAGCAAAGTGTTTCTCTCATGAATTCCCTTTTCTATTACCTTTGGAAATGGGTTTGGGAAAAGGTTTTCAGGGACTGTTGGACAAAATTGAGTGGTCTGTGAGAGAAATGTATTTGGCAATTTGATGTTAGTTTTATTGTGTTTAATAAATTCTGTGGCCGCAGTTGATTGCCTTTTCAATGATAATATAGTCAAAATTGAGTTAAGAGCTTTCCTACAGGTAGTGTGATAGCTAAAACTAGAGATTTCCATATTTTAATAATCTTGAGATATATTATATCATACCCTAGATTCATTCAGAACCCAGATCAGAAAAGGTTTCATTCCTTAAAGGGTTTTCAAAGCTAGCAACCTGGCAGTGTTGACTGCTTATGCATACACCTAGACATAAATCTTTTTGGGTTTTGCCTCGTAAAGAATCTTGACAAGGGCACTAGTGCTAAAAGGACTAGAATTTAAGAATACCTCTAAGGATCAGGCTGTGTCAACTGACAAAGTGTTTTTTTCTTTATCCTAAGGTATGAAAAAAATAGAGATAGAACGCAAAATTGCATTTCAAAGTGAAAATATATTACAAATTTTCACATCAGTTGACACACCTGGTTCTTATAGAACTAAGTCTATGGTAGGAATATCCTTTCATTTTTTATGTCACATAACAAATTAAATTTATTTAATGGCAAATGGTAAAGTGATACCTCACCCCCCCCCCTTTCTTTTTGTAGGCACGTAAACCAGTGTGAATTGCTGCTCATAATTCAGAACACCAAAAGCATATGAAGCTTATACCTTCATCACAGTTGCAGTCTTATGAGATGAATCATGAGCTCCTTGCAGGAGGTAATATTTTATTTTTTATTTTAGTAATCTCAGTATCCAGCACATTTTTGGCACATAGTAGATATTTAAATGTTGTTATTGTTGCTAATGAAGGAATGGATGAATGATGTAAGTAGAGTGAATATTCTTATCACAACTTTATAGATGAAGAAACTGAGATTCAGGGAACATAAATAACTTACCTAGGACATAAAGATATATTACAGCTCTGGGACTTAAAACCAAATTATTAACTGATTCCAAATCTCATTGTTCTTTTTACCATGCCATAATTTTGATGACCCAAACATCTTCCAGAATTTTAATCGTAAAGAAAGATGTCAGCATATTAAACAGTATGACAAAAACTCAATTAATCAAATCTCATTGTTCCTCAAATATTATAATTAAACACAATTATGCAGCATTAAAAAATTGCATTCTGTGACATAGGCATGTTTAAGGTAGGTGCTGTGGAATTGTTCTTTTTTGTTATAATTGGTCAAATCTATTTAAAATTTTGGCTTTCCTGCTCTTGAGAAAATAAATATTAGCCTACATGCATTACAGAAATGAATATAGAAATTTTTTTCTCAGAACAGAAATCTTGATAAGTAAATTTAAACATTTTATTTTCAGTAGGATGATCAACAGAAGTTAAAGGCCTTGGCTAAAAAATGAATGGGCTAGCAGGGCTTAAAAAAAAAAAGACTTATTAAGAATGATAGTCATTCACATAAAGTCCAACATGACAGAAGAAAATGGAAATTACTGGAACAAAAGAAAACAAAAACTATCTGATTCCTAAAGGTTTAATCTTACTTTAGTTTTTCCTCCAATAAAGACTGGGAGATTCTGCTGTGAGGTGCCACTTCCCAGAAAGAGTTGGTTGAAATGAAGCTACAATTAATTCGTAGCCAAACTTCTTCTCCAGTTTTGAGGTATTTACTTTGGAAGGTGTAAAAAGATTAATGATCCAAAGGTTATTTTCAACATATTACGCTTCTCTTGTAAGAAGAGGTAGATTGTGTTGAGTCAAGGAGATTGAATAACTGGATGTAGCATACAATTTTATAGAAGGTCCAGAAAGTCAATATTCTACCTATATCTTTGAGATTTCAAATTACTTAAACTACGAATTGCAAAGAAATAAAATAGGGAAAAAAGAACAACGAGAACCTGAACATATTTCATCTTTCAGAATCATAGAGGTAAATAATATCTGCTTACTGAAAGATAGAAAGAGTTTATTTTCAAATGGATTAAATTATATACATGTGTACATATTTGTGAATGTTTATATTCACAAGTAGGTATATAAACATGCATACACATGTGTAAATATGTATGTTATATATAATATATAAATACACACATATGTGTGTATGCACACATACACACAGATAGATGAATACATATTTAACTACTATACAACTTGCTAATCTTCCCAGAAGTGAAGGATAATTAATTAAATATTCAGGGTTTTATTTATACTGCTATTGTGAAGGATAATTACTTATTATTTAAAGTGAGTGTTTATATGTTAAATCTGATTTTCAATAAGATAGAATATTGGCTAAGTTTGAATTCACATTTTAAAATAGGCATGGCATTCAATGAAATTAATGAATGAACTGCAGCAAAATATATTAATACAAAGAATTATTTTTAATTTCAAATATATAAATAAGTCCCTAGCTAATGCATCATTCACTCCTGGTATGCTTGGGGAAGGTCCTAAGCTAATGATTTCATTTGTCCAGAGTTAATCAGAAAACAATGCAGATTATATGGATTGTTATAGTCACACCCACTGTTAAGCGGAGATGGAGGTCAAATCCAGGTCTCCTGACTCTGAAGTTAGATTGCCATTCAACATGTAATTTTTCCATCTGTGCTTTAATAAAACAAATTGTTTTTTGTTGATATTATTTTGACAATCGTAAGTCTCAGGCTAATATAGTAGTATTGATTCATATAATCCAAAATATAATCCCCAAATCACTCGTGTTTTTCTAGTGGAATGAATTGTTTTTACTCCATAAAATTTGTCTTCTTACTTGCTATTTTCTTAGCTTAATATTTTGATAAAATTTTCATTCTTTGAGTACATGGCAACCAACGATGAAAGGAAGTAACTTATTTGTGCTGTTCAGTTAGGGATTAAAATTTACTACAGAAATCCACATGTGGGCAATCAATATTAGACTCCAACAACTATAATTAGTAGCCTGGGCCTATGTTAACATTTGTTTCCTGTCTTAATGGTTTGCTCAGTGAACTGACATCTGGGGTCTTAATTAGGGACTATTAGGACATAAAAAGACTGTTCTAATTCCCAATAATTAGCCTGGGGAACAGAAATGTAACCACAACTATAATTTATTATTTTACCAAGTTTTAGAAATGCTGACTTCTACGTATTTAATGAAGACTCACGCCATTAACTAAATAAACCATTAGGTATGAAACAGTAAATAGAGACAATCTACTTATTTATTGATAGGCATTAGAAATTAAAATAAAATGTAATTAGCAAACTAGTCAATTGCATTTATCATTTTAATTCAAAGGTTAAATGTTTATAGAACAATGGGTTTCCTCCTTGATTAAAACTGCTAGCATAAAAAGTATATTTGCCAAGCAATATTTATAGTGTAATACACACACAGACATCCTGACATTTAAATGTCTTTGCTCAGTGCAAATATGCCTATATTTCTAAGGGATATAAACAAGGCAGGACTCCTTAAGTTAAACTTCAATTCAATCCAATAAGTAATTTTTAGGACACTGACACATAGACTTATTGTGACCTCACATTATCCAAACAACATATTTACAGGATCAGTTTGAGATAATATCAAAGCCTGAGCTCTTGGCTAATCAATGTTCTATTCTCCCATGACCTATCCCCATTGCTAATATTTCAAAACTACATACTGGGTTGTCCCAACCTTCAATCTTCTTGGCTCCTCTAATGAGAAGGAAGTCACGCACACAGCATACATGATAATGTTTTGATCTAAAAATTTGTTATCTAATCTTAAGAGCACATTCACTGCCATTTGACTATTTTTTTATCTTTTTAGAGTTTCCACCATAATTTATATCCCTGCTATTCCAAAACTTTTCTCTCCTTATGGATGCTATGTCAACTGCTATTCAGTAGTTCACTCCTCTCTGCTACCCCATACCTCACAATCTCTTAATTCTAACTTCTATTGGCTTTGGCTTTGCTATAGTTGCTGAAGACAATGTGGTTCTTCCTTTTACCAAAGACCACTCCTCTTTTTATTCTATCTCTTCTTGGAGCCATAACCATTGATTATTACCATTCTATTCTAACATATTCAACCTCTCCCTATTTACTGGCACCTTGCCAAGAAATATGTTCAAATATTTCCCATCCAAAAATAAAATTTAGTTATATTTTTCTCTGCCAACCTTTGAAGCTATCTTCCTTTTAACAGCCAAGCATCTGGAAGGTTGTCTACACTCACTAATTCTGTTTCCTTAGCCTATACTCAATTTTCAATATTCATAGTCTTTATTTTTAATGCCACATTGAATGTTGCTCTCCAAAATGTCAATAACAATCACTTACCTGCTAAATCCGATGATTTTTTTGAATGCCTTATCCTACTTGACTCTTCTTCAGATTCTGACACTACTAATCAGTCACTGTTACTGCGTACACTCTCTTGCAATAGCTTCTGTGATGCTGCTATTTTCGGTAATTTTCAATAATTTCTGACTTTTTATGACCCCATTTGGGGATATCTTGAATTGTCCTTCTCCAGGTCATTTTACAGGTGAGAAGGCAAACAAGGTTAAAAAACTTACCAAGGGTCACAAAACTAATAAGTTTCTAAGTCCAGACTTGTACTCAGGAAGATGACTCCTAACCTGGCATTCTATCCATGTGTCACCTATGTGCCACCTACCAACCCTTCTTTGATATTTCCCTCCTATTCATCTGAGCACTTCTTCTCCATGTTCTTTGCTAGATTATCCAACTTCTGTCCAAGTAGTTATGTTTGGATATTTTATACAACATTTTATTTTCTTTGCTCTCTATATACTCTGCTTTGTTCATTGAAGAAGCAAGATAGTATAGTGGAAAATGTCTGAATTTGGAATAACATGACCTGTATTTGTAACCCAGCTTTGCAAATTACACCTTGCATGCTTGTATGCAAGTCAATTAATTTATCTTTTCCTCATTTTTGTTATCAATTAAAAAATAGATTTGAACTAGACAATATCAAAAGTATCTTTTTTCTGTATATCTTCTTTGATTTCATCAGTTTTGATTGTTGAACTTATCCATTCTACCAAGATGATTAATATACATGCACACACTCATACACACACACACACACACACTTTCTTAATCTTCAGTTCTCATGAGTCCCAGACTCATTAAATGACAGAATTTCAAGATTGGAAGCAATTTAGTCCAAATCATAACTAAGAAAGTATCCTCTCTTCATTTTAACATGTGGTCATCTAGCCTTTGCTTGAATACTTGAAAGGTAACTTCCTTCCAAGGCAATACATTTTTTAATAGTACTAATTTTGAGAAAATGTGTCCTTCAGGTGGAACTCAGTAGTATAGAGAAAGCACTACAGTTAAGTTCTCCCAATATTCCCTTCTAAATAACTTTAAAATAATGCTTTAAATCCAATTCGGGAGTGGTGAAGGACAAAAGGTCAGAGTGAGACATTTTCCAGCCCAACGGAACACAGAAAGTAGGAAGAAGAGGTTTGTGACATTTGGGTATCGGCTATCCTGTAGCATCATGCATGGTTGCAATGCCAGCTGTGGGCCTTGAAATTGGCAACAGCAGTAGCAGCAGATTTGGGAGTCTCTCAAACCAGAGGGAATAAGAGAGTTGTTCAACTGATCAGAAAGAGATTACAAGGAAAATCTGTATTAGTACTGAGATCAGGACAGGGCTATTTGGCAGTTCTTGCCTATATTCATTTTTTGGGTCACAGGTTTAGGAAGGAGAGAAGCTCTTGCGGTCACAAGGGAACAGGGGCAGTGAAAACCAGTATCACACATGGTATAAAAGAACAGTGGACCTGAGGAGCAATAATGCTTTCACTTAGAAGGGAATAGGGCTCTGACACAGAACCCTATAACCTTGGGAGCACTGAAGACTTCCCCAGAAGTAAGTCTGAAAATAACAGTATGAAAAACTGTAAAGCTTCAGAAAGTATCCACCACTGCCCCACCCAGAAAATGATCTAAATTTCAACATAAAGTTCAGAGTTAATAAATAGCCTGGAAAGAAGAACAAACAGCAGCAACAAAAAGAACCACAAACTCATAGGAAGAAAATGAGATTAAAACAGCTACTAGCAAGGCTTCAAAAGAAAAAAGAAAGATTAACTTGACCCAAGCCCAACAAGAATGCTTGGAAGAGCTAAAAATGACTTTTTAAAAATTAATTTTATTTATTTTCAGTATTCTTCAATCACTACCATATAACTTAGATTATTATTTTTCCCTCACTCCCCACTACCTCCCCACTCTCTCCCCCAGATGGCATGCAATTTTATATAGGTTCTACACATACATTCCTATTCAATAAATTTTCACTATGGTCATGCTGTGTAGAAGAATTAAAATGAATAGGAGAAATAATATAACAAACCAAAACGTAACACATGCACACACACAACGATCAGCTACATTCTGCAATTGAATTTCATAGTTCTTTTCTGGATGAGGAAGGCGTATTGCCTTAGAAGATAATTGGGAATTTTTTTTTAAGTCCTTGCATTACTACGAAGTTCAAAGTACACAAGAAAGAAACTCTCACACATCGTGGTTGTTGCTGTGCACTTTATTCTTGCAAAAAGTATCTTGTAGTTGTTTTCATATAGTCCCTGGGTTTGTTTTGGCGGGTAAACTCTCAAATTTTTTATAGGATTTACCTTAGCTTTAAATGGGATTTCTCCTGCATCAGATCAAGTCTTTCCAGCCTCTCTGAAGTCTTCCTGTTCATCATTTCTTATAGCATTAGTATTCCATTACATTTATATACCATAATTTATTCAGCCATTCCCAAATTGATGGGATCCTCTTGGTTTCCGGTTTTGGGCCACCACAAAGAGTGCTGCTATAAATATCTTTGTACATGTGAGACTCTTCCATTTTTATGATCTCTTGAAGATACAGTCCTAGAAGCAATAATGCTGTGTCAAAGGGTATGCATATTTTTGTAGCCCTTTGAGCATAGTTTCAAATTGCTTTCCAGAATGGTTGAATCAGCTCACAGCTCCACTAACAGCTCCAACTCTCCCACATCTACTCTGACATTTATCATCTTCCCTTTCTGTCATGTTTGCCAATCTGATAGGTGTAATGTGGTACCTCCGAGTTGTTTTGATTTGCATCTCTCTAATCAAAAGTGATTTAGAGAACTTTTTTTTTGATATGACTATAGATATCTTTAATTTGTTCCTCGGAAAACTGCCTATTCATATTCTTTGACCATTTATCAATTGGGGAAAGACTTGAATTTTTGTACATTTGACTCAATTCTCTACATATTCTAGAAATGAGGCCTTTATTACTGATATTAGCTGTAAAAATTCTTTCCCAGTTTTCTACATCCATCTGAATTTTGGTTGCATTGAGTTTGGTTATGCAAACCTTCTCAGTTTAATGTAATAAAAAAATTATCCAACTTGTATCTCATAATGCTTTCTATCTCTTCTTTAGTAAAAGTTCTTCCATTCTCCATAAATCTGATAAATACACTATTATTTGGTCCACCAATTTGTCCACAGTATCACTCTTTATACCTGGATAGTGTACTCATTTGGATTTTATTCTTGTGTACCGTGTCAGGCATTGGTCTAAGCTTAGTTTTTGCCATACTGTTATCCATTTTTCCCAGCAATTTTTGTCGGACAGTGACTACTTATCCCAGAAGGTGGGGTCCTTGGGTTTGTCAAACAGTAGATTGCTACATTCATTGTCTACTGTATCTTGAGTACTTAGAATATTCCACTTGTCTCTTCTGTTTCTTAGCCAGTACCAAGTGGGTTGGATAATTGATGCTTTACAATACAATTTGAGATCTGGTAGCACTAGGCCACCTTCCCTAGCATTTCTTTTCATTAGTCTCCTTGATATTTTAGATATTTTATTCTTCCAGAAGAATTTTGATACTATTTTTCCAGCTCTAGAAAATAATTGTCTGAAAGTTTATTTGGTATGATACTATATAAATAAATTAATTTAGGTAAAATTTTCATTTTTATTATATTCCTTGACCTACCCACAAGCAATTGATGTTTTTTCCACTTACTAATATCTGACTTTATTCTTGCAAAAAGTATCTTGTAGTTGTTTTCATATAGTCCCTGGGTTTGTTTTGGCGGGTAAACTCTCAAATTTTTTATAGGATTTACCCTAGCTTTAAATGGGATTTCTCTTTCTATCTCTTGCTGTTGGGTTTTGTTAGTAATCTATAGAAATGTAGAAGAATTGTGTGGATTTATTTTGTAATGTGAAACTTTGCCTGAGTTGTTTATTATTTCAAGAAGTTTTTTATTTGAATCTCTGGGATTTTCTAAGTATATCATCATATCATCTGCAAAGAGTAATAACTTAGTTTCTACCTTGCCTAATTCCTTCAATTTCTTTATCTTGTCTAATTGTTATAGTTAATATTTCTAGAACCATATTGAATAATAGTGGTGATAATGGACATCCTTGATTCATGCCTGATCTTATTAGAAATGCATCTAGCTTGTCTCCATTGCATATAGTATTTGCTGAAGGTTTTAGGTAGATACTGCTTATCATTTTGTGGTAAGTTCTCTTTACTCTTATGCTCTCCAATGTTTTTAATAGGAATGAGTGCTGTATTTTTTCAAAAGTTTTTCTGCATCTATTGAGATAATTGTGATTTCTGTTAGTTTTGTTTTTGATATGATTAATAATGCTAATAGTATTCATAATATTTATCCAGCCCTGCACTCCTGGTATGAATCCTACCTGATCATAATGTATTATTCTCATGATAAGTTGTTGTATTTGTTTTGCTAAAAATCTTATTTAAAATGTTTGCATAGAGAAATTGGTCTATAATTTTCTTTCTCTGTTTTGTCTCCCCCTGGTTTAGATATCAAAACCATATTTGCATCATAGAAGAATTTGGGAGTACTCCTTTTCCCCCAGTTTTCCCAAATAGTCTATATAACATTGGAATTAACTGTTCTTTAAATGTTTTATAGAATTAATTTGTAAATCCTTCTGGCCCTGGAGAGTTTTTTCTTAGGGAGTTCTTTGATGGCTTGTTCAATTTCTCTTTTCTGAGATGGGGTTGTTAATCTGAGCAATTTGTATTTTTTAAAATACTCATCCATCTTATTTAGAACGTCAAATTTATGAGCATAATGTTGGGCAAAGTAATTTCTAATTATTGTTTTAATTTCCTCCTCATTGGAGGTAAGCTCACCCCTTTCACTTTTGATGTTGGCAATTTGGTTTTCTTCTTTCTTTTTTCAAATTAAATTGACCAAAGGTTTATCAATTTTATTAGTTTTTTTTTTTCACAAAACCCACTATCAGTTCATTTATTAGTTCAATAGTGTTCTTAACTTCAATTTTACTGATCTCTTCTTTGGTTTTCAGTATTTGGTATTTGCTTGGAGATTTTCAAATTGTGCTTTTTCTAGGTTTTTCAGCTGCATGCCCAAATCTTTGATCCCCTCTTTCTCCATTTAATTCATATAGACATTCAAAGATACAAAACTTCCCCTAAGAACTGCTTTAGTAGTATCCCATAAAATTTGTTAAGTTGTCTCGTTATTGTCATTCTCTTGAATGAAACTATTGATTTTTTCTATGATTTGTGGATTTACCCACTCCTTCTTTAGGATTAGATTATTTAGTTTCCAATTGATTTTTGGTTCATCTTTCCATGGCCTTTTATTACATATACTTTTTATTGCATTATGATCTGAGAAGGATGTAATGGCTATCTCTGCCTTTCTGCACTGGATTGTGAGACTTTTTATGTCCTAGAATATGGTCCTTCATGATTTCTTGGAAGATATTATGTGGATTTTTTTTAATTTTGGCTTTCTGGTAGGCCAATAATTCTTAAATTTTCTCTCCTGGATCTATTTTCCAGGTCAGTTGTTTTTCCAAGTAAACATTTTACATTTTCTTCTATCTTTTCATTCATTAGATTTTGTTTGACTGATTCTTGATGTCTCATAGAGTCATTAGCTTCTACTTGTCTGGTTCTAATTTTCATCAAATAGTTTCTTCAGTTAATTTTTGCATCTTCTTTTCCATCTGTCCAATTATTTCTTTAAAGGAATTATGTTCTCCAGTAAGTTTTTGAACTTTTTTTTTCTCCATTTGCTCAATTTTTCTTTTAAAAGAGCTGTTCTCATCAGTGAATTCTTTTTTCATACTTTTAAAATCATTGGCCATTTTTTCTTCTATTTCCTTCTTCAGTTGTTCCAGGAGTGCTCCTATGCATACAAGCAGTTCACAGTCCCTTCTAAAGTTTCAAATGGGAGTACAGCCTCAATACTGATCTCCTTGGTATTCATGTTGTTGTCCTTGTCCCCATAGAAAGATTTTACGATCTTTTCCCTCCTCCTTTGCTTGTTGCTCATGATGGTGAGATTTTGCGTGTTGTGGCCTCTGGTTCTTTCAATTGGAAAACTTGTGGGATAACTTCCTGGATAACTTGTTGCTGAGCTGTTAGTGTAAGAAAGGTAAGGGCAAGTGGCCTTTGTTTTTCCTTTCGTTTTGTGTTTTTTTGGCTTAGACCTGGGGCTAGTTTGTAAGTGTGTGGTAGGAGATCTCCTCAGCTGAGATAGAGCAGAGGCAAGCTTAGTTCACACCTGGGCCCTAGTGTGAATTTCCACCTTCCCTGGGGCTCCTCTCCTTCTTGTTAGCCTCTGCCACAGAAAGAGGAATCCCCCTTCACTATTTTCCTAGCCTCAGGTGCTGCAAGATTGCTTGCCCCTTCAGTTGTTCCCACTGATCCACTGGGGAAATATTTTGTGGTTCTTTCAAGGTCAGTAAGGAGAGGGGGAAAGAGTATTTACTAATCACTCCGCCATTTTGGCTCTCAGATCAAGTAGGTGAGTTACACACAAAATCTGTGGGCTGAATGTCTTGGGAGCAGCTGCAGCTGATACCTGGGATTCAGCAGCTGTCACTCACTGGGCTCCACTGTTCTTCTTGTCTGGGCTGCTACTCTACCTTTCCACCATGCTGCTGCTACCTGAGGCTGCCCTGGGGGATTCTTGCTAGGTCACGCTGCTGAGGACACATTGTGTTGTGTGCTATGGGCTCCCCTCTGTGAAACGGATCCTTCCTGTTGATCTTCCAGTCTGTCCTGGTCTGTGAATTTGCCACAATCTGTCTCCTATTGGATTCTGCACCTACAAAATTTAGTAAGATTCTCTTTTTAGAGGTATCTGGAGGAGTTTGTCTAAGAGCTTAGGTGAGTAGTTGCTCTCATTCGCATCTTGGCTCTGCAAAAGAAAATAAGAAAGAGAAATCATAGTGAAGGGAAAATTATGAAAAGACAGTTAAGAGCTTGGTAAAAGAAAAAGAGGCCCAAAATAATACAGGAAGTAACAAGATAAAGATGGTCAAAAGGTAAAAAGACATCCAAAATATTACAAATGCAAGGTGAAATAAACTTTAGAATTGGCAAAGGGGAAGCTAATAACATTTTGAGACATCAATAAGCATAATAAAGTCAAAAGAATACAAAAATTACTAAAATGTGAAACATACCATAGATGGAAAATAGATCCAGGAGAGACAATTTAAAAATTATTGGACTACCTGAAAGTCATGATCAAAAAAAGAGCCGACACATCATCTTCCATGAAATTATTAAGGAAAACTGCCCTGATATTCTAGAACCAGAGGGCAAAATAAGTATTGAAAGAATCCATCAATCACCGCCTGAAAGAGATCCAAAAAGAGAAACTCCTAGGAACTTTGTGGCCAAATTCCAGAATTCCCAAGTCAAGGAGAAAATATTGCAAGCAGCTAGAAAGAAACAATTCCAGTATTGTGGAAATACAATCAGGATAACTCAAGATCTAGCAGCTTCTACATTAAGGGATCGAAGGGTGTGGAATAGGATATTCCAGAAGTCAAAGGAACTAGGACTCAAACCAAGAATCACCTACCCAGCTAAACTGAGTATAATACTTCAGGGGAAAATATGATCTTTCAATGAAACAGAGGACTTTCAAACATTCTTGATGGAAAGACCAGAGCTGAAAAGAAAATTTGACTTTCAAACACAAGAATGAGAAGAAGCATGAAAAAGGAAACAGCAAAGAGAAGTCATAAGGGACTTACCAAAAGTGAACTGTTTACATTCCTACATGGAAAGACAATATTTGTAACTCTTAAAATTTTTCAGTATCTGGGTGGTTGGTGGGACCACACACACACACACGTACAAGCGTGCACACACACACATACACACACATGTACACGCATGCACGCACACACACATACACACATGCCCGCACACACATAGAGTACAGAGTGGATTGAATAGGATGGGACCATATCTTAAAAGAAATTAAGGTAAATGGTGAGAGAGAAATGTAGTAGGAGGAAAGAGGGTGAAATGGAATGGGGTAAATTATCTCTCATTCAAGAAGCAAGCAGGAGACTTTTTAGTGGAGTGAAAAAGAGGAGAGCTGAGAAAAAAACAAGAAGTTTACCCTCCTCATATTCGACTACAGGAAGAAATAAAATCCACACTCATTTTGGTATGAAAACCTATCTTACAATACAGGAAAGTGGGGGAGAAGGAGATAAGCAAGGGGGGGGGGGATGATGGAAGGGAGGGCAATGGGAGGAAGGAGCAATTTGAAGTCAACACTCGGGGAGGGACAGGATCAAAAGACAGAATAGAAACAATGGAGGGCAGGATAGGATGGAGGGAAATATAGTTAGTCTTACACAACATGACTATTATGGAAGTCATTTGCAAAACTACACAGATAGGGCCTATATTGAATTGCCTGCCTTCCCAAAGGGAATGGGTGGGGAGGGAGGGATGGGGAGAATTTGGAACTCAAGTTTTAGGAACAACTGTTTAGTATTGTTCTCGCTACTAGGAAATAAGAAATACAGTTAATGGGGAATAGAAAGTCATCTGGCCCTACAGGACAAAAGAGAAGATGGGGACAAGAGCAGGGCAGGATGATAGAAGAGAGGGCAGATTGGTGATAGGGAAAATTAGATTGCTCGGTGTATTGGGGTGGGGGAGGGGCTAAAAGGGGAGAAAATTTGGAACCCAAAATTTTGTGAAAATGAATGTATAAAGTTAAATAAACAAATTTTTATTACAAAAAAAAGAGTCTAGACTTCATATTTGAAGAAAGGATCAAGGAAAACTGCCCTGTTATTCTGAAACTGGAGGGTAAAAAAAGAAATTGAACCAATACAAAAATCACCTGCTAAAAGAGAACCCAAATGAAAATGACAAAAAAATATTATAACTGAATTCCATAATTCTCAGATCAAGGACAAAATGCTGGAACCAGGTAGAAAAACAGAGCTAGTCAGAATCACACACTATTTAGCACCTTGTACATTAAAGGATAGCAAGACATTAAATATGACGTTTTATCTGGCAAAGGAGATAGGATGACAAACAAGAATAACCTATCCAGGTAAACTGAGTATAACCATTTAGGGAGAAGCATAGAAATGAAGTGAAACTGAGTACTGTTAAGCTTTTCTGATGAAAAGATCAGAGGGGAATAAAAAATTTGACATGTAAAGACAAGACTTAGGAGAAGCACAACAAAGGAAATAAAAAAGAAAAGTCATAAGGAATTTAACAGGGCTAAAACATTTACATGAAAGTTTGGAGGATGATACTTCTAACTCCTAAAAAAGTTCTATCTTTATTTGGACAATTAGCCAAAGTGTGTAATGACAGAGTGTATGAGTGTGTATTGACGGTGATAGGATGATATTTTTAAAAAAGAAGTGAGAAAAAGGGGTGTACTGGAAGAAGGGGAAAGGGAAATATACAATGGGATAAATTATCTCATAAAAGATGTGATAAGTTTTTTATTGTGGAGGGGTAGTTGGTAGCATGTGGTAGACAATGTTTGAATATTAATCTCTTCAGAATTTGATCAAATGGGAAATAACACAATCATATGGGTATAGAAGTCTATCTCACCCTACAGGAGAGTAAAAACAGGGAGGGAATACACATTTGGGGGGGACACTGATAGAAGAGAGGGCAGTGAAGGGGAGGTGTTGGTCAGAAGCCAAGCACTGGTGAGGACTGAAGTGGTGAAAGGAAAGTGAGAGAAAGATAAGAAGGGGAGAAAAACTGGAAGGAAGGAAGTAACAGTAGTAATTATAAATGTAAGCATGAATGTGAATATATGTGTATTGGAGCGTAAAAACTTTACAACAGAATGTAGAAGAAACAGAAGTATTACATTTTCTGATCACAAAGCAACAAAATTATATTAAACAAAGGGCTATGGAAATAGATTAAAATTATTGAAAACAAAATAATTAATTACTTTTTAAAATTTATTTATTTATTTAACTTTTTACATTCATTTTCACAAAATTTTGGGTTCCAAATTTTCTCCCCTTTTATCACTTCCCCCCACCCCAATACACTGAGCAATCTAATTTTCCCTATCTCCAATCTGCCCTCTCTTCTGTCATCCCTCCCTTCTCTTGTCCCCATCTTCTCTTTTGTCCTGTATGGCCAGATGACTTTCTACTCCCCATTAACTGTGTTTCTTATTTCCTAGTAGCAACAACAATACTCAACAGTTGTTCCTAAAACTTTGAGTTCCAAATTCTCCCCATCCCTCCCTCCCCACCCATTGCCTTTGGGAAGGCAGGCAATTCAATATAGGCCATATCTGTGTAGTTTTGCAAATGACTTCTATAACAGTTGTGTTGTGTAAGACTAACTGAATTACCCTCCATCCTATCCTGCCCCTCATTGTTTCTATTCTGTCTTTTGATCCTGTCCCTCCCCGAGTGTTGACTTCAAATTGCTCCCTCCTCCCATTGCCCTCCCTTCCATCATCCCCCCCCCCCCTTGCTTATCTCCTTCTCCCCCACTTTCCTGTACTGTAAGATAGGTTTGCATATCAAAATGAGAGTGCATTTTATTTGTTCCTTTAGTCAAATTTGATGAGGGTAAACTTCTTGTTTTTCCTCTCAGCTCTCCTCTTTTTCCCTCCATTAAAAACTCTCCTGCTTGCCTCTTAAATGACATATAATTTACCCCATTCCATTTCACCCTCTTTCCTCCTCCTACCTTTCTCTCTCACCATTCACCTTAATTTCTTTTAAGATATGGTCCCAACCTATTCAATTCACTGTGCTCTGTCTCTGTA
Organism: Bettongia penicillata ogilbyi; assembly: GCA_023548195.1. Taxonomy (NCBI): domain Eukaryota; kingdom Metazoa; phylum Chordata; class Mammalia; order Diprotodontia; family Potoroidae; genus Bettongia; species Bettongia penicillata. Next base: position 4,446,163 of record JAJHZJ010000040.1, read on the forward strand.
TGTGCGTGCATGTGTATATGTCTGTGTGCGTGTACGTGTGTGTGTGTGTGTGATCCCACCAACTACCCAGGTACTGAAAAGTTTTAAGAGTTACAAATATTGTCTTTCCATGTAGGAATGTAAACAGTTCACTTTTGGTAAGTCCCTTATGTCTTCTCTTTGCTGTTTACTTTTTCATGCTTCTTTCATTCTTGTGTTTGAAAGTCAAATTTTCTTTTCAGCTCTGGTCTTTTCATCAAGAATGCTTGAAAGTCCTCTGTTTCATTGAAAGACCATATTTTCCCCTGAAGTATTATACTCAGTTTTGCTGGGTAGGTGATTCTTGGTTTGAGTCCTAGTTCCTTTGACTTCTGGAATATCCTATTCCATGCCCTTTCATCCCTTAATGTAGAAGCTGCTAGATCTTGAGTTATCCTGATTGTATTTCCACAATACTGGAATTGTTTCTTTCTAGCTGTTTGCAATATTTTCTCCTTGACCTGGGAATTCTGGAATTTGGCCACAAAGTTCCTAGGAGTTTCTCTTTTTGGATCTCTTTCAGGTGGTGATTGATGGATTCTTTCAATACTTATTTTGCCCTCTGGTTGTAGAATGTCAGGGCAGTTTTCCTTGATAATTTCATGGAAGATGATGTGTCAGCTCTTTTTTTGATCATGACTTTCAGGTAGTCCCATAATTTTTAAATTGTCTCTCCTGGATCTATTTTCCAGGTCAGTTGTTTTGCCCATGAGATATTTCACATTCTCTTCCATTTTTTCATTCTTTTAGTTTTGTTTTGTGATTTCTTTGTTTCTCAGAAAGTCATTAAACTCCATCTGGTCCATTTTAATTTTGAGAGAATTATTCTCTTCAGTGAGCTTTTGAACCTCTTTTTCCATTTGGCTCATTCTGCTTTTGAAAGCATTCTTCTCCTCATTGGCTTTTTGAACCTCTTTTGCCAATTGAGTGAGCCTATTTTTCAAGGTGTTATTTTCTTCAGCATTTTTTTGGGTCTCCTTTAGCAAGGTATTGACCCGTTTTTCATGCTTTTCTTGCATCTCTCTCATTTCTCTTCCCAGTTTTTCCTCCACCTGTCTAACTTGCTTTTCAAAATCCTTTTTGAGCTCTTCCAAGGCCTGAGCCCACCCGACATCCCCCTTGGATGTCTGGGATACAGAGGCCCTGCCCTCTACATGTTTCCCTGATGGTAAGAATTGTTCCTCATCATCAGAATTGAATGGTGGAAACATCTGTACCCCCTCAAAGTAGCTCTTTATAGTCTTATTTTTCTTCCCTTTTCTAGGCATTTTCCCAGCCAGTTGCTTGATTTCTGAGATTCCTGTCCACCCCCGCCTAGATCCGCCCAAGTAGTGCTTGGGGTCTGAGATTCAAATGGACTTTCTGCGGCAGGCATGGCTGCTATTCAATGTGGGCTTAATTCTTGTGCTGGGGTGGGGAGGGGCGCCTCCCAGGCTGAGTTCCCTCAGGGACTTTATGCAGAGACCTTCAGTAATGGAGCGGGTGGGGGCAGGGCCATCTCTCAGTCTCAGCTCCTTCAGGTGGCTTATGCAGAGACCTTCAGTAATGAAGATCCTGCCTTCTGCTCGGGGCGTCCTGGGTTGCCGCCGCTGCCTCCGCTGCTTCCTGCCCCTGCCTCTGCCTCCACCACTTCCTCCCAAGGGGTCTCAAGCCAGGGAGACACCCTGCTCCCCTCTTGGCCAGCCCAGACGTGTCCCTCACTGACCTGTAGCATCTGTGGGCCGAGAGACCTTCCCGGCCACCAGAGGTTCCGTCCCTGAAGCCTGCTCAGATCAGGTCCTGTGGGGCCGCCCGGCCAGGGCAGCGCTGGGGTGGGGTCCGCTTTCCGGGGCACAACGGACCCTGGGGATGGGTCTCCAGAGCTCTCTGGAACAGACCTCTCTTCCACTGTGTTTCTGCACACCCTGCAGTGATCCAGAACTTGTGGGGAGCTCTTCTTACATTAAATCCATGGGCTGTGGGTTCGGAGCTAGCATATGCGAGTCTTTCTACTCTGCCATCTTGACTCTGCCCCTCAAAATAATCAATTACTAAAGAATAAGTGGAATAAATAATAAATCATAGGAAAAGTATCAATAATTTCATCATAGAGGACAATTATGAGACCACATATCAAAATCCAAGTGATGCAGCCAAGGCAGTACTTTTTCGATCTCTAAATGTTTACATAAAATGGGGAAAGAACAGATAATAAATTGGGCATGCATTGAAAAAAATAGACAAAGAACAAGTCAAAAGTCCTAACTTAAAAAACTAAATTATTAAAAAGGACATCTTGATATATTGGAATGAAAGAAAATTATTGAGGTATCCAATAGATCTATGAGTTTTTCATGAAAAAAATAAAATTGCTAAATTTTATATTAAGAAAGAAAAAAAAACAATATTACTAGTATCAAAAATTAAAAAAGATTAATTCTACACCAATACAGATAAAATTAAAGTAATTATTAGAATCTATTTTGCCCAATTATATGCTGATGAATCTAATTAAATAAAATGGATGAAGAATAATAAAAATGTAAATTGCCTGAATTAGCAGAAGAGGAAATAGAATGTTTTAGTGAACGTATCTTTAAATGAAAACAAAGGTTTTTAAAATCAAAGGAGTAGAGGAGAAATAAGAAAATAAATGATAACAATGCAATAGAATCATGAAAAAATCAAGAGCTCAAAAAGAGGAAAAAATACTGAAAAAAAATATATTCATGAATTCATTAAAGAAAATACGTCCTTTTAAAGCAGATCAGGAAAAAGGGTGGAGGGGAGAAGGATACAAAAATTCACTGAAGAAAAGAAGCCTTTAAAATTGAAAATCACAGGACTACAACAGAACTCGAAGAAAGAGCAGCGCAAGGTCGATAGCAGCTGCAGCAGCTGCTCTGCGGCTATCAACTTGCAGACTGAATGTTTAAAAATCATCTACTTGAACTTCCAAGAGCCAAGATGGCAGAATAAACTGCAACTGCTCTCACTCTTGCTTGTTAACCTTGAGAAAACCAGAGAATATTGCTCCAGGAACAATCCTGTAATAAAAAAACCAGAACCAGTGGTAGACCGTCTTTTAGCTCGTGAGTCTCTGCTTCCTATGTACAAAACACTGTGCTACATGTGTCAAGTTTCAAATAGAAAATTAAGATAGTTCTACTCTCCAGGGACTCATATGCTAACTAGATAAGACATATGAAAGATCTCAACTGTAAATGAGATGGAAAATCCTAGAATACTTAGGGTAACAGCATCAATTTAGTTATTAATACCACTTCCTTCATCATATCAGTTTCTGATGTTGAACTTTTTTTTAATTTAATTTACTTTTATTATTATTTTTTAATGTTCTACAATACTACCTTAAAATTAAGATTTTATCCCCCCCCACACATACTCCCCAGTACCCCTCTCCCTCCTCACGACAGCATACAATTCTGTATAGGTTATACATATACTTTCCTATTGAGTATGATTTCACTATAGTCATACTATATAGTCGAACTAAAATAAATGGAAGAATTCATATAACAAATCAAAACATAATACACGAAAACACACACATACAGACATGATCTGCTACATTCTGCAAATGACTTGCATATTTCTTTCTCTGAGTGTGGAAGGCATTTTGCCTTAGAAGACCACCAATGGTATTTTTTTTTAAATAAGTTCTTGCGTTATGAAGTTCCAAGTCTACCAGAAAAAGCTCTTGCCCACTGTAGTCGTTGCTGTGCACAAAGTTCTCCTGGTTCTGCTCCTTTCACTCAGCATCAGATCATGTAAGTCCTTCCAGTCTTCCCTGAAGTCTTCTTGTTCATCATTTCTAATGACACAGTTGTACTCCATTACATTCATATACCATAATTTCTTCAACCATTCCCCAATTGATGGACATCCCCTTGATCTTCAGTTTTTGGCAACTACAAAGAGTGCTGCTATAAATATTTTTGTAAATGTGGGACACTTTCCCATTTTTATGATCTCTTGGGGATACAGTCCTAGTAGCGATATTGCTGGGTCAAAGGGTATGCACATTTTTGTAGCCCTTTGGGCATAGTTACAAACCACTCTCCAGAATGGTTGGATGAGCTCACAGCTCCGCCAACAATGAATTAGTGTTCCAACTCTCCCACATCCTCTCCAACATTTATCATTTTCCTGTTCTGTCATGTTTGCCAATCTGATAGGTGTGATGTGGTACCTCAGAGTTGTTTTGATTTGCATCTCTCTAATCAATAGTGATTTAGAGCATTTTTTCATATGATTATAGATATCTTTAATTTCTTCCTCTGAAAACTGCCTGTTCATATCCTTTGACCATTTATCAATTGGGGAATGACGTGTATGGTTATACATTTGAGTCAGTTCTCTATATATTCTAGAAATGAGGCCTTTATCCCCGAGCTTGGTCGTAAAATTTTTTTCCCAATTTACTACATCCCTCCGAATTTTGGTTACACTGGGTTTGGCCGTGCAAAAACTTTTCAGTTTAATGTAATCAAAATTATCCATCTTGCATTTCATAATGCTTTCTATAACTTCTTTAGTAAAAATTTCTTCCCTTTTCCAAAAATCTGATAAATACATTATTCCTTGCTCCTCCAGTTTATTCATGGTATCAATCTTTATACATAAATCATGTACCCATTTGGACTTTATTCTTGTGTACGGTGCCAGGCATGGGTCTATGCCTAATATCCGCCACATTGTTAACCAATTTTTCCAGCACTTTTTGTCAAACAGTGAGTTCTTATCCCAGAAGCTGGGGTCTTTGGGTTTATCAAACAGAAGGTTGCTATATTCCTTGCCTACTGTGTCTTGAGTCCCAAGTCTATTCCACTTGTCTACCCTTCTGTTTCTTAGCCAATACCCAGTGGTTTTGATAATTGCTTTATAGTACAATTTGAGGTCTCGTTTAGATTATCGAATTTGTGGACATGAAGTTGGGCAAAGTAATTTCTATGTATCGTTTTAATTTCCTCCTCTTTGGAGGTGAGCTTACCCCTTTCATTTTTAATATTAGTAATTTAATTTTCTTCTTTCTTTTTTTAAATCAAATTGACCAAAGTTTTATCATTTTTTTTAAATTTTTTCATAAAATCAACTCTTGGCTTTATTTATTAATTCAATAGTTTTCTTAATTTCAATTTTAATAATCTCTCCTTTAGTTTTCAGTATTTCTAATTTGATATTTTCTTGGGGATTTTCAAATTATTCTTGGTGTAGCTTTTTCAGCTGCATGCCCAAGTCATTGATCTCCTCTTTCTCTATTTTATTTATGTATGCATTCTAAGATATAAAACTTCACCTAAGAACTGCTTTCGCGCTATCCCATAACACTTGGTAGGTTGTCTCATTATTGTCATTCTCTTGAATGAAGTTGTTTATTGTTTCTATGATTTCTTCTTTAACCTATTCCTTCTTTAGGATTCAATTCTTTAGTTTCCAATTGATTTTTGGTTTATCTTTCTATGGCCTTTTATTAAATATAATATTTATTGCATTATGATCTGAGAAGGATGCATTGATTATCTCTGCCTTTCTGCACTGGATTGTGAGATTTTTATGTCCTAGTACATGGTCAATTTTTGTAAATGTTCCATGTACCACTGAGAAAAAGGTATATTCCTTTCTATTCCCATTCAATTTTCTCCAAAGGTCTATCATATCTATCTTATCTAGAGTTTTATTTACCTACTTAACCTCTTTCTTGCTTATTTTGAGATTAGATTTATCAAGTTGAGAGAGGGGGAAGTTGAGGTCCCCCACTAGCATAGTTTTGCTGTCAATTTCTTCCTTCAACTCCCCCAACTTCTCCTCTAAGAACCTGGATGCTATACCACTTGGAGCATACATGTTCAGTAATGATATTGCTTCATTTTCTATGCTGCCTTTTAGCAGAATCTAGTTTCCATCCTTATCCATTTTGATTAGATCTATTTCTGCTTTTGCTTTGTCTGAGATTAGGATTGCTACTGCTGCTTTACTTATATCAGCTGAAGCACAATATATTCTGCTCCAACCTTTGACCTTTATCCTATGCATATCCCCCAGTTTCAAATGTGTTTCTTGTAAACAGCATATTGTTGGATTATGGCTTTTAATCCATTCTGCTATCTGTCTCCATTTTATGGGAGAATTCATTCCATTCACATTCACAGTTATGATTACAATCTGTGTATTTCCCTCCACCTTCTTTCCCACCATTTGTGCTTTTAGCTCTCCTGTCTCCCTTCCCCTCCTCAATAGTATTCACTTTTCACCACCTCCTCCTGCAGCCTTCCCCTCCTTCTTTTAGCCCCCCTCCCTTTTACTCCTCTTTACTCTTATTGCTTCTTCCCTCCTTTTTAGCCTCCCTGCCTTCTCTTCCCCCTTCCCTTCCTACTGTCTATAGAGATAGTTAGGATTATCTACTTAAGTTTATTGTTCCATCCTTTAAACAAATTGGATGAGAGTACCTCTCAAACAATGCTCATCTCCCTCCTCTCTTTCCTCAACTATAATTTTGTACTTCTTCTTGAGATGTAAATTGCCATTTTCTGCTTCCTCCTTTTCACACCTCCTATTACAATCCCTTCTCATGCTTAAATTATATTTTTTATTGTGACATCATTTACTTTATACACGTTCCCTCTATGTATATCCCTTTTATATTTCATAATAGCCACACAATTCTCAAGATTAACAGGTATTATCTTCCCTTATAGGGAGGTAAACAGTTTGCCCTAATTGAGTAACAAGTTTTTTTTTTGTTTGTTTGTTTTTTCCCCCCGTTTACCTTTTTTTGATTCTCTTGAGACCTGCATTTGAAGATCAAATTGTCTATTTAAGTTCTGGAATTTTGGTCAGGAAGCTCTGGAAATCCCTTACCTCATTGAATGACTTTCTCCTTGCCTGAAATGTTATGTTAAACTTTGCTGGGTAGTTGATCCTTGGTTGTAGTCCCACAGAATATTGGGTTCCAATTCTTTCGATCTTTTAATGTAGAAGCTGCAAGGTCCTGTGTAATCCTGACTGTGTCTCCTTGATATTTGAATTGTTTCTTTCTGGCTGCTTGTGATGCATTTACTGCTCACTCTGCCATCCTGGCTCCTGGAAGTTCAAGAAGGTGACTTACCAATGTTTAATCTTTGGGCTGAAAGTCTCAGGAGCTGCTGCGCTGATATCTGGTGCTCAGCAGCTCTCACTGACTTGGCTAGGCTTGTCTCCAGCCCTTGGGTGCTGTTCTTCCAGTTCTGCCTGCTCGGGTTTCCTGGTCCCCTTCTCCGCAGCTGCACTGGCCATGCTGCGCTGTGCACTCGGGGCTCACCCTGGCAGAAAAATACTTCCGGTGGACCTTCCAGTCTCACCTGGGCTCCGAATCTGTCACAGTCTGTCTCTCACTGGATTCTGCACCTCCAAAATTTGGTCAGATTCTCCTTTCAGAGGTATCCGAAGGAGTTTATCCAAGATCTTAGGTGAGTCGCTGCTCTCAGTCTGCTATCTTGGCTCCACCCCCTGATGTTGAACTTTTTGACAATGCCAAAGACTAGTGACAAGAACTTTCTTTTCTGAGTCTTTAACAGACACTGACTATAATATTTGGAGTAGCAGTTGCCAGGTTGCATCTCCAGAGGGATTGATTTCTTTGGTGCTTGGGACCCCTGCATTTAAATCATTTATACAAGCAAGGTTCTTGGGTTCAGTGTCCTTGGTTGTCCCATCAGGGTCTAAGAGGTGATGGTTGTCAAGATAGTGATTGTAACTAGATTGTCTGGCACATGCTACCTCTTGTATCTTCTTCAGGGTGCCATACCACTTTAGCTTGTCTGTCCTTCAGCAGTTAGTTGGTTGTCAGCAAATAGATACAATTCTAAAAAGGAATATCCTCCTTGGATAATATCTTGAAGGACTTGTCTGGAATCAGGACTGGTCATCAGTGGTAGATCATCAGCGATCAGGGAGAAAACTTTTGAAATGTTTTCTTAGTTGACATCCATGACTGATATATTAAGCTTACATTCTATACCTGGTTCTTCGTTACTTTGAGGGATATATGACCACATTGATTTGATTTTTTTTTCCCAACAGTTCAGACCACAACCCAGGCATAACTTTCAAAAAAAAATTATATATATATATATATATATATATATATATATAATTTGCTTATTTTTTTCTATTCTGAATATTCACTTCCACAACAATTATAATTCAAAATTTTCTCCCCATCTGTCCCCACCCCTCACCCCAGGAAAACTTGCACCTCATCCACTCTTTCCTCCAGCATAACCTCCTTTTTATTATACCCCCTTCTTTCATTCCCCTCCCCTCTATTTTTCTGCAGGGTCAAATAGAGTTCTATTCCCCATTACCTGTATATCTTGTTTCCCAGTTGCACGCAAAAACAATTTTTTGAAATTCATTATTAAGTTATTAAAGTTCCATATTCTCTCCCTTCCTCCTTCTCCACCCACCCTCATTGAGAGAGAAAGCAATTCAATATAGGTCATACATATGTAGCCATGCAAAACACCTTCCGTAATAGTTATCTTGTAAAAGATGAACATTTTCCTTTGTCCAGTCCTGCCCTTCATTTATTCCATTCTCTCCCATGACCTGTTGTCTGACAATAATGCTTGGTTTTGATTATCCCTTTTCTCAATTTGTAGTCCCTTCTTTTATCTTTCTCCTGTCTTCCTGCAGGGTAAAATAGATCTCCCTATCTAATTGAGTGTGCTATTCTCTCCTTCATCCAAATCCCATGAGAGTAAGATTCACTTATTCCCTTTCATCTCCCCTTTCTTCCTCTCCATTGTAGAAGATCTTTCTTACTTCTTTTATGTGAGATGATTTGCTACATTCTACCTCTCCCCTTCTTGTACTCTTAGTACATTCTACTTAACAGTAAATTTTATTTTGTAGTTATTCTCCCTTCATATTCAACTCACCATGTGCCTTCTAACTATGCATATATCCACATACACGCATACACCCATGTACATATACACACTTACACAAATACAATTTTCACATAAATAGATAATGCCATATATACATGCATACACACATGTACATATATATGTATTTATATGTGTATGTATTTGCTTTAACTACCCTAGTACTGGAAAAGGTTTCATGAGTTACAAATATCATCTTTCTATGTAGGACTGTATAAAGTTCAACATCAAAGAGGCTCTTATGGCTTCTCTTTCATGTTTACCTTTTCATGTTTCTCTTGATTCTTGTATCTGAAAGTCAGATTTTCTATTCAGTTGTGGTCGTTTCAACAAGAATGCTTGGACGTCTTCTATTTCACTGAAATTCCATTTTCTTCCCTGAAGTATTGTACTCAGCGTTGCTGGGTAGGTAATTCTTGATTTTAATCCCATCTCCATTGACCTCTGAAATGTATTCCAAACCCTTCAATTCTATAGTGTAAAAGCTGCTAAATCCCATGTTGTCTTGATTGCATTTCCACAATATTTGAATTTTTTTTCCTGGAATCTTGTAATATTTTCTCCTTGACCTGGGAACACTAGAATTTGTCCACAATATTGTCCTTTGAAGTCTCTTTCAGGAGGTGATTTGTGAAGTTTTTCCTTTTCTATTTAGCCTCTGGCACAAGGATAGTTTTCCTTAATAATTTCTTGGAAGATTTTGTCTAGGCTTTTTTTTTGATCATGACTTTCAGATAGACCAGTAATTTTTAAATTATCTCTCCTGCTTCTGTTTTTCAGGTCAGTGATTATTTTTTCAATGAGTTATTTTACATTGCAATCTATTTTTTCATTCTTTTGGTTTTGTCTTATACTTTGATTTCTCATAAATTCATTAGTATCCATCTGCTCCATTCTAATTTTTAAAGAACTATTTTCTTCAGTGAGGTTTTGGATCTCCTTTTCCATCTGACCAATTCTTCTTTCTAAGTCTTTCTTCTCCTCATTGGCTTTTTGAAGGTCTTTTTTCATTTGGTTTGGACTATTCTTAAAGGTATTATTTTCTTCAGCATTTTTTGGGTCTCCTTTAACAAGTTATTGACTCAATTTTCATGATTTTCTTGCATCGTTCTCATTTCCCTTCCCAATTTTTCCTTCACCTCTTGTACTTGATTTTCAAAATTTGTTTTGAGGTCTTCCATGGCCTGAGACCATTGAACATTTTTTTGGAGGCATTGGATGTGAGAGCCTTGACCTTACTGTCTTCCTCCAGTTGTATGCTTTGGTCTTCCTCTGATTGAATGTTTTGCTCTTCCTCTTCTGAAAGGATGGAAGAAAATACCTTTAGACCAAAAATCTATAATCTTATTTTTCGGCGGCATTTTCATATCCAATTACTTGATATTTGATTCCTTTGTCAAGTAGAAAGTATACTATCCTAGGCTTCAGATGTTTTGTGCAGCTGTTCTCTGAGGTATCTATCTGTAGGAACCAGTAAATGTTCACTTCCTCTCAGGGGCATAATCAAGAGAGAGTGTTTACTCTTCTGGTCTATGCTCTTGTCTATGAGCAACCACAAGCCTTCTTCTCTGTCCTGGAAGTGCAAATACGATTCCCCCTCCACAGGCGCCAACAGTTCCACATGCCAGTACTCCTTCTCTCCTCAGGAGTGTCACTCAGGACTGAGACACAGATCAGCTGCTTGATTTGCCCACCTTCTGTAGACTGAGAGCTCCAGAAGTAGACACTGCTGTAGTAGTGGCTGAAACTGCCCTGGGGCTGGAGCCCAATCAAGCTCCCCTCTCACCCAGGTGAAACAGCTTTCTTATTACCCTTGAAACCGTCTCTGATGTTTGTGAGTTGAGGAATCTGGAAACCATAGCAGTTGTCTGTGACCCAGTACTCTGAAATCTGTTGTACTCATTGTCTGTGCTGACCCATGCTCAACTGCATTCAGCTCCAAATCCAGTGTGATTGACTCATCTTGTCGGCCTTCAAAGCTGTTTTGGGCTGGAAATATGTTTTACTCTGTCATTTTGTGGCTTCTGCTGCTCTAGAATTTGTTTGCAGTCATTTTTACAGGTATTATATGGGCTTTGAAAAGGCAGCTTGAGAAGATCCATGTTTCTAGTCCACCATCTTGTTTCTGCTCCCCCCAGTCACAACAGTTTATCCACTTCAGTTGTCATCCTCGTCCTTCTGTCCTTCTTCTATAGTTATGGGAATCCATCTAACATTCTGGGATTTTTCTTTTAGACCATTTCATGGCTCTAAACACAAAGTCTATCTACCTGCTTCCCTCTTTTTAAAATTATTTCTTTTTAGTTTTCAACATTCTCTTTCACAAGATTTTGAGTTCCCAATTTTTCCTGATTTCTCTCCTCTGCAATCCCTGAGAGATAGTATATTCCAATTAGTTCATTCCCTAATCTGCCCTCCCTTCTAACACTCCTCTCTTCTGTCCCACCCTTCCCCTCTATTTTCTTGTAGGGCAAGATAGATTTCTACATCCCATTGCCTATATGTCTTATTTCCAATTTGCATGAAAAAACAATTTTTTTAATATTTCTTTTTGAAACTTTAATTTTGAACTTCTCTCTCTTCCTCGCTCACCACCCATTCCCACTAAGAAGGCATGGAATTTGAAATAGGTGATACATGTGTGATTACGCAAAATATTTCCATATCAGTCATGATGTGAAAGACTAAGTATATTTCCCTCCATCTTTTCCTGTCCCCCATTTATTCTACTCTCTTTTGAACTTGTCCCTCCTCAAAATTCTAACTACTCCCTCCTCACCTTTGACCTACCTTCTATCATTCCCCCACCCAGTTTTGCTTATTCCTTTAGCCTCTATTTTCCTGTAGTGTAAGATAAATTTTCATATCTAATTGAGTGGTCATGTCATTCCCTCCTTAAGCAAAATCCAATGATAGTAAAGTTAATTCTTTCCCTTTCACCTCCCACTCTCTGCCCTTTTATTGAAAAAGCTTTAGCTTGCCTCCTTTGTGTGAGAGGTAAGTCACCCATTCTATTTCTCCCTTTCTCCTTCTACCAATATATCCCTCTCTCACCCATTAACTGTAGTTCTTAAAAAAAATATCATCGCTTCATATTTAACTCATCCTGTGCCCACTGTCAGTATGTATATAATCCCTCCAACTACCTTAATATTGGTAAAAATGTCAATAGTTACAAATATTATCCTTCCATGTAAGAATATGAACAATTCAAGTTTCATAAGTCCCTTATTATTTCTCTTTCCTTTTCACTTTTTCATGCTTCTCTTGATTCTTGTGTTTTAAAGATAAATTTTCTCCTCTGTTCTTGTCTTTTCATCAAGAATGTTCGAAAGTCATCTTTTTCAGTGAATGACCACTTTTTCTCTTGAAGTATTATACTCAGTTTTACTGGGTAGTTGACTCTTGGTTTTAATAGTAGCTCCTTTGATTTCTAGAGTATCATATTCCAAACCCTCCAATATCTTAATGTAGAAGCAGCTAAATCCTGTGTTATCCTGATTGTATTTCCACATTAGTAAAATTCTTTCTTTCTCAATGCTCTCAATACTTGCTTCACACCATCATTCTATAGGTTCTGCAGCATTCAGAATGTTTAGAAACATTTTTACAGGTATTTGACTGGGCTTGGGTGGAGAGCTATAGCAAGTGCATTTTTTTACTCTGCATCTTCACTTTCAAGCATTCTTGATGAAAAGATCAAAGCTGAATAGAAAATTTGACTTTCAAACCCCAAAATCAAGAGAAGTATCAAAAGGTAAATAGGAAAGAGACATCAGGAGGGCTTCACTAAAGTTGAACTGTTTACATTCCTACATGAAAAGATAATAATTGTAACTCCTAAGACTTTTCTCAGCAGTAGTATAGTTGTAGGGATTATGCACATTTAAACAGAAGGCACCTGGTAAAGTCAATATGAAGGGATGATATCTAAAAAAAAAATTAAGGGGTGAGAGAGGAATATATTGGGAGAAAGAGAAAGGAGAAACAAAATGGGGTAAATTATCTCTCACACAAAAGAGACAAGAGAAAGTTTTTTCAATGGGGGGAAAGAGTGAGCAAGTGAGAGGGTATAGGGGAGTCTTATTCGCATCAGTTTTGGCTGAAAGGGGGAATAAAGTTTATACTCAACTTGGTATGAAAATCTATCTTAAACTACAAGAAAGTAGGGGGCAAGGGAATAAGCAGGGCTGGGGTGGGGGGATGATAGAAGTGAGAGCAAATTGAAACATATATTTTTGAGGAGAGACAGGATCAAAACTGAGAATAGAATAAATGGGGGAGTAGGATAGAATGGAGGGAAATATAGTTAAGTTTTTCCCACCATGACTTTTAGGGAAGTGTTTTGCATGACTACACTTGTATAACCTGTATTAAATTGTATGCCTTCTCAGCAAAGATGGCTGAGGAGGAAGGAAAAGAGGGAAGTTGGAGCCCAAAGATTTAAAAACAAATGTTAAAAATTATTTTTACATGCAACTGGGGGAAAAACAGGAGATTTATATGAAAGAATGTGAAGTAAAATGAACAGAACCAGGAAAACTCTGTATACACTAAACCTGCAAAGATGATTAAGTGAAAGATGTAGCTCTTCTCATCAACACAACAGTCCAAGATTATTCCAAAGAAATCATGATTAAAAATGATATCCACTCTTAGAATGTAAATTATAAATTCTGAATATAGATTGAAGGTCACCTTTTTCACTTTTTGTTTTTGCTTCTCCAACATGGCTAATATGGAAAAAAAATTTTTACATGACCACATATATAGTCAATATCATATGGCTTGACTTCACAAGTAGTGGTGCAAGTACAGGAGGAATAAAGAGAATCTGAAACTCAACATTTGATAAATGAATGAATGTTAAAAAAATTTAAAAAGTGTTTCCTTGAATCAGTTCAGCATTTTCTTCTTTTGAACTTCTAAGTATCTGTATCTTAAGCAAAATATAATCAGTTACTTGCTTCTATGTAGGAAGTGAATATTGTGAACTCTAAATATTGTGATTTTGGAAAAAATAAAAAAAAATTCTCCATAGTAAAGTCAGGAAACAGAATTATGGAATCTGTATTCACTGCTTACCGCCAACAATAAGATGCTTAAGAATTATTTCATTTTTAATTCATTTTCTTTTATAAAATATTTAGTTTTAGTTTTCAATATTCATTTCCTCATGATTTCACATTCCAAATTTTCTCCTTATGTCTCCCCTGCTCCCCACCTTGAGATGGCATGTCTTCTGCTTGCCCCATCCACCAACCTGCCCTCCCTTTTATCATCCCTCCCCCTTATCTCTTTCCCCTCTACTTTCTTGAAAGGCAAGAGAGATTTTTGTATCTCTTTACCTGTTATTTCCCATTTTCATGTAAAAATAATTTTAGCATTGATTTTTAAAACTTTGTGTCCCATATTCTCTCCCTTCTTACATCCCCACCTATGCTCATTGAGAAGGCAAGCAATTCAATATAACCAGTTATGCAAAACATATCCATAATAGTCATGTTGTGAAAGACTATATTTCTCTCCATGCTATCATGACTCCCCCCCAATTATTCTATATTCTCTTTTGATCCTGTCCCTTTTCAAAAGTGTTTACTTCTGACTATTCTTTACCTCACTCTGACCTCCATTCTATCATACCATCCCCCCTTATTCATTTCACCTTATTTTCTTGTAGGGTAAGATGCACAATTGAATGTGTTTCTTGTTCCCTCATCAATCCTGGTAACGTTCACTCATTCCTTCTCAACTCTCCCCTCTTCTCTTCCATTATGAAACCTTTTTCTTGACTCTTATGTGAGATAATTTACTCTATTTTATGTCACCTTTTTTTCCTCTTCCTATTATATTCCTATCTCACCCCTTAATTTTATTGCTATGTATCATCCCCTCATATTTAACTCACCCTGTGCTGTCTGTCTGTCTGTCTCTCTCTCTATCTATCTCTCTATCTATCTCCTCCAATTACCCTAATACTGAGAAAAGTCTCACGAGTTTCTAATATCATCTTTCCATATAGGAGTGCAAAGAGTTCAACTTTAATAAGTCTCTTATGATTTCTCTTTCTTGTATACCTTTTCATGCTTTTCTTGATTTTTGTAGTTGGATATCAAATTTTCCATTCAACTATGGTCAAGAGTGTTTGAAAGTCCTCTATTTCATTGAATGAACATTTCGTTTTCTGCTGAAGCATTATACCTAGTTGCTCTGGGTAGGCGATTCTTGATTTTAATCCCAGCTCCACTGACCTCCAATGCCTCATATTCTAAATCCTTCAATCCCTTAATGTAGAAGCTGCTCAATCTTGCATTACCCTGATTGTATTTCCACAACAAGTGAATCTTTTTTTTCTTGGCTGCTTGCAATATTTTTCCTAGACCTGGGGACTCCAGAATTTGGCTGCAATATTCTTAGGAGTTTTCCTTATAGAATCTTTTTCAGTAGATAATTGGTGGATTCCCTTCATTTCTACTCTACCCTCTGGTTCTACAATATTGGGGAAGGTTTCCTTGTTAATTTCTTTAAAATTGATGTCTATGCTTTTTTTTTATCATGGCTTTCATGTACACCAATAATTTTTACATTAACTCTCCTGGATCTATTTTCCAGGTCAGTGGTTTTTCCAGTGAGATATTTCACATTGTCTTCTGTTCTTTTCATCATTTTGGTTCTGTTTTATAATTTCTTAGTTTTCTTTTTTTAATATAAATTTATTTATTTAACTTTTTACATTCATTTTCACAAAATTTTAGGTTCCACATTTTCTCTCCTTTTATCCCCTCCCCCCACCCCAATACACCTAGCATTCTAGTTTCCCCTATCACCAATCTGCCCTCTCTTCTATCCTCCCTCCCTTCTCTTGTCCCCATCTTCTTTTTGTCCTGTAGGGTCAGATGACTTTCTATTCCCCATTAACTGTATTTCTTATTTCCTAGTAGCAAGAACAATACTAAATAGTTGTTCCTAAAGCTTTGAGTTCCAAATTCTCCCCAACCCTCCCTCCCCACCCATTCCCTTTGGGAAGGCAGGCAATTCAATATAGGCCATATCTGTGTAGTTGTGCAAATGACTTCGATAATAGTTGTGTTGTGTAAGACTAACTGTATTTCCCTCCATCCTATTCTGCCTCCCCCATTGTTTCTATTCTTATCTTTTGATCCTGTCCCTCCCCAAGTGTTGACTTCAAATTGCTCCCTCCTCCCATTGACCTCCCTTCCATCATCCCCCCCACCCTGCTTATCTTCTTCTCCCCCACCTTCCTGTATTGTAAGATAGGTTTTCATACCAAAATGAGTGTGCATTTTATTCCTTCCATTAGTCGAATGTGATGAGGGTAAACTTCTTGTTTTTTTCTCAGCTCTCCTCTTTTGCCCTCCACTAAAAAGTCTCCTGCTTGCCTCTTGAATGAGATATAATTTACCCCATTCCATTTCACCCTCTTTCCTCCCACTACATATCTCTCTCACCATTTACCTTAATTTCTTTTAAGATATGGTCCCAACCTATTCAATTCACTCTGTGCTCTCTGTTTCTGTATGTGCATGCATGTATGTATGTGTGTGTACATGCATGCATGTACGTGTGTGTGTATGTGTGTGTGTGATCCCACCAACTATCCAGATACTGAAAAATTTTAAGAGTTACAAATATTGTCTTTCCATGTAGGAATGTAAACAGTTCACTTTTGATAAGTCCCTTGTGACTTTTCTTTGCTGTTTACTTTTTCATGTTTCTTCTCATTCTTGTGTTTGAAAGTCAAATTTTCTTTTCAGCTCTGGTCTTTTCATCAAGAATGCTTGAAAGTCCTCTGTTTCATTGAAAGACCATATTTTCCCCTGAAGTATTATACTCAGTTTTGCTGGGTAGGTGATTCTTGGTTTGAGTCTTAGTTCCTTTGACTTCTGGAATATCCTATTCCACTCCCTTCGATCCCTTAATGTAGAAGCTGCTAGATCTTGTGTTATCCTGATTGTATTTCCACAATACTGGAATTGTTTCTTTCTAGCTGCTTGCAATATTTTCTCCTTGACCTGGGAATTCTGGAATTTGGCCACAATGTTCCTAGGAGTTTCTCTTTTTGGATCTCTTTCAGGCGGTGATTGATGGATTCTTTCAATACTTATTTTGCCCTCTGGTTCTAGAATATCAGGGCAGTTTTCCTCAATAATTTCATGGAAGATGATGTCTCAGCTCTTTTTTTGATCATGACTTTCAGGTAGTCCCATAATTTTTAAATTGTCTCTCCTGGATCTATTTTTCAGGTCAGTTGTTTTTCCAATGAGATATTTCACATTCTCTTCTGTTTTTTTTCATTCTTTGGGTTTTGTTTGGTGATTCCTTGGTTTCTCAGAAAGTCATTAGACTCCATCTGTTCCATTCCAATTTTGAAAGAACTGTTTTCTTCAGTGAGCTTTTGAAACTCTTTTTTCATTTGGCTAATTCTGCTTTTGAAAGCATTCTTCTCCTCATTGGCTTTTTGAACCTCTTTTGCCAATTGAGTTAGGCTATTTTTCAAGGTGTTATTTTCTTCAGTATTTTTTTGGGTCTCCTTTTCCAAGGTATTGACCTGTTTTTCATGCTTTCCTTGCATCTCTCTCATTTCTCTTTCCAGTTTTTCCTCCAACTGTCTAACTTGATTTTCAAAATTCTTTTTGAGCTCTCCCATGGCCTGAGCCCACCGGACATCCACCTGGGATATCTGGGATAGAGAGGCCCGACCTCCACTTCTTTCCCTGATGGTAAGAATAGTTCCTCGTCATCAGAATTGAAAGGTGGGAACATCTCTACCCCATCAAAGTTGCTTTCTATAGTTTTATTTTTCTTCCCTTTTCTGGGCATTTTCCCAGCCAGTTACTTGACTTCTGAGATTCCTCTGCACCCCCGCCTAGATCCGCCTAGCTAGTGCTTGGAGTCTGAGATTCAAATGGGCTTTCTGTGGCAGGCGGGGCTGCTATTCAATGTGAGCTTAAGTTCTGGTGCTTGGGTGGGGGCAGGGCTGCCTCCCAGGCTCAGTTCCCTCAGGGGCTTTATGCAGAGACCTTCAGTAATGGGGCGGGTGGAGGCAAGGCTGTTTCCCAGGCTCAGTTCCCTCAGGGGGTTTATATAGAGACCTTCAGTAATGACCCTGAATTTCTGCCTGCTGCTCTGGGATTTCCGGACCTCTGCTGCTGCCCCTGCCTCTGCCACTGCCTCCCAAGGGGGCCTGAATCACGGAGACACTTCGCTCCCCTCTAGGCCAGCTCAGACGTCTCTCTCACTGACCTGTGGCACCTGTGCGCAGAGGGACCTTCGCTGCCTCCAGAGATTCCATCCCTGAAGCCTGCTTGCATCTCCTCCTCTGGGGCTGCATGGCCAGGGCAACACAGTGGTGGACTCTGCTGTTCGGAGCATGACGGACCCCTGGGGACAGCTCTCCAGGGCTCTCTGGAATGGAAATCTTTTCCACTGTGTTTTTGCATACCTTGCAGTGCTCCAGAATTTGTGGGGAGTTCTTTTTACAGAAAATTTCTGGGCTGTGGATTCAGAGCTAGCATATGTGAGTCTTTCTACTCCACCATCTTGGCTCCTCCCCCAATTTCTTAGTTTTTTATAAACTTATTAGCTTTCATTTGCTCTATTATAATTTTGAAGGAATTATTTTCTTCAATGAACTTTTCTATTTGGCCCGTCTTGCTTTTTAAGGTATCCTTCTCCTCATTGACATTTTGGACTTCTTTTGCCATTTGGGTTAGTCTATTTTTTAAGTTCCTCTTTTCTTTGGTATTTTGAGGGGCATCCTTTAGCAAGCTATTGACTTGTTTTTCATGATTTTCTTGTATCATTCTCATTTCTCTTCCAATTTTTCCTCTTCTTCTCTTCCTTGCTTTTCAAAATCTTTTTTGAACTCTTCCATGGACTGAGAACAATTCATATTTTTCTTGGAGATTTTTGATGTAGGAATTTTGACTCTGAAGTCCTCCTCTGCTTTTATGACCTGATCTTCCTTCTCACCAAAGTAAGATTCTGTAGTCCAAGTTCTTTAATGATGTTTACTCATCTTCCCAGCCAAATACTTGACTTTCTAACTCTTTTTAATGTAGGACTCTGTTTGCAGTGGGAGTGGGTGTGGGTTTCAGGAATTTTGTATCAGTTGTTCAATCCCCGACAATCTGTGGGCAAAATCTCTGGAATCAGCCTTTGGCATTGCTGCTGCTGGTGCCATTGCTAGCCACCACCACCCCCATCACCTTGGGACTGTTATCAGACCTGGTCACACTGCAAACTCCTATCTGGCCAGACCATGCACTCCTACCTGACCAGACTGCTAACTTCTTTGAGACCCAGGCCAAACAGAGTTTTCTTGCTGGTCTTTTTGCCATTTGTGGGTTGAGAAGGCTGGAAACTGCCACAACTGCCAATGATTCAGTCCCCTGAGACTTGCTTTGGTCCATCTCTGCCAGTGTGGCCCATGCCAGAATGTGCTCCACTCCTTGTTCTGTGCAATATACCTTTTCTTTCAACCTTTTAGCTTGTCTTGGGCTGGGGATTTGTTTCACTTTATCCTTTTTGTTAGTTCTGTAGCTCTAGAAATTGTTTAAGGTCAATTTTACAGGTATTTGCAAAGTACTTGCGGAGAGCTCAGCAAAGTCCCTGATTTAAATCTGACATTTTAGCTCTGTCACTCTGCCATGGAAAGGATTATGTTTCAAATGGGGCCTCTAATCTCTTAAATAATTTTTGCCAATATCAGAAATTCTGATAAGACAAAGATTTTAGAAAAAAAAATGGGACAGAGTTATATGAATTGATGCTGAGTAAAGTGTAGTCACGGACAGTAGCTCATTTACACAATAATAGCCACATTTTGTGATTATAGACTATGACAGACTTAGCTTTACTCAGCAATACAATGATCCAAGACAATTCCAAAAGACTCTTGTTGGAAAATTCTATCCACATCTGGAGAAAGAACTATGGAGTCTGAATGAAGATCAAAACATATTATTTTCATTTTTATTTGTTTTTTTATTTCTCATGTTTTTTCCCTTTTGTTCTGATTCCTCTTTCACAACACAACTGATGTGGCAATATGTTTGATATGATTCTGCATGTATAACCTATAACAGCTTGCTTGCTGTCTTGCAAAGGAGAAAAGAAAGGGAGATAGGGAATAGAAGGTACTCAAAATCTTAAAAATATGAGTGTTAAAAACTAACTTTACATGTAGTTGGAAAAAAATAAAATACTATTATTTAGGAAAAATGACTATTAATGAAGAAATATATTCACAAAAGGAACAAATATGACCTTTAGCAAATCTTGTGACCCCACATCTTGCACACTTCCTATATTTCCTTTCTGTTCAGCTTGTTTAATATGTACTCTATGTAAACTTAAAAAAGTTATTAAAAATATTCTAAGGAACAAAAGCTGGTACTAGCCCAAGAGGTCTCCCCTGATGCACTAAAAAAATTCTTTTCCTTTGGATATGATTACTCACTTTTTCAGTCTGACCTACAAGGCTTACAGAAATGATGGTGTATAAGATTTTCCCTCAGCTTTCAAAGGATTCCAACTGACAAACTCCCACAATACTCTGTTCAAGAAGTTTTTGGCAACTTTTTATTGCCTTAAGAATAAAATATAAGTTCTTTTAAATGGCATTTAAATCCCTTTGTAATTTTGCTTCAACCTATTTCTACAGCTGATCATATATTGGTTGGTGTTCAGGAAAATTTTCAAGGAAGTATTGAAATTTGTGTTGAAACTTGATGTAATGGTATGTTCTTTATATATTGGCATTGCAAGTTGAAGGCATTCCATCTGGAGCAACCAGCCTGATCAGAGACATTGGAATGAGCCAGTAAAGTTTTTCTAATTCATGAGATTACTAATCACACTTCTATAAGTATTGCTTATCTTTCCATATTTCCCCATTAATCTGCAGTTATAAAGATCCTCTGTGCTTTTGGTTTGGTTTATTGTTTTGTTTTTTATTTGACAAAGACCCCAAAACAGCTTTTGAACAAAAATCCCGGTACAAACCATTGGAATTATGTTTGCTTGCCCCCTAAGGTGTGGCAATCAACAATTCCCTTGCCTTTAACTGAACGATAATTGTATTGACCCTTTTGAAGTTTTAATGAGCTTTTCTATAGGCTAAATTTTCAGAAATCATTTTATTGTTTAATGAAATGTTTTATTTAGTTTTTATGATAATTTCAGAAAAAGTAGTGATAAAAAGATAGAAATCTGGGTAAAGTAGTATGACCTCTGAAACAAAGAAGTTAGGAAAATAAACTCTCTATGGCCTTTAGAATTTTGTAAGACTGTTACAGAATAGTTGCTAATTTATAGTCTTCACTCATAACATATCTTGTATCTATACATCTTGTGTGTGTGTGTATATATATATACATACACACACACACATACACACACAAAATATATATTGTATCTATGGGGAATCATAAACATAAATTCATATACATATAAGTGTGTGTATGTATATATGTAAATATGTGTATATGTATATATTTATATGCTTTATAATTTATATAGTGCACTTTGATACACAAAATAACCTTCTGAGGTAGGTAGTACAAGCAGTACTTGCCCCATTTTACAAATCAAGAACTTGAGCTCTCCATCTCTACAAAGGTTAAATGATTTGTACAAGATTACCCAGTAAGTCAGAAAGGTGAATTAAATGCAATGCTTTATGCTTACTAGTCATGTGACTAGTAATGTAAGTAATTTAACCTCTGTCTCAGTTTCTTCAATGATAAAATTGCCCTAATAATAGCACCTATGTCTCAGGTTTGTGAATCTCAAGTAAAATAATACTTGTAAGTGCTTAGCATAATTGACATAATACATTAAAAAGAGCCCTTGAATCCTTCCTTCCTTCCTTCCTTCCTTCCTTCCTTCCTTCCTTCCTTCCTTCCTTCCTTCCTTCCTTCCTTCCTTCCTTCCTTCCTTCCTTCCTTCCTTCCTTCTTCCTTCCACTTAGCTTCTTCTGACTGTTCTTTCAAGGTTCTTTCCACTATAAGATGCATATGTAAGTCCTTGCACCTATACCTAAGACCTGGCAAATTTTGTATTGGTGATTTACTGGATTGGCTAAATCTTTAGAAATCCATTTAATTAAAATCAATATTTAAGCTAACTTTGGAGTCAACAAATATCTTAGGAATTCTATTCTCAGCTATTTTGTCATTTATTTCGGAAATCCAAAATTTTAGTTCCTATTAAACACTCAATTGGAGCTCTGCCTCATTAAAGTTTTAATATTTTCTTTCCATATCTCCATTTGCCATTACTAATGTGACTATTCACTGCTCTCCAATTATGTGCTTGCTATTTACAATGCAGAATCCCCCATTAACTCTAAATGTGCTCTAATTAATTTATATTGACTTTATTTTTTTTGTATGTGATCTGGTAATGTTTCAGAAGTCATGGTTACATCATTTTCAAAATGAACATCAATGAATTTTCTCCTTGGTAAAAAACAGAAAAAAATCAATTTAAAATCTAATTGATTTAATAGCACATGGTTTCAAATTATGTTCTGATCCAAGACCAAGTACCCTTGATTCCCAATGCCCTTACTGAGAATATTTAAATATGTTTATGTCAACTTTCAGACAGAGGAAAATGATTTTGGTGAGAAAGCAAAAATCCTTGAAACTGTAATTAACAGGCACTTCAATTTCTAATACTTCAGATATGTATTGACATTCCCCGCCCCCCACTTCATTGATATTCCCTTCTCCCTCAGCAGTCTATCAGATTGGTCTCTATGGAAAAACTCAGTTGAATAAGTAGGTTATTGAAGACCTAACAGGCCAAAGGATGGAGAAACTTCTGATAGTTCTGGGCAACATGATTTTAAGTTTCTCAACATCTACATGTGTGTGTGTATATATGTTTGCATGTATATGTACATAAACACCTATACAGATATGTTTATAGGTGTGTGTATGCATGTGTATGTATGTGTGTATGTATACATGTGTACATACTCCTCTATCTCTATATTTGTATATGCATTTATATACACATATGCATACATATACATACACATATACATATATATTTATATATATATCTTTCTCTAGACATATCTGTCTCTATTTATGTGTGTACATGTATATATGTATTAGACATATGTGTATATGCCAGTATTTGTGTGTGCATACCTGTATGCACATACATATCTATGTATATGTAGATATCTATGTATATGTAGTGTAGATATATGTGTGTACATATATCTCCACAAACATACACATGTATACACATATGTGTGTGTTTACATGCATATATCTTTCTCTTGGATTTAATTTTGGTGAAGCATAGCAACACACATCTAAAAATGGGAGTGCCCTCAGAGGTCATCTAATCTGATGTCTCTATTTTGTAGTTGAGAAACTAAGGTTTATGGAAATCAAATGTTTTAATCAAGGTCATAAGGATAAGGAGTGACACAGAGAAACTTGAATTCCATTTTTTGTTCCATCTGTGTCATTTCTGAGCTGTGTCAGAGTCAGGGAAGTAGAGTTAGCAAACAAAGACATTTTCTTTGCTTCCTTTTCCCCCAAACATTTTAAGCTTTTCCAGTACTGATCATAAAAAGAGAATAGAGAATTAAAAAGGAGCATTCCAAGTATGCACAATAAAGTATTGTTTATATACACTTAACTTACTTAAAATTAAGGATATTTTCTTAAATAACATGACCAGAAAGGCAATTCTTGTGATGATTATTAAAAAAAGCTGGGTTCCATTTCATAAATATTATGCCTCTCAGACTGCAGAATATTTACCAACCTATATATAGTCTAGGCAGAAGAACCTGTCACACTGTAGGTGCTTAATAAATGTGGTGTTTCTTTTTTTTTTTTCAGCTGATTGAATATTACTCAAGTTCAGATAGGAAACCCTCATGGAGATTGACCAGAAGTCCACAGAAATAAATCTATTTCAGATAAATAAACTAAAAAGAGCACCAGAAAACTTGGGTTAGAGTCCTAACTTTGTTGCTAATTTTTATAACTCTTCTAGAGTCATTTTACCTGATTCAAGCCCCAGTATTCTATAAAATGAAGGGATTGTATTTGATTATAAGATTTCCAAAACGTTTTGCAGGAATAAAATTTTACAACTCTGTGTCACAGTCGCTCAAGCAGGTTTTTATTTCCATCTAAGGATGAGAAGCAGTCTCAAGTTTATAAAAGCAGTTTTGATTTGTAAGAGGATTTGTGTGTGTGTGTGTGTGTGTGTGTTTATGTGATTTTTTTGGGGGGGTTGTCATTTTTTTAAACAAAGTGGCCATATGTATAAGCTACAGACAGCATCATAGGGTATGATATCTTCCCCTCAGAGGGTAAAAGGAATAGATATAGTAGACCACTCCACTTCAAGTACACATGGCACCTTGGATTATCACTTAAACCTAAAATTGGTGGGGATAACATGTAGTTCAGTCACCTACACAATAGGACAAATAATTTGCTTGGGTTACTTATTAAATGTTGAGTGATTATAAAATCAAGAACAAAAATCCTTTTTTGACTTCTGCTAATTGCAATCCTCTAGTAATGGAAGGTCAAGAAAAGGAAAAGTTATATTTGCTACAAGCCCTGTCATGTGAGACACTTAAAATAGCCTTGAAAAGTGTACTGGAGGTCATATATTTTATTTAATTACATGGTTCCGGCAGGGGATAGGCTAATGCATCTTTTGGATATCAAATCTCACTGATTCCCAGGCTGGATGTTGTGGGACTTTAATGTCATTAAGTCTAACAATTTTCCAATTTTATTTTTGTCTGAAAATGAATTTAATTTATCTAATTAAAGTGTCCATAATATAAAATCATATGATGACTTAAAGGTCAAATACTTTGTCTATTTTAAGAAGCCTGAAGCTGATTAAGTTGAATCATTCATTATAAAGGAAATTAAATTCAATTATTCATTTGCAGAAACTTAAAAAATACTTTCCTAGTATTTATTATAAGTTTTAAAACAATAGCAATTGATATGAAAGTCACCCTAGCTTTTGCCCTCTGGATGTGACACAGATATAATGCGTGGGTCATGAGAATAACCATGGCCTGTTTGCCCAAGGCCTAAAAAAATTCAAGGACAATCTAATGAGAATCAGACTGCAGATTCCTAAGAGAACTGGAAGTAGAGCTAAGGAATGCATATTCTGTTTTTTTAGATGAAATATGAATTCAAACAATAAATAGAAAACACATGACCCCTGTTACCCTGAGACATTATACAGGCTAAATATATAAATGAGTTGTGGAGAAATCTGTAATAGTCATTATTTTTCTGTAAACAAATTAATCAATAATAGAGCTCCTATTTTAAGTTCAGCACTTCCTGAAGTGCTCTGAAGGAGATATAATCAAAACATAATCCCTGTTGTCAAGGAAGTTAGAATTATTTGTTGTGCTGCCTTAATTTTTGGAGGTTTTTGTCAGGGAGGATATCTACAATGTTCTTGCCTCCATTCTTGTCAGTAGCATTGTAAAAGAGAAGAGTCTATCTCATTATCTTAATCCATAGGCTCCATGGCTTTGTCTTCTGTTCCCTTACATTCGTTTTGGAATATTGTAAAAAGTGGGTGGATGGAGACCCCCCATGTGTTTCCATGTCAGAAAGATTGTAGAAGTTGAAGATATAAAGGGTAATTTTGGAGAGGAAGGGTTTGTGGTGGACATTTGGCAGTGTGACGAAAGAATGAAAATTTTATTATCTGAAAAGAAATAGTTTAAATTTAATAAGTGAGGGAAATTAGTCTTAGAGTTACCTAATAGGTACAACGTTTTGGCTTATGTAATTCCACCTGCTTAGAGTGTGCTTCCCTCATCTCCTTCCAAACCAGCCTTCAAGAAGCAGATGAAATCCTATCTCCTATTGAATGCCATTTATGGGCCCCTTGACTTAAAGAACAGATCTCTCTTCTGATCTCCTAGAACACTTATTGTATATAAAGAACAGATCTCTCTTCTGATCTCCTAGAACAGTTATTGTATATTACTACTGTTACGACTACTACTACTATTACTACTACTACTACTACTACTACTACTACTACTACTACTACTTCTTCTTCTTCTACTACTACTACTACTACTACTACTACTACTAAATGATAATAATAGTAAATAATAATTTAGGTAATCTTGTCCTGCAAAAATGTTTTCTCTTTTTACTCTAATCTTGTAATAGTCAACTTACCTCATCTTTATTTCTAGTCACTGTCAACTACACTATGAGCTCTTCAAGAGCATGGTATGTGTGTTCTAATAATTTATACTTTCAGTGTGTCTAATTCAGGGCCTTTCAAAAATGGATTTTCAATTGATACTGATTTGGTTTTTAATAACAACACACACACATATATATATATATGCATATATATATATATTTCTTGTTATGAAAGAGGAAAAAATATCTACTTTCCACAAAATAGCATGCTAAAAATATTAAAATTAAAATTCAAGACAAAATTTTCTCTGGAAGAAAAGGTCAGTTTATAACAATGTAAGTGATAGAACTTTTGGATTCGGATGGAGCCTTACATATATATTAAGTAATCTAACACTTTATTTTAGAAATAAAGGAACTAAGCCTCCCAAAATTAAAGATATTTGTTCAAGGAAGTGAGAAAGGCTGTACATTCAGGTTCTTTTCACTATCAATTCATTGTTTATTTTCCTACATAAACTAAGTAAACTAAGCCCTTTCCTGTATCTTCAGTCTCATTGCTTTACCCATTCAATGATGATAAAACAAGCACCTTCACTTTTCCACCAATTAAAAGTAAAATTTATAATTCTATCTCTTTGAAATGTCTCTTTAAGTATTTAACTTCTTTTTCATGCTTTTAGAGTTTTTAACCACTCTTTCCTCCTTCTAGACTTGTATTCAAAAGGCTGAATCCAATCAGCATCAGCCTTACTCTTGCCTCTAGCTTCTATTCCTCGCCATCCTTTCTTAATTAATAGCTCTGACACATGTCCATTTGTGGGTTTTGTGTATCCTGCCTTTTTCTCTTAGATTTTCTCCCAGTGTGATATTTTATGATAGTACACACACACACACACACACACACACACACACACACACACACAAATAACCCTGATTAGGAATGGTTAGATGACTCTGGGGATTGGTAATCACTGGAAAATTGATAATCATTGCAAATCACACTAAAAAAAATGTTACTCTTAAACAAGTTGATTAGGAGCCACAGGAATTCATGGGACAACTTCCCTAATGAATGAGGTTCACCTTCCTTCTAGGGTCAGCAAAGACTGAGATGCTATACAGAAACAACCCTCATCTGAATGATTAAAAGGCTGACTCTGGAGGTATATGTGTCCCTGCTGAGTCCTCTCAGTCAGAGACATAAGCTGTGGAAATGACAATCTGACTTAAAGGGCTCCAGAAAGGTATGAAAGAAATAGAGGATCAAGGACTCTTCCTTTCGGAGGATGGGTGGTGGGGTGAGAGAGGCAGTATTTGTTACAATATTTAGCACTATGATTTCAGATTATTTTAAATGTGTAGTAAATCTCACTAATTCAGTTTTCACAAGTTCAAATTTATGGTAATTGAGAGAAGAACTGGGTTGGTTTACTTTTTTTTTCTTAGCAAGTCTTTTCTTCCTAAATTGTACAAATTCGTAGCGTGAAAATGAATTCAAAGGGGGGGATTTTAAAAAGGAAAAAGGTAGTTTTCAGCATTTCAGAAGCAACATTTACATGCTTAACTGATGCATTACTTATTGTTTATTTAATCCAATCATTTGTCTCTTCCCCAACATAATTAATAATTATGTGATCTGTGACTATGTTAAAAACTGACCTGAGTATGACTTGATATGGGACATATGCCCTTTATCAAGTGGAGAAGAATCCAGGGAGACATGATATCCGCCTTCAAGTATTGGAATCTTTTGTATTTCTTCCTCTACACATGCTGCTAAATGAAGACTGAAAAAAATCATTCAACTATTCTGATTGGTTCCACTACAAATTACTCTTATATGATTCACTATACAACTGTGCCCTCATTGCTAATAAGTAACCCTATTATAAATTCCTCATCAACTCTCTAGCTCACCTCTTCTAAACCATGTCATCTTTCCTCAAATATCATGTACCTCCCCCTTCCCCTACTCACTAAACAGAGAAACTTGACTCATATTTTGCAGAAAAAGAATGAAGTCATTTGCTGCAGCTTCTCTCTTTTTCTCTCTTCCTTATCTCATATCATTTGTATGCCTTCTTTTACTTCTTCTTTAACTCCCATTTTACACCAGATGACTGTACTTGTTACCCTTCTTCCAGCTCAAGTGATTCCATTCCATACCATTTCCTCCAACATATTTATTCCTTCTTCATCCCCACTCCATCACTTAATTTTCAGTCTCACTCTCTTCATTGGCTCCTTCTCTATTGAATACAAACATGCCTGTTTTCCCCCATCCTCAAAGAAAAAAAATAACTTCATTTTATCCTTCCCCCTCTGTTAAGCATCTTTCCTATATCTCTTCTGCCCTTTGTGGCTAAATTCCTTGAAAAAGTCATCTATGATAGGTTCCTTCACTTTCTCTCCTGCCACTTTTCATAAACCCTTACAATCTATCTTGTAATCTCATCATTCTGTCAATACTGTTCTCTCCAAAGTTATGGATGATATACTAATTGCGGCCTTTCTTCAATTATCATTCTGCTTGAACTCTCTGCAACTTTTGACACTGCTATGAAACTCTCTTTCTTGATAATATTTTCTCTGTAGGCTTTCAGGATTCCACTCTGTTCTCTAGTTCTAAGTATCTGACCACCCTTCAACCTCCTTTGCTAGATGTTCATCCAGATCACTCCATCTAACTACAGGTGTGTCACAGGATTCTATCATGTGTCCTCTTCTTCTTCTATACTACTTCATTTAATGATTTGATTAACTTCCACTGATTTAATTACTGTCTTTATGCTGATAATTGTCATAGGTACCCCCCCTTCCTCAATCTTTCTGCTGACTTCCAATTTTGCATTTCTAACTGCCTTTCATATATCTCAAACTAGATGTATAGCAGATATTGTAAATTCAATATGACCAAACCTATTTTCGTTATACTCCACCATAAAGGATCCCTATCAATTGTCTTCCTTACTGCTGTGAAAGACAATGTCATGCTCTCATACCTCAGGGTTTTAATCTAGCTATCATTCTTAGCTTTTCACTATGTTACACTCCCCATGTCCAATCTTTTGCCAAGGCCTGTGTCATAGTAATTTAAATGGAAAGATCTTTCTCATTCATTAATAGATCCATATGATTTGCTTAAATGACCTGGAAGTATAAGTTGCATATGTTGGGAGGAGTTTGATGAACAGAAGGATCAGGAAGGATGGAGCAGAACCAGAAGGAAGTGAATAAGTGTGTTTGGGTCAGAGGAGAGAGGACACAGGAAGGCAGGCATGACAAGGCTCAGGTTCATGAGTGTTTGCTTGTGAGAAGGCCTTGACTGAGGGCAGGGAGGCTTGGGAATGACTTTTCTCCCTGTGGTGCTCATGTTTATTAACTTCTTTGTTACCATGATGGATTTTACTTTATGGTTCAGGGATTTTGTTTTCTGGTGTCTAAATAAATGTTTTACTACTACCTTGTATATGGAAAGTCTTTTATATTTTGCGATTGAGAACTATACTGGCATATTCATTGTCACCACCAGTACTGTGAATATTGCCTTAGGGATACATTTGACATCACGAAAAGGATCTCAGGGTATAAAATTTCTATTTGGAGGCAGAAAGGATTTAGGGAAAGAAACTAGTATCCCATAGTCCAAGAGCACGGGACCCTGCAACAGCTGGGAAGTGAGGTTACAGGAGAGAGAACTTGGGAATGTGGAAAGTTGTTTGCAATGAATACCAGTAAGGCCAGGGAAGGAATTGACAGGGATAAGAAAGAGGATCTGGGTTTTATTATCAGGTTAGTGTATTATCTGTAAAAACAGAGATGAACTGCTTAAGGAAAAAAAAAAATTCTCAGCCTTGGGGCTCTCCTTTACAAGAGCAATTTGAGATGTCTCAGGCAGAAGGAAAAGCTGTTTATTGAGCTCAGAAGAAGAATTTGAAGGCTGACAAAAAAATGTGTATATGACCTTTGTACAAACCCAGTCTAGTTGCCACAGTGACCAATGAAGTGAAATAATTTTAGAGGGAGAAGTTTCTCATTCAGAAGAACACCCAATAGTGAGGCAAAAACACGAGAACCAAGTAGATAACACAGTGTTTAAGGAAACAATTAAGGATTTTACACAGTCAGAGGTCACAGAAATTTTCAGTTGATTCACCCCAAAGATGGGAGAATTGTTAATATCTTGGATGGTGAGAATCAGTGATGAAGGGGCTGGAGGGATATCTATAAATAGCATGGAATATTTACAATTTATAAGTTTTAGTCATAATCCTTTTGTACAGCAAACTTTTAGAGATTACAATCTGGGAGGAGTAACATACAACTAATCTGGTAGCTTTGGCTGCAGAAGGCTTCAGTAGGCAGTTTTCTACTGACTCTATGTGACCTAGTGGAGACACACCCTGGTATTCAATTAGGGATTGTATAAGAAAGTTAAAAGAGGAGGTAATGAAGACTGTCATAATGATAGGAAATGAAGATAGATACTATGATACTCCCTTTGAAGTTTACCATAGGAATATAATAGTGAAAACAGCTCCTCCTACTTACAACCATTTGATTTTGACTCTAATAATTGGGGAAATAGGGAATCCTCTTTCAGAGGTGCTGGACAAGATTTCACAGATAAGTGACTTAGGGGACTGGGGAAAAGACAAAATTTCTGGAGAGAGAAGAGTAAATAGCCAGTGGATTCAAAATCAGAATAAGTTGACAAGGAGAGAATTGTTTACTGCTATATGGAGATAAGGGGTAGATTTTGGAAGCATAGATGGTATTCCAACTAATGAACTATACAGAATGTACAGAGAAAAGGGACTTGATGCTAGACAAAACAGACAGGTAAGAATTATCCCTATTGCTCCTGCTGAACCCTTGTATCCAAGTTCGTTGCATCTTAAGGAAGAATAGGAAGTTAGCCATACCCCAGTTCAGAATTAAGAATACAGAGATGGGATTACAGACCTCATATCAATTTGATAATATATTGGAAAAATGGATCAAATATTGTAACCAAGTCACTGATGGATACTGGGGCAGAAGCCTCCCTTTCATATGGAAACCCTGATAAGTTTAAATAAGAAATTCCTATGATCATCACAGGATTGAGAAGGGCTGAAATATCAGCCAGACAAGTAAATTTAGTGATGAAAACTGAACAATTACCTAAGAAAGAATATACTGTCATAACTGTACCCATTCCCAAATACATCATTGGAATAGATATATATTGAGAAGTCTCACTTTAAATTTACCTGTGGGGAGAAACCAGTTTGCAGTAAAGAAGATAGGAATTAATACAGTTTTAGTGGGTAAAATAAAAATGGACCTAATCACTTTACCTGAACCTTCTGAAGTGATTACTTTAAGGCAGTATCTTGGGTCAGGTGGACAAGATAATACTACCATGACTATAAAAGAATATGTTGAGGCAGGAGTGTTAGTTCCTACAAGCACTCAATAGAATAATCCTGTCTGGCTAGTATAAAAGTCAGATGGGACATGGAAGATGACAGTGGATTATAGACAATTTAATAAAGTCACTTCTCCTTTGTATGCTGCTCTTCCAGATACCATTAACTTAATAGAAAAGATCCAGAAATATAATGGGAATTGGTAAGCAGTTATTGATTTAGCCAATACTTTCTTTACTCTCCCAAAAGATTTGAAATGATGGCACCAATTTGCTTTCTCTTTGCAGGGCTGACAATATGCTTTTACATGCTTGCCACAAGGATATTTGCATAGCCCCATTATTTGTCATAGGATTGAGGCTGAACATTTGGATGAATTAGAGCTACCTGCTGTACAGTTTACCCATTACATTGATGATATTATGATATGACATAAAACTGTAGAAGAAATGGTGAAGAGTTTGATACTTTTAATTGAACATATGTAAATAAAAGGGTAGGCGATTAATCCTGCAAAGATTCAAGGGTCAGCTCAAATCAGAAAGTTTTTGAGTATGCAATGGAATCAGGGGTTGCAAGAGATTATCCCACAAGCCAGACAAAGTATTCAAGAGTTTCCTACCCCCACCAATAATAAAGAGACCCCAAAGTTTATAGGATTATTAGAATATTGGTTACATCACAAACCACATCTGGGACAAATTTGGAAACCATTATATAAAATTACTAGGAAAAAAATATGAATTTGATTGGGGACTTGAGCAGAGCAAAGAAGTTGATGAAGCTAAGGCTGCTATTCAATTGGCCTTAGATTTATGGCCTATGTAAAGTGACCTAGTGGAATTACAAGTGACTGTCCAGAATGAATATACAAACTAATATTTTATGGCAAAATCAACAAAGTCGAAATGAAGTCTTAGAATTTTGGTCTAGAAAACTTCCTTCACCTGGAGATCAATGTACTCCTCTTGAAAAGCAGTTGTTAGCTACATATTGGGCTTTGGTAGAGTTGACTTTAGCCCATGGAGTAAAACTAAGGTCTGGAATCCCAATTATGACCTGGGTAATGAATACTCCCGCTTCTCATAGAATTGGACATGCACAGGAAGCTAGCATAATTAAATGAAAATGGTATATTCAAAATAGATCTAAAACAGGCAAAAGTGAAGTTTCTGTCTACATGAATCAATAGCAAACATAGATACTGAGGGAAATAATATACCCTTTGAATCAAAGTAACAATTGTTAAAGTTCTAGATAAAATGGGTTGAGGGATGATGGATTAAGTGAAGAAAAAAAGACACATGCATGATTTACCGAAGGACAGAAAAATATTTGGGCCACAAAAGATATTGGAAAGTAATAGCCTGTAACTCATATACTAGGCAGACTTTGGAAACTACTGGGATAGGTTGAAGTAGTCAATATGTTGAACTTATGACAGTACATCAAGTTATCAAAACAGAGCAAGGAGTACAGTGCCCTATATTCACTGATTCATGGGAGGTAGCTAATGGGTGAGCTACATGTGGAAAAATCAAAATTGGGAAATTCGTGACAAGTCTTCTGCAAAGAATTGTGGTAAGATATATGGGACATGTCTTTGGTTACTAATTTGTCATTTTTTTATGTAGATGCTCACCTGGTCCTCACCGTACCAGAATGTGAGTACAATGCACTTGCTGATCTACTAGCAAAGATTACTACTCAACATATTGTCCATACTCTGACACCAGTTGATGATCAAGTACTAGCAAAATAGGTCCATCAAACAGCTGACCATTTAGGGATCCAGGCCACACAGCAGTAGGCACAAGATCAAAGTATTAATATCTCTCATTCATTGTTGAAACAAGTAGTTAAAGAAAGTTGCATATGCCAGCTGGAAAAGGAATGAACTATTTCTTAGTAACTGGAGAGGTGGCATGGGGAAAAGTACTAGCCCAAATTTGGCAAACAGATTATATTGGACCCCTACCCAAAGAAAAAGGGTGCAAACTTACATGTTCTTGTGTTGGCACCTATTCAGGAGTACTAGTGTCTTCTCCCCATAAAAATGCAACCCAGAAAAATACCTATAAAACTTCAGATATCATAAGTCTGTATTATGAGACCCCAATGCAGAGTCCAAGTGACAATGGGTCACATTTCAAAGTTAATGAAATGAAGAGATATTATGTATTGAACAACATGGAATGGATATATCATATTACATATAATCCAGAAACATCTGGATTAATTGAAAGAATGAATGGAATATTGAAAAAAAAGCAGTTAAGGAACTTAAGTTTTAAAAATTCTTATCAACATTGGATAGATACATTGTTCATTGCTTTATGTAATTTGCCAGAATGATGATTCCAAATTTGCAAATTACAACAAAAATCCAGTCCATGATGCCAATAAGCCTGGTATGAACTGAAAAGTGTGATCTCATGAGAAGAATGGGAGAGCGAATGTTTAGCCTGGGCTGAGGTAGGATTCTCCTGACTCAGTTTCTCCACTGATACCTGGCAGACTTTAAGCCTGACTGAATGCAAGTTGACAATCTACTCCTGCCTGGAACCAACATGAAGGTGGGCAGATATGGTTTCCCTGCAATGTCCCTACTCTTAGTGACAATTTCCTATAGTCAAAAGGTTTGTAAGCTTAACACTTGATCTATTAAATTATAGATCGTTGGTAGGGGAACATCGGAGGTCAAGTCTAAAATTAAGCTATTAGGCTTAGGACTTTAGACCAACAACAACAAGTTAGGGTCCTTTAATTCTTAGTAATAGTGTGGAGATAATTAGGTTAAGGGCTTATGAAGTTAGCATACATAGTTATTATTTGTGTCTCGGTTGGTTAATGTTAAAAACAACCCATTTGCGGTCTTTATTGTAAATGCTTTAAAAGAAATATCACCTGACCAAAAGTTGGAATTGTGTTATGTGATATGAACTGTGTTAAAAATGAAAAGAACACAAACAAACACGTAAGATCCCAAAAGTTGTGTACTGGACTGTGGGATCAGAAGTTCCAACACCATACCTAGGGACACCTGGTTCAACAGGATATGAATTAAATTATAGGACTTTTAGTTGGATAGGAAAGAAATAAGAGCAATCTCTATTGGAATATGTTTGAGAATCCCTGAGAATCCCTAAGAATCATTTTGGATGGATATTACCTAAATCTGCATTAACAGCTCGAGGAATACATGCATCGGTTGGAGTTATAGATTCTAATTATCTAATTATAGATACAAATAATTATAGATAAAAATCTAATTACTATAATAATTATAGGAGTAATTATTGTGACATTACAAAATTTAAGTGAGGAACCTACACAGTTTTGTAAAAATGATACAATAGTTCAAGTGATTATTGTTCCTTGTGAAAGAAGACTACTTGTGAAAATTATCCTCCGGAAATAACTGGCAGAGGAAATACAGGATTGGGTTCTACTGATAGAATAAAATTGGGAGCTAAAATGTGGGTAAAACAACATTCCAAAGGCTGAGGAAATTATAGCACATGGGAATGTTGTTTATTCAAGAGAGGATGGTTACCAAATTCTACCCTTAACTCACATATTCTACCAGGAATAAGGCTATGTTAGTGGATTACTGGACTCAAGAATCACAGCTGACTCTATATCTACCTTGCTTCTGGTAATTATTTCCTTGTTCCTTTTTGGCTTTTCATCTGTTATGCCCTCCATCTGCAGATACCTGATTGCTTAGGTCAGAGGTCACTCTCTAAACATGATGGTGATGTGTCATCTTTGGACCTGAATTCGACTAAACACTGGTTTAGTTCTGAACTGATCTCTCAAATGGACCCTCTTGGAGTAGAGACAGTTCTATGTCCAATATCAGCAGGAAGTAGTTATGGAAGAAGAGATCTCTGCCCCTTCTTACCCCAAGAGTTTTGGCCCCATTTATTCGAGGAGGGGAATGATGGGATATTTGTACTCCAGTCCAACCCTAATATATTGTTTTGTGTGCTCATTTTATACTCCCCATTATACCATATTGTAAAGTTTTCTCAGCATCATTTGCCCAAGATAATTGTTTATATGTTTGTTTTCTGTTATCCATGTTAAAGTTCTGTTAATACCAGTTGCCCCACTGACCTATGTAATGAATATGAAAGATGTTTTGGATGAATGTAATAGTAATTTAAATGGAAAGATCTTTTTCATTCATTAACAGACTCACATGATTTGCTTAAATCACCTGTAAGCCTAAGTCACATATAGATAAAGGAGCTTTCTGAATAGGAGGAACAGGAAGAGTAGAGCAGAACCAGGGGTAAGAAAGTGAGTATGGTTGAGGCAGAGGAGAGAGGACTCAGGCAGGCAGGTGTGGCAAGGTTCAGACTCATGAATGTTTGCTTGTGAGAAGACTCAGGAAGAAGTTGGGAGGATTGGGAATGATTTTGCTCCCTGCAGTGCTCATGTTTATTAACTTCTTGGTCACCATGATGGATTTTGCTTTCTAGTTCTGGGATTTTACTTTCTAGTATCTAAATAAATACTTTTTTTTTTCTACCTTTTATATGAGGAGTACTGTATTTTGTTATTGAGAACTATGCTGGTATATTCATAGTCACCACCAGTGCTATGAATACTGCCTTACCCATACAGCCTGTCAAATTTATCTTTAAAAAAATCTCTTGAATATGCCTTCTGTCTCTGACACTGCCAACCCCCTGTCCAGGCCTTCATCACCTCATGCCTTGAATATTACAGTAGGGTCCAAATTGATCTGTCTGCCTCAAGACTCTTCCCACTCCAATCTAACCTCCATTTAGCTATAAAAGTGAATATGACAAATCCCAAATCTAAATCCTAATCTTCATGAAATAGATAACATTGAAGAAAAAAAGAAGATTCTATTTTGTTCCCTTGTTTTGTTGAGAGAAATGTTCATTACAAAATAGCAATTTGTCAGTCTCATGGAGTTCCTCTAGAGAATTCCCTTTTGTCTTGGGCAGCGTGATTTTTTAAATCAATTATCTCTTTTTTTCTCCTTAAAGGGTATTTTTTCAATATTTCTACCTCATAGAATATTTAGTCTGTCATGTTACTTGACACTGGGATGATAACTGAGACTGTTCTGCTAGATTGGATACTTTTTTTTCTTTTCACTGATACCTAACAAAAATAATGGCATAACAATTCTAAAAATAATTATACATCATTTATTTATCGTAACACTTTTTTTTAAATTTTGAATTCCTAATTCTCTCACTCCATGCAAATGTTCAACACCCGTTGAGAAGGCAAGCCTTATGGTATCAATTATACATGTAAAGTCATGAGAAACACATTACCATATTAGCCATGTTGAGAAAAAGAAAAACAAGAAAAAAATAAGTAAGTGAAAAAAGTATGCATCAATATGCTCTCAGAGTTCTTCAGTTCTCAGTTTGGAGGTGGATAGCATTTTTCATTATGAGTCATTTGGAATTGGCTTGGATCATTGTATTGATTAGAATAGCAGTTAGGTGTTTCACAGCTGATCATCCTTACAATATTGCTATTGCTATGTACATGGTTCTCTTGGTTCTACTCATTTCAGTTTGCTTTGATTGATATAATTCTTTTTAGATTTTTCTGAAACTATTCTACTTGTCATATCTTTTTCATTATAATTTATTTATTTGTAGTTTTCAACATTCACCTCCACAAAATTTTGAACTCCAAATTTTCTCCCCATCTCTCTCCTACCCCAATCCAGAACTAAAATCACCCTAACCACACTTTTCCCCAATCTACCATCTCTTCTATCACCCTCCTTTCTCCTATCCCCCTCCCCTCTATTTTCCTGTAGGGCAAGATAGGTTTCTATACCCCATTGCCTGTACATATTTTTACACATTTACGAGCAAAAGAAATTTTTAATGTTCATTTTTAAAGCTTTGAGTTGCACATTATCTTCCTTCCTCCCTCCCCACCTACCCTTATTGAGAAAGCAATTTCATATAGTTCATGCATGTGTACCCATGCAAAATACTTCTATAACAGTCATGTTGTGAAAGATGAACCATATATCCCTCTATCCTGTCCTGCTTTTCATTTATTCCAATTTATCCCTTGACCTGTCCCTCCACCCTAGGATTTGCTTCTGATTATCCCTTCCCCCAATCTGCTGTCCCTTTTATTGTCCTCCCTCTCTTATCCCCTTACTGCCTGCCTTCCTGCTGATTAATTCCTGATTTCCATACCCAATTAAATGTGTTATTCCCTCTTTAAGCCAAATTCAATGAAAGCAAGGCCCTCTTATTCCCTCTCCCCTTCTGCCTCTTTCCCTCCATTGTGAAAGATCTATCTTGTTTCTTTTATGTAAGATGATTTACTACATTCTACTTCTCTTTTTTTTCTTTCTGCTAGTACATTCCTCTCAACAATTATATTTCTGGTACCATTCTTCATATTCATTTTACCCTGTGTACTCTGTCTCTTTCTCTGTCAGTGTCTCTCTCACACACACACATCAAGCACACACATACACAGTCTCATGAGTCACAAATATCATCATTCCACTTAGTAATATAAGCAGTTCTACGGTAATGAGTCCCTTTCCTGT
Source organism: Bettongia penicillata ogilbyi (assembly GCA_023548195.1). Classification (NCBI taxonomy): domain Eukaryota; kingdom Metazoa; phylum Chordata; class Mammalia; order Diprotodontia; family Potoroidae; genus Bettongia; species Bettongia penicillata. The sequence continues at coordinate 4,484,321 of JAJHZJ010000040.1, forward strand.
TTTCCTTTTCATGTTTCTCTTGATTCTTGTATTTCAAAGTCAGATTTTCTATTCAGCTCTAGTCTTTTCAATAAGATTGCTTGGAAGTCTTCTATTTCAATGAAATTCTATTGTTTCCCTTGAAATATTATACTCCATTTTACTGGGTGCATTATTCTTGGTTTTAATACAATATTACAATCCCTTCTCTCCATTAATGCAGAAACTGCTAAATCCTGTGTTATCCTGATTGTATCTTCACATTACTTCAATTGTTTCCTTCTGACTGCTTGCAATACTTTCTCCTTTACCTGGGAACTCTGGAATTTGACTATAATATTGCTAGGGGTTTCATTTACGGATATCTTTCAGGAGGTGATGGGTGAATTCTTTCCATTTCTATTTTACCCTCTGGATCTAGAATATCAGGGCATTTTTCCTTGATAATTTCTTGAAAGATGATGTCCAGGCTATTTTTTTGATCATAGTTTTCAGGTAGATCAATAATTTTTAAATTATTTCTTCTGTATCTGTTTTCTAGGTCAGTTGTTTTTCCAATGAGATACTTCACATCATGTTCTATTTTTTTCATTCTTTTGGTTCTGTTTTATAATTTCTCATAAAGTCATCAACTTTCATTTGCCCCATTTTAATTTTTAAGCAATTATTTTCTTCAGTGAGATTTTGGACCACCTTTTCCATTTGAGCAATTTTGCTTTTTAAGGCATTCTCCTCATTTGCCTTTTGGACCTCTTTTACCATTTGGCTCAGTCTATTTTTAAAGGTACTATTTTTCCAGCATTTTTTGAGTCTCCTTTAGCAAGCTGTTGACTCATTTTTCATGATTTTCCTGGGTTACTTTCATTTCTCTTCCCAATTTTCCTCCTCTTCTCTTACTTGATTTTCAAAATCCCTTTTGAGTCCTTCCATGATCTCAGACCATTTCATACTTTTCTTGAAGAATTTGGAATTAAGAGTCCTGACCTTACTGCCTTCCTCTGATGGTGTACTTTCCTTTTCCTCATCATAAGAAAATACCTTTTCACCAAGAAAGTAACTTTTTATAGTTTTATTCCTCTCCATCCCCTTTTTTGGTACTTTTCCCAGCTGATTACTTGGCTTTTGCGCTCTTTGTTAAGTGCTGAGTGAAGTGCCCCAATTTTCAGGGGTTTTGTGCAGCTGTTTTTGGAGATATGTCTGAGGACCTTTAAAGTCTCAGTTGCTCTAAAGTACTGTGGTAAAAGGAGAGGTGTTTGTTCCTCTCATGGCCTTCGCTGTAGTCTATGAGCAATCACAAGCACTCTTTTCTGCCTTGAAATTGTAAGTAGGATTCCCTCTCTGCAGCTGCCACCAACTCTACCATGCCAGAGCTCTACCTCACCCCAATATTACCATCCAAGACTGTGACCCATATCAGCTTCTCAATTCCCCTGCTGTCCATAGGCTGACAGCTCCATAAGGAGCTGTCACTGCAACAGTGGCAGCGATCAACCTGGGCTAGGGTTGGGGCTGGGGCCAGGCCATATCCTTCTGTCACCAAGGTGAGAGAGTTTTTCAATTGACCTTTGAAACTGTCTCTGGCATTTGTGTGTTGATAAGTCTGGAAACTTCTTCAGGGGCCTGTGATTCAGCAGCCTGAAATCTATTCCAGTCTTGTCTGTGTCAGCATGGCCTAGGCTGGGCTGTCCTGTGCTCTGTGCCATGTCTGGTGCAATAGACACTTTCTGTTCAATCTTCCATATTGTCTTGGCCAGGAAATCTGTTTCACTCTGTCATTTTGAGGATTTTCTTACTCTAGAATTTGTTTAGAGTCAATTTTACATGTATTTTTTGGGGGGAGTGATTAGGGAGAGGGTTAAGAGATCTGCACCCTTACTAATTCCATAACATCCTTTAAGCAACGACCAACAGAACCAAAACAAAGCTAATAAAAATACAAAAAAAAATTCAGAAAAACTTCTCCCAAGAAGCTGGTTTTGTAATGAGTCAGGATTTGACATGAAGTGGAAAGCATATATTTACAAAACCACATATTTCCAGCTATAATTGAATAGATATAAGAATTAGTGAATGAACTTTTTTAAAGAGGTACTAATTCTACCCAGAACTTAAAATCTTTCTTGACCTACATATTATATCTTCTTCCTACTCTCTCCCTTCAATTACATCTAGATCTTGGGATCCATTGTACTTTTATATTGTGTAACCTCAGCATACTGACCAAAATTCATATGGGAAAGTTCCAATAATTGTCTTTGGCAAGTATATGAGGGTAAAATAACTTGGAATTATTTCCAAAGAAAACAACTTAGTCCTTGAAATTCTTTTTGCACTTCATTGTGCTCATCAAATTTCTCTAATTCAATTTCATTCTTCTGATTCTTTGTCTTTTGGAGTATCAAAAATTTTGACATCCTTGAAATCCTTTCCTATTTAGGGAGCATGTCCTATAAAGGAAAGAGTATTGTATTTGGATTCTGCATAATCTTGAGGTAGCTGTTGTGACTATGAACATCAGTTCCCCTCTAGAAAACTCAATGTCCTCATCTATATAACAAGGGCAAAAATTCCTGTAGAGGTTAAAACAAACTTTACATCTGTTTTAAGGCTCAAAAAAAAGATATTCTATGGAAAAAAAGTGTTCAGTAAAGTGCTAAGGAAATGTCAGTTCTTTATCATCATCATCATCATCATGATCATCATCATTACTGATGTTGGAGGATCTGGAGTTAAAAGAGAGATTCCTGAAAGTCCTTTGTTAAGTGTGTGTAGTACTTGCACCCCTATTTGACTATGTAATGACTGTTTTAAAACTCTCTCCTGTGGAGGGTATAGGAACCATTGCTGTATCTTTAAGAGGAAGAAATGCCTGAAGTTTAACTTTTTATTTGACTTTTGTGATACTGGAATCTGTAGAGAGATTAAGATGACAGAAATAATGGTGAAGTTCTAAGGGTAATTATGAAGAAAACAGATAAACACATTGATCAAAAACTGTCATGGGGAGCTATTTAATTCTTGCAAAGTTGTTAAATATAAAAAAAGTTCATGAAGTTATGTGTGAAGATATTATTTTTTCTATCACACAGACTTGAAGTTTAGAGAAAGAAAATGAAAAAAAAAACTTTTCTTTAGAGAAGTGTTTAAAATATCATTGTGAGAAAAGAGTGAAGAAAACTATTGAAAAATGTTTGCTGGCAATTTAGTGATAAATGAATGGTGGAACTGTGGTGTAATCAGTGAAAAGAAATCAAAAAGTGTAGGGGAGATTTTTGCCCAGTGTAATTAATACAAAGAATTCATATACTTTTTTTATTGTTGGTTTGGGCAGCTACATGGCTCAGTGGATAAAATGCTGGGCTATGAGTCTGGAAGATTTGAGTTCAAATCTGATTTCAGACACTTATTAGGTGTGTGATCCTGAGCAAGTCACTTAACACTGTTTGCCTCAGTTTCTTCATCTGTAAAATTAACTGAAAAAGGAAATGGCAAACATACAGTTTCTTTGCCAATAGAGCTTCAAATGGGGTCAAGAAGAGTCAGACATAATTCCATTACTATATAAAGCATTTGGAAAAATTGGTGGAGTCCTACCAAATTCTTTTTATAATACAAATATGGTGCTGATACTGAGACAGGGAAGAGCCAACACAGAGAAAGAAAATTATAGATCAATTTCCCTAATGAATACAAATACAAAAATTTTAAATAAAATACTAGCCAAGAGATTACAGCAATTTATCAAGAGAATAATATATTTTGAACAGGTGGGATTTCCATCAGGAATGCAGGACTGTTTCAGTATTAGGAAAGCTGTCAGCATAATTGACCATATCAACAAGAAAATGAATAGGAACCATGTGATTATATCAATAGATGCAAAAAAAAGTTTTTGACGAAAATACAACATCCATTCCTATTGAAAACACTGGAAATCACTGGGGTATAAAAGTTGATACTATGAACTACTGAAAAGCACAGCATCAATATTGATTACCTTTACAATAAATTTAGTATTTATTTAAGGGTGAAAGATTAGTCTCTATTATTCTATGAATAATCTACTATCTATATATCTCAAAGTCTCTCTATCTAGCTGTAGATGCCCTAAGCCACCTAGCAAAAGTATTAGACCAACAGGCAGTTGTCTATCTGTTTCTCTATTTATCTATCTAGATACAAGTATATATGTATATGCATATATATATATATACCTATATGACATTTGAGTGAGTGTTTATACACACACACATAAATGTGTGAATGTATATAAGCACATGCATATCTGTCTGTCTAGTGGCTAGAATTAGTCAACCTCGTTGGTGGAGAGCTGGCATCAAAACCTGGAAGACTCCAATTCAGGTTTAACTCTGCTACTATGTACATAACACTAGGTAAGTCATTGTACCTTTTCAACTTCATTTTCTTGTAAAATAGGGGCATTAACAGCACATATTTCAAAGAGTTGTGGTGACTAAACTTGACACAACATAAACACTTCATGCTACCTTTGCTATTTAGATATAAACAATTGATTATGGGAGAAGAGGGTTCTTGGGTTCATTAAATAAGTAATATTTAATAAATAGAGATGTGCTTACCAGTGAATTGAATAATTAATATGCAAGTTTAGCAATAAATAAGGCAGTATTCAAATATACCCATGGTGTACACTAGATTTTGATTGATAAGAATAATTATATGTAATGAGTCAAGGCAGGTTGGTAGTGCAGTGGGAAGAGTGTTGGGTCTGAAGTCAGGAGGAGGCTCTCAGGACGAAATATGTAAGGTTTTAGGGAAAGTTATTACTGTTTAAAGAAAGATGCATCATAGAAGATTTCAAAGAAACGCAACTATTTAAATTGCACTTGAATAGATGAGTTGTGATTTATTAGTTGAAGAAGTCACTTCTAGGCATAGATAAAAAATATCTACATTTATAAAAGCTTTCTCTTTTCTTTTTTCTATGAAGGGTGATTGAGTTAGGGAGATTCAGAGCCTATGACAAAGAGATTTGTCTTGATTTGCTTGGTTACAGAGGACAAAACTACTGTTAGAATCAAATGAGTGGAAGTTGAAGAAACAGTTTTTTTTTTTTAATGTAAGTGTGGTACAGATTAGAAAGGAATAAACATAAAGAGGAATGAGGAAAGATGGTAAATTCATGACTTTAGTAATGAGGCAAAGATTTTGTGGGAAATAATGAGAGAATCTAAATTTATTTAGACTAGTTCAAGCCATTCCTATCTTAGAGTGTGATAAAAATATAACTGACACTTCACTGCAATTGTGATAAGTGTACTGTTAGATGTCTGCACACAGGCAAATAGGAAAAAATAGGGGATAGTTTGCTTTGTAAAAGAATTATTGAAAATCTGCCCATCCTGAGAGTTAATTTGTACAAAGAAGCATAAACATATTAATAACCAGTGGTAAACCACATGAGTATTTTCTGGTGGATGTGGCCTTAATTGTTAAAAGTAGCGACATTTATTATGTATGTAAATTGATATCTAATTAACTTGCTTTAGCTATCTTATTAAATGCCAATTAAGTATATTAACATTTCTTATAATTTTAATATATCAATAAGAATTTAACTATACTTTATTGTCATAGTAATTTTGAGCTAATTATATGATGAGATGATTTATCTTTTGCATAATTCTAGTCTTTGCCTCTGTTCTTTAAAATAATAAAGCTAGGGATTTTTTTCAAACTGTGAAGATGATAGATTCTCGAGAATTTAGGCCCCTTTCAATCTTGGAACTAGTTTTTGATCAGAAAATATTCATTTCCTCTTTTCAGTTGAAAATACACAAAGATTTTGGTTTCTTACTTATAAGCAGATTATTCATCACTGTAACATGCACCAATCACAGTTATTTGGTCTTTTTATGCCTCTGTATTCAAAAAGGTATTTTTTCCTTGAAAATGAAGAGCAGTTTTAGTTAAAAGTGATAATGGAACATTCCACTGAGAAGCAGCACATTGGGATCTTTCAACAGTGTCAAATCTATATTGTCTTTATATTTTCCCCTATACTTCTGAATTTTTTTGTGCTTTGCAAACACTTGAATAAATGGATGAATATGTCCCTTCACCCTCATCACACCTACACTTCTAGATAAAAGATAAAAGAAAAACAACAAATTATGTGTTTTGTTTATATTCTAATGACCCAAATCTAGAATAAATTTGTATGGAGAATTAAGCCTGGCTTGTTGATCGCATGGAGTCTAGTCTCAAATAAGGCAAGAACAAGGAAAAAATTGAAATTAAATTCACTTAAAAGTAAAAGGGTATCTCTTCTAACCACCTCACTTCAAAAATGAGGAAAATGAGTCTCAGAGTTGAAGGTCACATAGGTAATTATAACTAACATTTATATACCTTTCTAAGAAATCTGTGAGGTACTTTATATGAAGTAGCTCATTTGACCCCATGAAAATCTTCTGATGTACATACTATAGGAATCACTAAAGCCATTTTTCAGGTGAGAAAACTTAGACTTAGACAGGTTAAGTGACATGTCCAGGCATACAACTTATAAGTATCAGAGATGGATGAGTGTTGTCTCAGATAAACTGAAATTTAGGAAAGATCTTAACAAAATGTCAAGGTCTCCCACTGCATCCAGGGTCATCACCAGTCATCCTGACCTATGTCTTGCTACTGAACCCCATGACTCTGGAGTAGAGACTGAAGCTAATGACTGCACAGTTGTACCTGACTTTAATCCAATTCACTTGCAAGTCAAGACATCACCCTTCTGACGTCATTGTTCCTCTTCAAGAACGGACAAACAACAATCTGAGATATGATTGCAACCCAGGCTGTTATGACTCTCAGTCCAGTGAGTAGTCCAGTACTATTCACTATGACAATCTACCTGTTAGAGAAACAGAATTAGGATGAAACCATACACTCTCTGACATCAGATAAAGTTTTCTTTCCAGTAAGCCATGCTACTTCTCTAACTGAGGGCACCAAGAGAACAATCTTTCCCAAGTTACACATATCACCCATTGTTAAGGAGATGTTCCACCTAGAACCCCACGTTGAATATAAGAGCAAAGAGTCATATGATTCTGAAGGATTGATATTGTATACCCAAGGAGAAAAATACTCTCCTCTGGGAACAAAAACTAGGGAGAAACTAGAAGACACCTAATATCATACATTCTAATTGTCTCATTTTACAGATAAGGAAACAAAGGACCAAATTGGGGAAATGACTTGCTCAAAGTCCCTTGTATAATAAGTAACACAGTAAGGAGCCAAACCCAAGTTTTATAATTTTAAACTTATTATCGGCCATTAGACACTCTTTCTCCTTTATTTACACTTGAAGGACAGATAAAAGTAGTTCAATTAAATGAATTTTTCTATTATTAAATCAAGCATAATTATGCATTATTTATAAATACATGTACTTTTAGCACCATTAGTGTATTGCCGCAGCAATATGAACACCATGTTTGACTATGAATATGCCACCATAGTTCAGACTTGCAAAGTATAACAGACTCTCCATATAGAAGACAGAAGAAAAACTTTTATTCAGACCCAAAAAGCCAAGTTCTCAAAACAGAAAGTCAAATCTGTCATAGTAGTCAATAAGTCGATAAACATTATCACTGAAGCGGACAAAGTCATTCCCAATCCTCCCCTCCTGATGGGGCGTTCCCACCAAAAAGCAAACACTGAGGAGCCTAGCTGTGCCTGCTTGCCTGTGTGCTCTCTCTCCCTCTGCCTTAACTGCTCTTAACAAATTTCTCTCATTTCTTCTCCACCCTTCCTGTTCCACCACTTCAGCAAGCTCCTCCGCCCACACATGACTTAAATTCCCATGTGATTTAAGCAGGTCACATGGATCTATTAAGGAATGGGAAGGATCTTCCCATTTATATTACCATTACACTTAGTTGCTTTACAGAAACAATAAAAAAAATTTGATAAAAGCATTTTGGTTTAAAAAGATGTTTATAGGTCAAGTTTGAGGGTATTACTGGAAAATTGATGCATTTATATTTTCCCAAACACCTTTGAAATTTTATCAAATCATTAAATCAAAATTATTTTGTGCAATGAAAACAGAATATGTTCATTCAATATTTTTGTGTATAGGATAAAAATTAATCAGAAGTATTGAATTAGATGCCCTAACTTCATTTAACCAGGAATTGTATTTTGGTGCCACAAAGCAGCAGGTTCTATTACAACCCAAAGTTCTGTTTACAGCCTTTCTCATCCTTAGTATGATCATTGTTAAAACAGCCTGGAAATTGTGAGGGAGATGGGACTGTTGTGGGAAGGAGTGTTAGACTTGAACATTTCTTACATCTATTTACCCTGTAAATCCTAGGATATTATTGATGTTTTGCCCTCACTTTAATAATTAGAGTTGAATTGACTTTTCAATATTTCTGGTTGTGACTGGAATGAGGGTTGAATTTGATGACATACCATCTAAATTAAGTGAGATAAAACAATACTTTATCTTTTTCTGCTGAAGATATGCTCCCCTCGTAGACAATTAATGGCTATTACCTTCTGACATTTGATCATTATTTCTTTCCTAATCGGCTCTTGCTTGAGTCTTCTATAAAATTTTAAATGAAACTTCCCATAAACTTATCAGGTGTCAAGGAAAATACTAAAAAGAGCTGTTAAAAATAACTTTAATGATAAGGGGAAATCTGAAGGCCTCTTCCAGATGCTCCCAGTTAAAAATATTTCCTCTGATTTTCAGTTATTTATAGAACTGTTGATGTGGAATTCAGTCTGAAATAAATCTCTTTCTGTTTTCAGTTATTTATAGGGCCAATGAGCATATTAGTACCTCATACATTGAATTCTATAAGGTCCTATATGGCTTAGGTTCATTGGGAGTCAACATGGAATTTGGTGATGGGGTTTCCCCAACATCTTCACAATAGGCTTGTTGTTAGACTCTGGTACTGATTGATAAGGATAAGAAATTATTAGCACTAAAAACTGAGGTAAGTTTATGTAAATTACTTTAATGATTTAATGATTGTAAAGTGTGACTTTACAAAAGGAATAATTTACTTAATGGAAATTATGATTCACTCCAGCCACCTGGACAATGAAAATAAAATTGTTTCTATCTGAGAAAAGATCTGCATTTTGCAAAGAAATCATTCACTTCTTTTTCTCCACTCTATACTTCTCCTATAATACCATCAAATATAATAAAGCTTTCGTTGGATTTCTGCAGTGTTTTATTTATGGATTTAAATTTAATGGAATAACATTTATTAGTATCAATTTCAGGGTAGATTTCTTCAAAGTAGCATTGTAATATAGTGCGTTGCAGAACAACACTGCATGTTGAGGAACACAACTAAAAGTTACAACGAAAGGGATGGATTATAAAAAGGTTCTTTTCTAGGGTGAAGGACTGAAATTGAATTGAAGCTCCATTAGTATCCTTATGATATCAAGACTGCAAGAAAGACCTCCATCATTTCTAGTAGTCTCTTTATGGTCATTGAAGGAGTCATGGAAAAGAGCAACCTGGGATAGTCAGATTCAGATAAAATGCAATCTTCCTTCCTGAAAGGAATATCCACTCTTATATGATTGAAGTAAAAAATGAATATTTAAGTATGTGCAAGTATTTGCTACGTGCTGCAGATATAAAGACAAAAACTATATAGTCCTCACCTTCAAGGGGCTTAGAATCTATTCTCAAATGACACAGAACATTATGATTCTCCCTATACCACAAATATTCTGCATGAATACCTCTTCTTTGGCTACCCTCAAGGAAGATAATCTTTCACTAATTTTCAAGTGTGTTTTATTTTAATTCAACTGTAACCTTTTTACCGTAAAATGATGTGAATGACCCTTCTAATAGTTCTGTGTTCTCTGTAAAGTGCTAACAATTTATTAAATAGCTTTTTCCTTCAGTATAACGTTTCTTTAATCATATCAGGATACCATGTGCACCCCTTAAGTGTCAAATTCTTACTTCACACTGGCAAAATATGGAAACTTTGAGATTGAAGGTACTGGTTATTTTGAAACCAATGATGACAGTAATTATACATAAAATGTCTTGATCTCGTGTAGGTAAGATGAATTTAGCAGAAAGATATTATGAAGAACGATGTGGTTGAATATATTAAAAGGTCTGAAATCAAAACTGAATGAGATAAATGTATTTACACCAATCACAACTTACATAATTATTACATAAATATCAGTCTAAAATATACCTTATGGAATGTTAAAATGAAAAATAACAATTTTGGCAAATAGTCTCACAAATAATATACAGTCTAACAAATAATATATAATAACATATAAATGAAATTTAGGACTTATTCTTAGGAAAGTTAAAGAAAGAGGCACTTCCTTGCAAACAAAATAAAACAAACCTAAAATAATAAAATAGAAAAGAATTTATAAATGTTAGTTACATGAAAAATATGTTAAAAAAACTTTTAAAATTGTTTCTGGGACTTGCACTCATCTATTTCACTAAACGATAGTAAAGGTTGAAACATATGCATCATTGAATAGTCAGATGTGACAGCAAGTGGCTAATCTTCAAACAGTTCATGAAATGGTTAAAATTCAAGAGTAGAATTACAAACTGAGACAATAAAATGTGGACATCAAAGAAATGATTGTGTGATAGAAATTTTTATTTTTGACAAAAAGTGACATTTTCAATGGCAATTCAAGATTAGGTGAATGCTACCAAAATTATATTAGAGTTATAATGAAAAAACCTAGAATTGGTGATTAACATAAATTATGCAAGGAAATAGCAGAAAATTCACATAATATCACTACAGCCAGCAAAACCTTTGGACACACTAAATGCTTAGAAACAGGTGACATATTGTTTTGAATTATACACCAGATGTTTGATGCTTTTTCATGTAACAACAGATTATAGATCCTTATAAGATATTGCAAAAGTCAAAGCACAAACCATACTGGAACTAGAGCATTATCAGAAGAATTGTCTATTTCCCAAAATTGCTGGATATAACATTGATGGATAAGAACTTCAAAATAATGTCCTTAATGAAGATCATCATACTAAATACTCATAATCTGCCTTCAATAAAAGGTTTCAAAATATTGTGACTCAGAATAGAAGAGAAAAATCATATTGGTACAATAAAATCATGTGGATATCATCCCTCTTGTTCTGTCTGCTACTGAAAGTACACCAAGAATGCTTCAATAATCCTTAAGGGAGTAATTTCTACTAAAATATATCTATTGAGAAGCAAAAAACTCCCAAAAAACAAACAAACAAAAAAAACAAGTTTTTTAACCTTTGCATATATCCATAGAGCATAAAATATATAAGAATAATAGGGTAGAGATAAGTCCTAATATTCTTTCTATCTGATGTCACTGGGAAAAATAAGAAAAATAATAAAGACCAGCCCTATTTACTCTTAACCTTTTATTGCTGTTAGATTAATGCTATTTATTTCCCATTAAAATATCTGTCAAAAGGGCTTTTATAGAGCCATTATTCCCCAAATAACAGATGGCCAAAAAGGAAGAACTAGAAGCCATCAAAAATCACCAAAGATGTTTAAAATCACTAATGAAAAGAGAAAGGCAAATTAAAGCAGTTATGGTGTTCCCATCATATTCATAGTGATGAGAAAAGATGGAAAAGATCATTGTTAGAAAACCTGTGCAAAGACAGGCAGACTAATTTACTACTAAAATGTCTGAGAATTTGTTACATTACTATCCCATAGATTATGAAGATAGAGAAACATCAAATAATTTATATGAGGTGATACGAAGAAAAAGCAGGGAAATTAGAATGGTACACACAATGACCACATCATAAACCAAGGAAATTTGAGAGGCAGGAAAATTCTGGTGAAATGCAATCCAAATTATTCCAACAATATTATCAACATAAGGGTCATAACCTTTCTTTCTGTTAAAATTTATGAAATTCTTTTAAGGAATTGCATTTTAATGGTATCTCAGTGGGTGCTGGTTGAAAATATCTCATTTCAAAATATTTTTCAAATGTAATATATGATGTACAACTAATTTTTAAAAAGCTGCTCATGTCATTGTAATATTCTATGTAACATGAAGTTTCTATTCTGAAGGAAATCTCATTACACCTTACTTCTGAGACAGTGAGGGAATATATTGTGTTTTCCATTTATACACCCATCAACACCCATACAGCAACCTGGAGAATATTTGAGCAGTCCTTGAGTTTTTGGAGGGGTGGGAGTGGGTGGGAAGATAGGTGTCAGGAAGTGTATGAATGCTTGAATTATTCTTATTTTGTTATCTCCACAGCTTTTAACAATTTCCCCACTCAATGCAGAGCCATGTTGCTGAAGTAATCATATACATGTATATATATATATATAATGTGTGTGTGTACATCTTTAGCAAATGAGTTTCCTTTTACATTAAGAGAGCTTAGTTTTAGACTATCACAATATTTGTGTTACTTTCCCTTCCCCACACTTCTCCGCAATCCAGTCCGCTCTCTGCACAGTGATAAATTCATCTTTCTACTAACCACATCACTCCCAGTTCCTTAAATTAACTCCTGTGGCTCCCTATCATCTCAAGGATGAAATATAAATTCCTCTGTTTGAAATTCAGATCTTTCCAACCTTATATACTCCTCACCACTAGGCACTCCATGATAGAGTAAACTTGATCTCAATATTCCTCATATAAGAAATTTTATCTTCTGCCTCCACTTATTTTCATTGGCTATCCCTGATATCTAGAATTGTCTTCCCCATCTCTATCTACTGGGTTCCCTGACTTCCTGCCAAGTCCTGTCTAAAATCCTTTCTTCTGAGAGCTTTCCTTGCTACTCAGCAACACCACACATCTCCCTGCTTAGTGATATTTCCTTCCCTTTTCTGGTATTCCCAATATGCCCTGTATAGCATATAGTTTGTTAATACATAGCTCTTTTCATGTTTTCTCTCCCATTAGATTGTGAGCTTCTTGAAAGCAATGTTTGTCTATTGCCTTTTTTGTAGTTCTAGTCCTTAGGAAAGTGCCTGGTTCCTCACAAACACTATAAGCACTTATACTGACTGGTGAGTATAATATATAGATGCAATATTTGAGGTATTCATATAATTGTGGTACCATTGTAGGTACTGACTCTCAGAAATATGACTTGGTTTCTTGGGATCTCTAATGCTTTGGATCTCTTAGACTGTACAGAGGCTGCTTAAGGGGAAACTATGCATATGCTTTAGAGTAAAGGAGGGAATTAAACTTTATACCTTTTCCATATCAATCTTACTGACAAGACATAGAAAATATCTAAAAATGAATTTTAGGAAAATTCGTACAGCTCCATCTGAAAATTCTTTCCTCATGCAGCTTTTTCATTGAGTGGAAGGTACAAATTAGTAAAATCTTCTTCACTTTTTAAATATATCTTTCATTGGAAAGTTGACTCATGTTATTATGAGAAATGTTTATACAGTCAAATTAAGATCTTTCCATTTTAATGTATACATATAGAAGACATAACATGATTGCAGAAACACATATGTGTTAAATATAATTAATGATATATGATAGATTGATACAGAGATACAGACTTGCTTTATATAAGATTTTTTTTATACTGAAATTTGGGAGATGGGAGTGAAATATGGGCCACTAATATAATTTATGTAAGGAATTCTCTGTATGGAATTCCCCCCCAATGCAGATTAATAACTGACATGTAACTTACAACATTAGACTGTTGCTTGGGTCACTAAGTCATTAAATAATTTGACTATGGTCGAACAATTAATGTTACAGGTAGGACATGAACTTATATCATTTATACTCCTAAATTCTATCCACTGTATTGTAATATGACCTCTCATTCTTTACCCAAAGGATCAAAGAATGGCAGAACAAGACAGGAATTTAGAAATGCTCTGTTCTAATCTCTTTATCAAGTAGAGCATGAAACAATGAGAAATGACATTCCCAAAGTCATGCAGCAAATGATATATGTAGCCAGAACTAAAGCCTCATATTGCGTGATTATTTTATAGCATTTTGCATCTCCTAATATTTTCCTAAAAAGTTTTGAGTTTTCTTTATTTGTTTGTTTTTAATGGTAATAAAAATTTAAATGACAAGTTCTGAGCAGTGTTGTCCTTAGTTGGATGTTTTCCTGTAGAAATAAAATCTCACCCAGAGGGTTATGTTGGTAATACTCTAAGATAATAACCCCAACATAGCAGACTATAATTTGACTAATTTCTTGTTACTGTAGGTTATATATAAGCATGAACAACATCATAAATACTAGTGATCAGAGCAACTTAAATGGTCACATTTTATCTTCCCTGTAAGGCCCCATCTTGAAGACATATTTCCCTAGGAACAAATTTAGAAGATGGATTGCCTTCCAGAGGTGGAGCTTTATGGTATGACATCAAAGAGACAGCAAGTAAATATTTTATGGAACTTTCTAAGATCTGGGGTGGTTCTCTGCTAGAAGGGGTAAAGATGGTCTCCAGAGTAAATAAATTATGCACTAGGCAGCAAAGGGTAAGAGCTTTTTCTCTATAATCACAGTCCTTTCTAAAGTCATATAGTCTCTATAAAATGAGATAATAAAATAACTCCACATTTGTTCCCCCTTTTCCCTGGAGTTTAAAGTGTATTAATAGCTATTGGATTCAGAATAAATAAACTGGAAAGAAAAATCATTATGTGAGTTCTATTTTCCAAATATCAATTTGGTTTCTAAACACTCCAATAACTTATCCTTAATTTTCAACTCAAAGCATCTCAAAAACAGCTGAAATGTGGGAAATCATTCCTTTCCTCCACAAATTATAGCAAGGACATATTAATGTGGTGGCCAAGATTATTGAGTCTGGCATTAGAAGATGATTCCTCTCTTTTTTTTTCCAGATTAAATATCGTTGTTTGGGAAACCACAATCAAAATACTTTGAAGGGTGAAAAAACTGCAAAGGACATTTGATTGGCCTATTATCCCTTCTCTGAGTAACAATAAAAGTATAGCATGAATCTCAGGTCTCTGAACCTGGGTAATAGATGTCAAGTGGGGATTGGACTGAACACAATTATATCTCAGAAATAGAAATTTAAAGGTCCTGATTTTTGAGTGTATAACACATTACATCTTATTCCTTAAGAATTAGGTGGTGAAGTGTGATGGCTAAGATTTCTGTCTTGGATAAAGAACATGGTTTGGTTGGGAGAAACAGAACAGATAGTACAGTCAGAAGAAAAGAAGATTATTTCTGTTTACCTTCTTTGTGGAAAAAATATTAAGAATGAATAGAACCTTAAAAATGAACGTAGAGAAATGCAACAACAAAAAAAAAAGATTTCACAAATGTGGTGTCAGAAGTTGGGCTTGGGGAATAAGAAGAGAAGAATAAATCTTAATTGAATATTTTTATAAGGATACTTATGTGTGTGCATATTTGTGTGCAAAATTGTGCAAAGTAAGGATCCACAAGCATCAACAAGCAGCTGTCACTTTCATTGGAACTCTCCTACAACCCTCCACTCTTTCCCAAATGGTCAATCAGGATGAAAGTAAAAATAATTCTCCACATTACAGGTTGTTGACTCTTATTTATGTTTCTGATACTTAATTATAAATACATTTAACTGTGTTTTGAAGAAATTGGTACAATGATATCCTTAAGAAGAGCAATTCAGTTATCTGGTTTTCTTTCAGACTCTCTCTGGGTCTTATATTCTCTCATTTGGACCTTTCACAATACTTCCAAACATATTTTATAAGCTTGCAAATATTGTGTGTGTGTTACTGAGGTTTGTGTATGAGTCTTGACTTCCTAAAATATTGCAAGTTCCATGATGACAGAGATGATAATTTACATAAATTTTGTATCTCCTCCAGTACTTTCTTCTCATGATATTCAACCATGGATGCCCCAAAGTCAGTGAAGTTTCAAACTATTAAAATTTAAGTTAGGGTGGGATGGATTTCTAAAATATCAAAGCTTGAAACTGAACTAAGGCTTTTAGTAAACCCTGTATAGTAGTTGCTTAAGAAATGTTTGTTATTATGTAAGTGCCATGTCTGGGGAATATATATATGTTTGTGTACACACATATATGACTATATCTCTTCATTTTTCATTCAGCAAAGTTTAATTATGCCTCAGATTCCAAAAGACATGTTTCAATGTAGGAATTCTTAATTTGGAGATCAGAGACAGTAAGTAGTCTATTGGACAAATTTTAGGGTATACACAAACTTGCAACTTTAATATTTTGAAAATGGTACTTCAAAAATTGTTTCTTTTATGGTCATAATCATTTTATTAAAATTTTATTATGAAAATTGTTTCTTAGGCTTAACTAGGTTGTCAAAAGGATCTGTGACATACAAAAAAAGTATGTCCTTAGGAGGTGACTTTTATGAATCACAATAAATGAAAAAAAATATCTTCACCTTGCTCCCAACTGCCTGAGGTTAAGGCTCTGTAAACTTAGACAGACTGGTTCTCAGACAGTAAAAACATAGTCTAGATGACTGATTTGAGGGAACTACTAGAGGTTGTGGTCAGCTGCAACAGCCTCAACTCACTATCAAAAGCATCTCCTGGTGAGAGAAAAGAGACCATGTAATACTGACAACCTTTGAATCTCAAGCAGGGAGGCCAGCAATTCCGGACAGAAAAGACAATTCCTGTACAAGGTGTAGTTTTGTTTTTTTGGTTTTTTTTTTTTTTTTGTTTTGGTTGTTTTGTTTTTTGTTTGTGTGTTTGTTTTTCTATTCAGGTAGGGGCTGGGAACTGAATAAACCAAAGAATCTTCTGTCATTAAACTAGACAAACTAGATGCATCAAGTGTTTCTTAAAGTACTTTAAAAATAACCTGATTTTCAAGATTAAATAATGATATCTGTCATCCCTTTTGAATTAATAGAGACAGCAATAAAACCGGAACTTGTTTTCAGGGTCAGTGTTCCACTGAAAGGTCAGCAGTGAACATACCTGTTAGCAACAAATTAATGAAAAATAACAACGCACAGCTGAAGGACAGTGTTTCATTTATTACTTCAACGTACCTAAATGCTCTATGGTTCCCCAGGCATCATTATTCAATCCTTTCATGATTTTCATTTCTAAACATGAAGAATGCTTATTTTGATACAAGGTGTCTTGTGGTAGAGTTAGGCATTTTCAAAATTGTTTTCTCAATGGTTTGATTTTGAAGGTGACTAGACCTGTCTACCTCTTACTGTTGCTGCCTGGTTTAGGACCTCCTATTACGAATGGACACAGATTCATAAAATCGTACAGTGCAATCAAAGGGAATGTAAGCAGCAGAAACGAGTGCAACCAAGGAGAAAAATAAAAATAGCTACAAGGTTAAAAAGTTAGGGAAATGCTAAATGGAAACAAATACAGCTTCCCAGAACCATGGAGAAAACCCTTGTGGGAATTCATAATAAATGAACATAGGTGATTAAATTTAATTCAGTGGTTGATAGTTCCCAGGGGCCAAGTTTGAGTCTTAGTATATAAAATATATAACACAGTGTTAGCTGCTAGGCTACAGGAAACACAGTTAAATTCTACTCTTGGCCATCTTTCACCTGAGAGGTAATTTACTGAAAGAATTTCCCTTCTTCTTGAGCTCACAGATCAAGTTACCTGCTTCTCTCATGTTTTCAATGTTTTATTTTTTCCTTAAAAATGATCACTTTTTGACATTGGATGTCTGATCTATACAGGGGGACAGATAGGATTTGGAGCTATCAAAATTTATTCATACCTCTGAAAGCTATTTTATGGAACTGAAGTGATGGTTCTGCTTCTTTAGACTGCCTAATGCACTCAGATGGGACAATCATATCAACATAGTCAGGAATACACAAAGTAGTTTTTATTTTGTTAGCACATGGAATGCATGGTGTGAGAATTCTCTCTATGAAAATAAACTGACCACTCTCGTATGATTTAAAATGTCTGAATATAATGAAAACATTCCTCCCTGGCATTCCTATAATCACATGTAATGATAAATCATGTGCCAAGGAAAGAAGTTGAACCCGTTTCTTCCTTATTGCAAGGCCAGTGTTCTATTTATTCTGTAAGTCTGCCTATCAAAGGCAATATGGTGTAGTGAATAGAAATCAGGCTTAAAACCTCTGACAAATTAGTTTTATAATCTCCCTTTGACACAAGAAGAGGGAGGTTTTGTTTCGTTTTGTTTTGTTTTTTGGTCATTGCTGTTATTTGATTGTTTTCTTGCTTTGTTTTTCTGTCAGAGCAATGGTATCACAGTTCCAGTCCCTAGTCTATCTAAGGCATGCTCTTTTTAAAAATATCGGCACACTTTTTAATTAAATGAATAGATGAGATATCAATTAAGCAATCAATAAGCGTTTATTAAATCTGCTACAGTGCCAGGAACCATGCTAGATGTTGGGAATACAAATGGAGAAAGATTAAGATGAACCAATGGGAAAATGCATGCTAAACGCTCGGAAAACTTTAAAGTTCAGAAGTCGAGGTTGTGATATGAAAGGGCATGGAAGACCCTTACTCACATATATCTATTTCATATATCTTTTTACCTACTCGTGTGCGTGTGTGTGTGTGCACGCGCATATGTGTTTGTGTGCAAAATAGGACATTTCAAAATGGAATCACATTAATAATAATGAAGAAATGTATAAGGAAATAAAAAAATGCTTCCTTCTCCTGTGTACTGCACAAAAAGACAGGCAGAAGTATCAGGCAATGATAGTATGGTCCTTCAAGGGAAAACAATATGAGTTCAAATAAATAGTCCTGAATTCCACTGCTGTACTCTTACCAGAGACCCTACAAGAGATTCAGAATGACTCAGTGCATTAACTGTGGATAATCTAAGAGGGCTTGAAACCTAAAATTCCCTGATTGGAGATTCGTGAGGGAAATCAGAAACCCCAAAGCTCTAAAACGGGATCTTAAAACATACTGGCATAGTCAACCCAATTATGCCAGTGTAGGTAGATAGTGTCAGAAAGAGATAATGTAATCAGGGAAAGCTGTGTACAATGTATTATACTATCCCATTTAAGAGTAAAAGAGGAATAGAAGTCTGAAAAAAGAAATGAGAATCAGGACATTGGGGATATATATTCACTTCTTTTCTTTGAAGTCCCGCTTAATCTTTATAAATGTGTTACAATTATTTAAAAAATTTTGGTGAGCCATTCTTTCCATTTATGTTGT
The DNA here is from genome assembly GCA_023548195.1 of Bettongia penicillata ogilbyi. Taxonomy (NCBI): domain Eukaryota; kingdom Metazoa; phylum Chordata; class Mammalia; order Diprotodontia; family Potoroidae; genus Bettongia; species Bettongia penicillata. The sequence continues at coordinate 4,503,558 of JAJHZJ010000040.1, forward strand.
TGTAACAGTGTACAGTGATTTCTTGGATCTACCTCACTTTACAACAATTTATATAGATCTTTCCTAGCTTTTTTGTATTCATCAAAAGCATCACTTCTTAGAGCACAGTAGTATTTTATTATATTTATATCTCACAGTGGGTTTAGCTATTCTTTGATTGATGGGCATCTGTATTGTTTCTAATTCTTAACTATCATAAAAAAGTGTGGTTATAAATATTTTGGAGTATATGAGCAATTTTTATCTAACTGATGGCTTTCTTGAGGTCTAAGCCCAGTGATGGAGTCATTGATTCAGAGTATGGATATTTTGTTCATTTTATTTACTTTTATTTATTCTCTATATGTGTTTATTTATTATTCCAAATTGCTTTCTAAAATGGTTACACCACTGCATTGCTCAAACAACAATATGCTAGTATTCCCATCTCCCCACAACCCTTCCAACACTCATTGCTACCTTTTCAAGTCTTTTCCTCCCAATTTTCAGGGTAGGAGTTGAAATATCAGGGCCGTTTTATTTGGTTATTAATATTATCAATTACGTTGTTTGTTTTTCTAGTATTGGACTATAATATTTATACTATCTCCACTATAAATCCCACTTGATCATGAGGAATGAGCAAATAAAACACCGTAGTCTGTTTGGTGAGATTTTATTTAATGTTTTCAATCCATGTTCATTAATGTTATTGACTTATATTTTGCTTTCATGTTTTACCCTTTCCTAATTTAGGTATTAGGGCATTATTTGTTTCATGAAAATATTCTAGTAGGACTCTTTCTAAATCTTTAAGAATAATTTGCAAACTATGGACACCAAATATTTTTTAAATATTTCATAGAATTTGTTTGCCATTTCTCTGTGCCCTCAGACATGGTCATTTTTTGTAAAAAGTTCATGTGGTGCAAAAAAAAAATATGTATATTTGGAACAGCTAGATGATGCAGTGAATAGAGCTCTGGCCCTGTAGTCAGGAGGACCTGAGTTCAAAGATAGTCTTAGCCATGTACTAGCTGTGTGACCGAGGGCAAATCATTTAACTCCAATTGACTTAAAAAGGGGGAGGGGAGAAAGAAAAAAAACATGTGCATTAGTTTCCTATATGATTTAGATGATTCTATAAGTCTTTTAATTCTGGTTTCTCTGAAAAATTATTTCTGTATCCTCTATTTTGTTTTTTGTACTTTTTTTATGTTAGAGTTATTGATTGAAAGACATTAAAGTTTTCTCTCACTATTCTGTTACTGTCTATGTCTTCCTGAATTTCAGATGTTTGTTTTATCACTTTGGATGCTAAGGCACTTGGAGTGTATGCATTTATTACAAAAAGTTGTTGGTGGGTGGTTTTAGCACAGTGTAGTTTCCTTTTTGTCCTTTTTTTCATATTTTTGACTGTATGTTTTAGCTTTGTCTGATAACAGTATAGAAAGGTTTTTTTTTGATTTTGCTTTTCACATAATCCCCATCTCCATTCCCTTAGTTTTATTTTTGCATATGTCCGCTTTTTTTAATATGTTGTTTATAGGCAACAAATTGTAGGATTATTTCTTCTTACACAATTTGTCACTCTTTCCCCACCATGTTATTAGATTGTGTACTCTATTCACATTTAAAGGTATGAATTTTTCTCCATTTTTCTCTGAAATTGTTTACTTACTCATATATTTTTCCCCTCTTTTTTCTTCTTCTATAATTAATTAATTTTTAATTTTTACCATTCACTTCCATAAGATTAGAGTTTTATATTTTATCTCTTTCCTTTCCTTCCTGCCTCCTCAAGACAGTATTCAGCCTAACATAGGCTCTACTTATGCATTCATATTAAACATTTTTCAGAGTCATGATGTAAAGCAGAATTAGAACTAATGGGTGGAATCACAAGAAAGAAGAAACAAAACAAAACAAAATGAGAGCAAAGGATATTTTTCCATCCACATTCAGACTCCAAAGTTACTTCTTTGGATGTGGATAGCATTTTTCATGGTGACTCTCTTGGAGTGCTTTAAGATCCTTGTGTTGCTGAGAAGAGCTAAGTCTATCAGTCAGTCATTGAACACTGTGTTTTCTACAGTGAACAATGTTCTCTTGGTTTGGAAGATTTCAATCAGCACCTCAGCATCAATTCATATAAGTCTTCCCAGGTTTTTCTGATGTACACTTGCTCATTATTTCATATTGAACAATAGCATTCCATTGTATTCATATAAAACAACTTGTTCAGTCATTACCCAATTGATGGATATCACTTTGATTTCCCATTCTTTGCCACCACAAAAAGAGCTACTGTAATTTTTTTTTTGTAATGTGGGTCCTTTTCCCATTGTTATGATCACTTTGGGATACATACCTAGAAGTGCTATTGCTGGGTCAAAGAGTAGGCACATTTTTATAGCCCTTTGGGCAATATTCCAAATTGCTCTCCAAAATGATTGGACCAGTTCACAATCCACCAAAAATGCTTTGATATTTCAGTTTTCCCATGACTTATCCAACATTTACCATTTTTCTGTTTTTATCATGTTAGCCTATTTGATAAATGTGATGTGATACCTCAGAGTTGTTTAAATTTGCATTTCTCTAATCAATAGTGATTTAGAGCATTTTTTTCATATGACTATGAATGCTTTAATTTATTCCTCTGAAAATTGCCTGTTCATATACTCTGACCATTTATCAATTGGGGAATGACTTGTATTCTCATAAATTTGACTCAGATCTCTATATATTTTATAAATGAGGTTTTTATAAGAGACACTGGTTGTAAAAATTCTTTCACAGTTTTCTGCTTCCCTCCTAATATTTATTGCATTGGCTTAGGTTGTGCAAAAACTTCTCAATTTAATGTGTAAAAAGTTATCCATTAAGCATTTCATAATGTTTTCTATCTTGTATTTGGTCATAAATTCTTCCATTCTCCAAAAATCTGACAGGTAAACTATTCCTTGCTCTCTCAATTGGTTCATAATAGGAGGCATTATATCTAAATCATGTACCCATTTTGACATCCTTTTTGTATAGGGTGTAAGATATTGGCCTAGGCCTAGTTTCTGCCATACTATCATCTTCTTTTAATAAGGTATTTTGTTCCTTTAATTATTTTACATTAACCTTTTACAATATATGACCATATTCCTAATGCTTCTCTTTCAATACCTATTGATCCTTTTTTCATTTATTATTCTTGTCTTTTAACATTTTAATGCCTCTCTCCTTTTATCTGTTTATATATTTATTCTCCTTTTTCTCCCCTCTAAGTTAGTTATATTCCTTCTTCCTGTTCTGTTGGTTTTTCCATTGTTATACTGTTGCTGTTGCTCTCTGCATTTGTCAACTTCTCTATTTTATTTTATTTTTTTTAATAAAAATTTATTTAACTTTTTACATTCATTTTCACAAGATTTTGGGTTCTGAATTTTCTCCCCTTTTATCCCCTCACACCCCAATACACCGAGCAATCTAATTCTCCCTATCACCAATCTGCCCTCTCTTCTATCATCCCTCCCTTCTCTTTGGTCCTGTAGGGCCAGATGACTTTCTATTCCCCATTAACTGTATTTCTTATTTCCTAGTAGCAAGAACAATACTGAACAGTTGTTCCTAAAACTTTGAGTTCCAAATTCTCCCCATCCCTCCCTCCCCACCCATTCCCTCTGGGAAGGCAGGCAATTCAATATAAGCCATATCTGTGTAGTTTTGCAAATGACTTCGATAATAGTCGTGTTGTGTAAGACTAACTGTATTTCCTTCCATCCTATCCTGCCCCCCATTGTTTCTATTCTGTCTTTTGACCCTATCTCTCCCCAAGTGTTGACTTCAAATTGCTCCCTCCTCCCATTGTCCTCCCTTCCATCATCCCACCCTTGCTTATCTCCTTCTCCCCCACTTTCCTGTATTGTAAGATAGGTTTTCACAACAAAATGAGTGTGTATTTTATTCCTTCCTTTAGTCGAATGTTTTGAGGGTAAACTTCTTGTTTTTTTCTCAGCTCTGCTCTTTTTCCCTCCACGAAAAAGTCTCCTGCTTGCCTCTTTAATGAGATATAATTTACCCCATTCCATTTCACCCTCTTTATTCCCACTACATTTCTCTCTCACCATTTACCTTAATTTCTTTTAAGATATGGTCCCATCCTATTCAATTCCCTCTGTGCTCTCTGTCTCTGTATGTACATACATGTGTGTATTTGTGTGTGCATGCACATGTGTTCGTGTGTGTGTATGTATGTGTGTGGTCCCAGCAACTACCCAGATACTGAAAAGTTTTAAGAGTTACAAATATTGTCTTTCTATGTAGGAATGTAAACATTTCACTTTTGGTAAGTCCCTTATGACTTCTCTTTGCTGTTTACTTTTTCATGCTTCTTCTCATTCTTGTGTTTGAAAGTCAAATTTTCTTTTCAGCTCTGGTCTTTTCATCAAGAATGCTTGAAAGTCCTGTTTCATTGAAAGACCATCTTTTCCCCTGAAGTATTGTACTCAGTTTTGCTGGATAGGTGACTCTTGGTTTGAGTCCTAGTTCCTTTGACTTCTGGAATATCCTATTCCACGCCCTTTGATCCCTTAATGTAGAAGCTGCTAGATCTTGAGTTATCCTGATTGTATTTCCATAATCCTGGAATTGTTTCTTTTTAGCTACTTGCAATATTTTCTCCTTGACCTGGGAATTCTGGAATTTGGCCACAATGTTCCTAAGAGTTTCTCTTTTTGGATCTCTTTCAGGCGGTGATCAATGGATTCTTTCAATACTTATTTTGCCCTCTGGTTGTAGAATATCAGGGTAGTTTTCCTCGACAATTTCATGGAAGATGATGTCTAGGCTCTTTTTTTGATCATGACTTTCAGGTAGTCCCATAATTTTTAAATTGTCTCTCCCGGATCTATTTTCCAGGTCAGTTGTTTTTCCCATGAGATATTTCACATTCTCTTCCATTTTTTCATTCTTTTGGTTTTGTTTTGTGATTTCTTGGTTTCTCAGAAAGTCATTAGACTCCATTTGGTCCATTCTAATTTTGAGGGAACTATTTTCTTCAGTGAGCTTTTGAAGCTCCTTTTCCATTTGGCTAATTCTGCTTTTGAAAGCCTTCTTCTCCCCATTCACTTTTTGAACCTCTTTTGCCAATTGAGTGAGCTTATTTTTCAAGGTGTTATTTTCTTTGGCATTTTTTTGGGTCTCCTTTAGCAAGGTATTGACCCGTTTTTCATGCTTTTCTTGCATCTCTCTCATTTCTCTTCCCAGTTTTTCCTCCACCTTTCTGACTTGATTTTCAAAATCCTTTTTGAGCTCTTCCATCACCAGAGCCCACTGGACATCTACCTGGGATGTCTGGGATACAGAGGCCCGACCTCCACGTCTTTCCCTGATGGTAAGAATAGTTCCTTGTCATCAGAATTGAAAGGCGGGAACATCTCTACCCCATCAAAGTAGCTGTCTATAGTCTTATTTTTCTTCCCTTTTCTGGGCATTTTCCCAGCCAGTTCCTTGACTTCTGAGATTCCTCTGCACCCCTGCCTAGATCCGCCCAGGTAGTGCTTGGGGTCTGAGATTCAAATGGGCTTTCTGTGACAGGCGGGGCTGCTATTCAATGTGAGCTTAATTTCTGGTAATGGGGTGGGGGAAGGGCCACTTCCCAAGCTCAGTTCCCTCAGGGGGTTTATGCAGAGACCTTCAGTAATGGCGCTGAACTTCTGCCTGCCTGCTCAGGGAGTCTCCGCCTGCTGCTGCCTCTGCTGCTGCCTCTGCGATACCCTCCACCGCTGCCTCCAGAGGGGGCCCAAGTCACAGAGACACCCCGCTCCCCTCTTGGCCAGTCCAGAAGTCCAGACCTCTCTCTCACTGACCTGTAGCATCTGTGGGTGGAGGGACCTTCCCGTCCACAGGAAGTTCTGTCCCTGAAGCCTGCTCAGATCTGCTCCTCTGGGGCCGTGTGGCCAGGCCAGCACAGGGGTGGACTCTGCTGCGCAATGGACCCCTAGGGACACCTCTCCAGAGCTCTCTGGAATGGAAACCTTTTCCACTGTGTTTCTGCGTGCCTTGCAGTGCTCCAGAATTTGTGGGGAGTTCTTCTTTCAGGAACTATATGGACTGTGGGTTCGGAGCTAACATACATGAGTCTTTCTACTTTGCCATCTTGGCTCCACCCCCCTTAACTTTTCTTAGAATTTTGTTGTTTGGGGTGTTTGAAAAGCAAATATTTTCTTTGGTTCTGGTTTTCTGTCTAAAACATTTCGAATTCCTAGTTCTTTTTTTCCCCCTGCATGGTGCAGCTCAGAAATGCAGATTAGGTCATTCTTTACTACATTTTCAGATCCAAAATTTTTGAAACACGTTATTCTATCTCCACTTTTTTTCTTCCTTTTGAGTACAGAATACTCTGCCTTTATGTTAGTATCATTTCCTTTGCATTTGATTATCCTGTGCGTTTTATTTTTCTATTTTCAGAAGCAATCTCTGAATTTTTATTCCTTAGGGATTTCATTTTCAAAATTCAGAGTGCTGTGCAGTTTTCTTGTTATTTTTTATTAGGATTTTAAGGATATCTATCTATCAATCTATCTATTTTTGTCTGTTGCATTCTTCTAGGAGAACATAACCCTTAGGTTATCTCCATGGATCCTGTCTTTGAGATCCATATGTATTTCCTATGTAATAAGCATATTTGCTTTATTTTTTAAATCTCTCCTACATTGACCTTCATTTTGTTTATGTGCATTCACAATATAGTGTTCTCTTTGTCATTTCTTTGGTGAGGTTTGCAATTACACTTTCTAAATTTTCTATTATACTCATTCTATCCACAAATTCTGCTTTCAAAATTTTCATTTCTCTTTTAAGTCACTCAGGAATAGCATGTTTTATTTCCTTGTTCTACTGACCTGGAATATGGCCC